>JAJJWW010002756.1:0-288607 GCA_023531295.1 Papaver armeniacum | reverse complement strand
CATGATGTTGAAACTCCTTGATGGATACTGCCTTCTCCATAGTAAGGACGCCTTCTCATTATAAGTACTCTAAGCAAATAAAAACACAAATCTTGCTCAGGTTTATAGACATACCTTTTTAGAAGAATCGAATTGAATTCTACAAATTTTACAACATAGCCTGTGTGCTCCAATTCTCGTGCTTCCTCACCATATACATAGCAGGGCATTCCTTGGTGAGGATGCACTTACAACACGATCAAGTTGTGTTGGGGTGAACAATGTCTTGCTCACCACATGTGACCTTTGGATTATCATGAAAGAGATCGCTTTTAGAACCTTTCACATCCAGGGCCCATTTTTCCAAAAAACTTGTTAAGTTTCAACATCATGGATACTGCCTTCTCCATAGTCATGGAATTTTATGTAAGATCATTTCTTTTCGCCATCATGGATACTGCCTTCTCCATAGTAAGGACACCCCCTTCTTGTATCTTTAAACTCCTTGATGAATGCATTTAGCTTCGGCTTTATGATTTCATCTAAATAAGATGATGTGTGTTTCTTTCTTTTGCTCATGAAATGTCTCTTTCGGAAATTTCATTAGGATCCCGTTCTTGTACTTTTGCCAAATTTATTGACAAAAAGGGGGAGAATTAATATGTAGTTCACACTACAAATACATATGTCTTTCGGATCATTATGTAAGGGGGGGTGATTTCCATGTGAGATGGAGTATTGACTAAGGGGGAGTGATACATATCACCATAGTATTGTTGTTGAAGTTGTGATACAATTGAACTTTGACACTGTGTAATGATACTATGACACTGTATAACAATGATTGAGAACTCTTGTTTTCTTATTACTATATCTACGGATTTTCAACAACGATGATGCTAAACTTACAACCTTTGGGATCATTGGAGTATGTAGGAGCAGAATCTCGCACAACACATCTTCTTACCAAGCGAAATTCATTTCCTTAGCACGCCTGCGAAATTATCAAGAGCCTGCGAAAATATGAGCTGTACTCCACTATGTGTGAGCTGTCATCCACTATGTAAACACATATATAAAGAGAAGAGCAGGAGAGAGAAAAAGGGGAGGATAACATTTTTGTAGGACACACATTTTTGTAAGAGAGAGAGAGACTTTATTTTATCATCTTCTTCCCTTAAAACTAGATCTAGAGCTCTACTAAATATCCATTAATGGAGATTCCCAATGTAACCCAAATGTAATTTCAATAATCATAGTGAAGAACCATGGATGTAGATCACATTGATCGAACCATGTAAAAAAATCCTTGTGTACATTTTATAATTTTAGCACTTTAATCTTTATTTTGATTATGAAATAGATTTAAATCTAGGAAATATTATCATAATATCACAAGGGGTGTGTTGTGGGATTTTTTGCAACTAAATTTTGGCGCTAGAAATAGGGAGGGGCGAGTAAAGGATTTATCCTTCCTGCAATTTGTTGGTTCAAGAAATTTCCATGAAGATTAATTACTGTTCATATTTTTCTAGATCTACAAAGTTTAGGTTCAAAAAATGGAAATTTCATGGGAGAAATCACACTGTCAGGGAGTAAACATCATCAACAATTCAAAGACATGAAAAGAGTAAGAGAAAATTTAGTTGATGTGGTGAAATTCAGGGAAGAAAACTAAAGTTTCAATAGAAGATTTCCATATTTAGGAGAAAAAGCAAGAAGCAAATTGTTGAAAGAAATTAAGGAAGGACGAAGAGAAGATAAGAGGCAGATGCTACAATTTTTATCACAAACAGAAATTCGCACAGATGGTTCAAGGCTGAGCGAACAAACAATAGGTCATGGGTTCGAATTCGCAGAGATACATAGTTTTCATTTTATTATCATCTTCAAGCGAATAAGAGAATAAGGAAAAAAGTTATTTAATTTCTTCTTGAACAAGTTGGTCCAGAGAACAACATGTGTGTTTGTGGTCGCAAGTTCGACTCCGCATGAGCATAGTTTTCTTCTTTTACGAGGACGAAAAAATGAATAATTTCGCAAAGTTGTTTCATAATTTCGCAAACAAGAGGCACCACAGTTGGTTACCTGCGAAGTTAATGAGTTCATGGTCGTGTGTTCAAATCCCAACGAATGTGTATTTTTCACATTGATATTTCACAAGAGTATTTCTCACAGAAGAGAGTTTATGATTATTTCGCACAGAAATTTTGCAAAGGAAGGTTGGCACAGATGGTTCATTTGATTCGATGCATGAAGAAGGGCGTAGGTTCAATTCCCACCTCCTGCGAATTTTTCGCACATTTTACATATTTTTGGGTTGCTACCAGCGAAGAGCAAATCAAGTTTTAACAAGTGTGCGATAATTTCGCACAAGAGAACTGGCACAGTCGGTCAAGAGGCATGAATGCAAGCAGTAGGTCGCAGGATCAATTCTTGCTTCTCGCACATTTATTTTTGTTATGCGAAATTTCGCACGGACTTTGATTATTTCGCAAAGAAGAAAGTTGATGATTATCTCGCAAATTAATTTCGCAAGAGAGGGTTAGAACAGTTGGTATGGTGTGAGAATATTCAAGAGGCAGGTCAAGGGTTCAAATCTCATTTCTCACACTTCTTTTTGCTATGCGATAATTACATTTCTTTGAGCGACGTTTATACATTTCAAGGATGCCAGTTTCATAAGCAAATCATATACTTCGCAAGAGACGACAACAACAGAAAATCACATGAAAGCTAAGTACCACTTCCTTGAATATTTTACTTATAGAAAATAAAAGATTTTTGGTTTGATTTACAAAGAGCTATTCAATTGCACGATAACAAAGATTTCAAAGATTACTAAGATTTCAAGATTACAAAGACTTCAAAATTACAAAGATTTCGAGATTTCAAAATTACAAAAAACCCAGAAAATCCAATTTATATATTTCTCTAGAATGTTTCCTTTACAGAAAATAAAAGATTTTTGATTTGAATCACAAAACGCGATACAATCGCAGAATTATAAAGATTTAACAACTACAAAAATTCTAGAATTACAATGTATTAGAATTTCTCTTGAATATTTACTTGGCTTCAAATGATATGATATTATGAGAATGAAAGAATGAATGAAAGAAATGACAGAAATGAACTAATGAAGATATGCGATAATTTCGCAGAGATAATAGAGACATGCGATAATTTCGCGAGAGACGATCTTAGATCCATAAAAATCCTAAGATCAGAATGGGACGAACCTTTATGGCATACACCCTAGTTCGCGAATAAAATTTCGCAAGAGCCAAATGTAAGACCTAAAGTACGTCATAGAAGGGGGTATCTGTTGCATGGCTCTGGGAAAAGGTTACACCGCCCCTGGAACCTGAGTCATGGAGATTTGGGGTCAATAAAGCCCATCCAGGAGAGGTACCTTGGATTTTCAATCTAAGCTTATGACTTAGGTTGGACGACCGAGGGTCTCTTCTAAGGAGTCAACATTTGATCAAGGCGCCAAGGTACACGGTTGAGCCAAGAGTGCCTGGGGCATTTGAAGTGTCTCGGCCATTCTTGGCAAGTCTTGGCTTATGCTGCACTCGGCCCGAAGAAAACTCCACTTAGGGTGCAGTCTCGTAACCATAAGACCTATAGGCAAAAGGGATAAGAGGCTGCGAAAACAACTGGTTGTTGTTAAGACCGGATGGGAGGAGCTAGCCTTGTATGGCAGAAGTACGCCTCCTTGAAGGGGGAACCAGGGGGAAGATAAGGGCGGCACCCTCCATTAGGGAGCTGACAGTGTCAAAAAGACGCAAATGTCATGAGGCTTTATTTTCGCAAGAAAATTTAGGCTTGTCATATTTGTGCGACAATCCTGAAGAGGCAATAATACAAAAGAGAAAGATAAGACGAGATC
This sequence comes from Papaver armeniacum, assembly GCA_023531295.1. NCBI lineage: Eukaryota > Viridiplantae > Streptophyta > Magnoliopsida > Ranunculales > Papaveraceae > Papaver > Papaver armeniacum. The sequence continues at coordinate 284,733 of JAJJWW010002756.1, read as the reverse complement.
AATGGGTCAATACATGAAAGTGTAAAGACGTCATGCGATTTCGTCGCAAGACGGCAATGTCATGGGGCTTTATGTTCGCAAGAATATTTAGGCCTGTCATATTGTCGCATGAAAAACATCCTGCAGAGGCAATAATACTAGAGAAATGATAAGACAAGATCAATGGGTCATTACATGAAAATGTAAAGACGTCCTGCTATTTTTTCTCAATGACAAGGGGTGGCAAAATAAGACCTTTAACTAGGAAGGAAAAATAAGACCACATAAGAAAGATGTAAAAATAAGTAAGCAAATGAGATTGCGAAAATGATTATATGTAAGTAAATAAGCTTGCGAATATGTACATGGAAATGAAAATGAGATAGTGAAAATGACGTACACTTGATATTATGATCATATTATTATGCGATACTAATAGTGCAGGAATAAAGAAAGATGAAACACAAGTAAGAACTTGCGATGAACAATCGATACGCGAAGAGGAATGCATATACTAAAGACAAAGTCAGAGAAATGGAGAATGGAAACAACTTAAAGCTACATCAATTTTAGCGTGCAAAATGAGCTAAGTAACACAAACATTAGCTATACATTGCAATAGATAAGCATTCTCATCATATAAGCATCACACTTGCATCATGAAAGCATCGCATAAGCATTTCATGGCATAAACATCGCATACACATTTCATAACATAATCATTACATAAGCATTAGATTCACATAAGTATTTTACAAAATTTTACGGAATAATATCGCAGAATTATTCAGAATTTCGCAGGATTCTTCAGAATTTCGCAGAATTATTCAGAATTTCGTGGATTCTTCAGAATTTCGCAGGATTCTTCAGAATTTCGCAGGATTCTTCAGAATTTCGCAGGGTTATTCATTTCAATTGCAGATTATTCGGATTTCGCAGATTATCCAATTTCGCGAATGTGTGTCGAATTTCGCGAATAAGATTATTTCACAGGATGTGATTATTTCGCAGCAATTATTTCGCACAATTATAAGCAACTTGAAGAGATTATACTATCGCATGAGCACAAAACATGAGACAGAGGCAAGATAAGAATAAAGAAACAATTCGCTCATTCAACACTTTCTCAAAGATTCCACCTTCATAGATAAAGAACATAGGCAACTATGGATTACCAAGAAAACATTTGTTCTTTATATTCTCGGAAAGAATCATTTCCAAAGTGGATGTTTACTAATGAATAACAAGAATCCTCACCAAAAATGGAATAATAATTTCGCAAGAATAGAGGCAATACTTCTTATTCTCATTCAAGGACAGATACTTCTTATATTTCGAGGATTGAGTACTTCTTATACTTCTTCAAGGATACTTCATACTTCATACTTCGTATACTTCAGGATGATACTTCTAATTAATTCTCAATACTTCGAAACTTCGCAAAAGAATAGAGGCAAGTACGTACTTTTCAAGTCCAGTATTCTTTCGCTCGTTCCTTCATCAACAAAGATCAAAGATTACTACAACAATAGATTTTTCCATAAAGATCGCTCTTCAAGCAATATTCAAGGAAAAAGAGGCAAGATGTAGGGTCCAAATATCACACAACGGACATTCTCCACCACGTTATTTACAATTTTTTAAGAGAGAGAGGATACACAATTAGTAGGGAGAGATTTATTTTCTTTATCATCTTCTTCCCATAAAAACTAGATCTAGAACTCTATCAAATATCCATTAATGGAGATTCTAAATGTAATATTAATGTAACCTCAATAATCATAGTGAAGAACCATGGATGTAGATCACATTGATCGAACCATGTAAAAAATCCTTGTGTCCATTTTATAATTTTAGCACTTTAATCTTTATTTTGATTATGAAATAGATTTAGATCTAGAAAATATTATAAATGGTGTGTTGTGGGATTTCCTGCAACTACAGAAACATATCATGACTTTCGTCACTAGGTAAAGATGAATTCGGTTAAAGCGAAAGCTTACCAACATATATTTCGAGAAATAGATATGCGAGTTAAACTCGGCTCGAAATAGCAAATGTGTATAATGAAAGTCTATACGTCTAAACGACTTTTGTCTCAAGAGTAGGAGATAGTGTAAATAGACTTTTGAGTGACAAATAAGTTCAAGTCTCCACATACCTTTTAGTCGATGAAGTTCCACCGGTTCCTCGAGTAGTCCTTCGTCTTGTATGATGATTGCCATGGATTTCTTGAGCTCAACTACACTTTCTATCCTAGTCCGAGACCTTTAGCTACATAGGCTAGAAATCAAGACTTATAGTTTTGATCACTAACATTGACAAACATGCTTGAGATAGCAACGCATGCGAGTTCGACTGAGCAATGCTCTAACAATCTCCCCCTTTGTCAATTTTAGTGGCAAAACTATTAATACATATGGAATACAAAAAATAAATAAATTAACTTTTGTAGCTCTTATTCCACATGTCTAATCTTCAACATTACTCGAAATCTTCGTCACTTCCAAGTACTCTGTAGTTGCAGGAAATCCCACAACACACCCCTTGTGATATTATGATAATATTTCCTAGATTTAAATCTATTTCATAATCAAAATAAAGATTAAAGTGCTAAAATTATAAAATGGACACAAGGATTTTTTACATGGTTCGATCAATGTGATCTACATCCATGGTTCTTCACTATGATTATTGAAATTACATTTGGGTTACATTGGGAATCTCCATTAATGGATATTTAGTAGAGCTCTAGATCTAGTTTTAAGGGAAGAAGATGATAAAATAAAGTCTCTCTCTCTCTTACAAAAATGTGTGTCCTACAAAAATGTTATCCTCCCCTTTTTCTCTCTCCTGCTATTCTCTTTATATATGTGTTTACATAGTGGATGACAGCTCACACATAGTGGAGTACAACTCATATTTTCGCAGGCTCTTGATAATTTCGCAGGCGTGCTAAGGAAATGAATTTCGCTTGGTAAGAAGATGTGTTGTGTGAGATTCTTCTCCTACATTTTGCCTCTTTTTTCTTGAATATTGCTTGAAGAGTGATCTTTAAGAAAAAATCCGTTGTTGTAGTAGTCTTTAATCTTTGTTGATGAAGAAACGAGCGAAAGAATACTGGACTTGAAAAGTACGTACTTGCCTCTATCCTTTTGCAAAGTTCCGAAGCTTTGCGAAATAAATAAGAAGTATAAACCCTTGAAGTATAAGAATTATTTCCCCGTTTCTAGCGCCAATATGTAGTTGCAGGAAATCCCACAACACACCCCTTATAATATTTTCTAGATCTAAATCTATTTCATAATCAAAATAAAGATTAAAGTGCTAAAATTATAAAATGGACACAAGGATTTTTTACATGGTTCGATCAATGTGATCTACATCCATGGTTCTTCACTATGATTATTGAGGTTACATTAATATTAAATTTAGAATCTCCATTAATGGATATTTGATAGAGTTCTAGATCTAGTTTTTATGGGAAGAAGATGATAAAGAAAATAAATCTCTCCCTACTAATTGTGTATCCTCTCTCTCTTACAAAATTGTCTTCCTTTTCTCTCTCCTGCTCTCCTCTTTATATAGGTGTTTACATAGTGGATGACAGCTCACACATAGTGGAGTACAAATCATATTCTCGCAAGCTTTGCTACGTTCTCGCATGCTCTCACTACAATTTCACAAGCTCTTATCGTGTGCGATATTTGGACCCTACAGTTTCAATCACTTTGGAAATTTTTCTGACGAAAAATGGTCTGTGAATAACGGCTATATAACGTTCTCTGAGAATGTTTCAATGATTGAAATGAGAGTTTAGATTACATAACCATTGGTAGGATATAAGCATTGTTTTGGAAACACATATATGTATAAGTCCTTATTCCTTGAACCAAAGTTTGCGAACTTTGTTGTTCAAGAGAAATGGAAGTGGCGCAAGCCAAGTCCGCCGAACCCACCCGAGAATTTTCGCCGGGTCCTCCCTTCCATGAGCTTAAGTCGGGGAAGTTCTCACCCGAGAATTTCTTTTGCAAACCGGAGTTTGTGTACTCCTTCCATGAGCTTAAGTTCATTTGAGTCATTTGAACTAGTTAACCCAGCTAACCATTTGGTTGACTATTGAACTTGAGTTGGTTATATCTAAAACCGGTTGTTCTTGAACTAATGTTTATATAAACTAAGGAATGCTTTTGCAAACTCGTGGCTATAATTTCATGAACCGATTCTCCTTTAACCTTTGGTTTTCTTCTTCAAAAACCAGTGAAAGACTTCATTGGGATTGTGACCGTTTTTCCTTCGATTGTGTCTTGTGTAGTTACATACAAATGAAATGTTCAATTTTGGGTTTATGACCGTACACAAACATTAACATTTGTTGGTTCAACAATAGTCAACCAAATGGTTAGCCATATGATCACTCTCATATCAACCATATTCTTGGAGTAGGCTAGAGTCCTCAGGGATCAGCGGCTTAATACATTAATGTGTATTCAATCTGGACTAGGTCCCGGGTTTTTCTCTAGCATTTTTCTCGCATTTTCGGTTTCCTCTTTAACAAAATTCTGGGTGTCTCGTGTTATTTCTATTCCGCATTATATTTGTTTATATAATTGAAATATCACAGGTTGTGCGTTGTTCAATCAATTAGAATATCCGACCTTTTGGTTGTTGATTTAAATTGATTGACACTTGGATATTTGTCTTTGGTACCATCCAAGTTATCTCTCTTTGATAAAGACTTGCAGATTTCTATTTGCTTGAGTAAAGATCAAATCGAGAGATTGAGATATAAACTCTTTGATATACTTTTTATCTAGATTGAGTCTGACTGTCTAGTTGATTCTATAAAATGTATATTGGAGTTTGTCCATACAGATTGCTAAGCGAAATATTGGGTGTGGTTGTTAAACCCCCGCTTTTTCAGTTTAGACGAACGGGTTTATCCCGAGACTACTTGTTTAGAGTCCAACGATTAAAAGAACATAGTCTTTAGTGAAGATGATAGTCTCGTAGAGAATTTAAATGCGAGTAAAAGTACCTTAACTGGTTATAACTTGCAAGAAGCAATTGACCATTTTCCTGAATCTAATAAGTGAAGGGAAACTATTAGTATTTTGAGAATTCCAATGCGTAAATATTTGTCCTAAATCTTCTAGAGATAATACTAAAGAACTTTATAGAAAATGGTTTGAGTACTCCAGTATGCGTCATCGTAATAAAGTCTAAAGTCCTAGTATTTTCTTTTCCATTTTATTATTTTCATCATTTTCTAATTAATAATTAAGAGTAACAATTATTTAGTCTTAGTGGAACGACCTATATTTCGCTTACTATCCCAATCTATAGACGTGCACTTGCGGTACAAAATTTTATTTTCATTAATGTACGCAGCTGTTTATGGGTAAAAATCGTTTCCGCCGATTTTGGTAAATTCGGTAGGTGAGTGAGAAACTGGTTTAAACCCTAAACAAATGTGCTGCACGTGAGCACTTTCTAGATTCGAGAGATCAATCTGTACAAGTCCGACCTAAACCAAGAAATGGCCGTTTCCGGACTTGTTTTGGTCACAAAGTGGAGGAGAAGGGTTGATTTGGGGAGGGAAGCAAAGAAAGGTGTTGAGACCCGAATAATTGGGAGAGTAGTGTCTCGACTTGTATCGTAAAGTGAAAGCTTCGGAAGCTTGCAAGAGATGAAAGCTTTTGGAGAGCTTGCAAAGTTGCCTTTTCGAGAGTGTTGTATTTTCTCCGACCGAGACTTGTTGTCCAGGTGGAAATAGGTAAGACCTATTTATACAAGTCGAGATTGAAACGTACCTCGGCCTCATGAAGGAAGAGAGTAAAGGGTGAAATAATGGGAGGAGGTGGTAACCGCATGGTGTTAATGGGTGAAAACGTTTTCACCATTATTTCCTCATTTATTTGACCGCTTTATTCCTATTCACGCTTTCTTAATGTGAGCGTAGTGTACGCCGTAAGTCAGACCGCCAAACCAAGACCCCGGAAAGCATCCCCCAGTTTGTGTTGATGTCTCGAGTGTTGGTTGCATCTTGAGTGCAAGTGGTGCTGCTAGGGGCGCATGTGGCATGTGCCAATTGCATGTGCGGAATGCCTTTGTTGCGAGTTGCACCTCGAGCGTAAGTGGCAATGCCAGAGCTGCTAGTGGCGTGTGTGGCATGTGCCAATGGCATGTGTGGAATGCCTTGGTGGTAGGTTGTACGTTGAGTGTAAGTGGCAATGCATAGAGATGCTAGTGGCGTGTGTGGAATGTGCCAATGGCATGTGCGGAATGCCTTGGCGGTAGGTTGCACGGTTTGCAAGTTAGGCTACCAGCGTGAGTTTTGGCATGTGCCAATGGCGCGTACGGCCAAGTTGGCCTAGGTTGCACAGCTTGCAAGTTGGGCTACCAAAGATGCGTGTTTTGCATGCGCCAATGGCATGCGTGGCCAAGTTGAATCATGGCCCGTGTTTAGAAAAGCTACCGGCGAGCGTGTTGGCATGTGCCAATGGCATGCTCGGCCATTAGGGCCACGTCCCGGTAAGAAAAGCTACCGTGAGCGTGTTGGCATGTGCCAATGGCATGCGTGGCCAATTTTGGTCGCGCCTTGGTAGAAAAAGCTACCAAATGGCGAGCGTGTTGGCATGTGCCAATGGCATGCGTGGCCAATTTGGGTCGCGCCTCTGAAGGAAAAGCTACCGGCGAGCGTGTTGGAATGTGCCAATGGCATACGTGGCCAATTTGGGTCACACCACGGTAGGAAAAGCTACCGGCGTGAGTTTTGGCATGTGCGGCGTGTTGGCATGTGCCAATGGCATGCGTGTTTTGCATGCGCCAATGGCATGCGGGCCGCGCCTTGGTAGAAAAAAAAGCTACCCGGCGAGCGTGTTGGCATGTGCCAATGGCATGCGTGGCCAATTTTGGTCGCGCCTTGGTAGAAAAAGCTACCAACGAGCGTGTTGGCATGTTCCAATGGCATGCGTGGCCAATTTGGATCGCGCCTTGGTAGAAAAAGCTGCCAGCGAGCGTGTTGGCATGTGCCAATGGCATGCGTGGCCAATTTGGGTCGCGCCTGGTAGGAAAAGCTACCAACGAGCGTGTTGGCTGCCAATGGCATGCGTGACCAATTTGGTCGCGCCCAGTAGGAAAAGCTACCAATGAGCGTGTTGGCATGTGCCAATGGCATGCGTGGCCAATTTGGGTCGCGCCTTGGTAGAAAAAGCTGCCATCGAGCGTGTTGGCATGTGCCAATGGCATGCGTGGCCAATTTGGGTCGCGCCCTGGTAGGAAAAGCTACCAGCGAGCATGTTGGCATGCGTGGCCAATTTGGGTCGCGCCCGGTAGGAAAAGCTACCGGCGAGCGTGTTGGCATGTGCCAATGGCATGCGTGGCCAATTTGGCCTAGGTTGCATGATTTGCAAGCCTAGGCGTGGGTGCCATTTAGGCATGGCATGGTTAGGGCCAAGGTAAGGGTGCTTGTCTTGGCGTGACGTGACTAGCGTAGCTAGGGCCAAGGTAGAGTGCGTTTGGCATGGCGCGGCTAGCTCGGGCTAAATGTGGTGGCATGATTTGCCATTGGCACGGAGGTGCGGCTAGCATGGTTGGCATGCTTTGGCGCGTTTGGTGTGGTCGGCATGATTTGCCATTGGCACAGAGGTGCGGCTAGCTTGGGCTAGGTGTGGGCGGCATGATTTGCCATTGGCACGGAGGTGCGGCTAGCATGGTTGGCATGCTTCTGCGCGTTTGGTATGGTGGCGTGATTTACCATTGGCATAGAGGTGGGGCTAGCATGGTTGGCATGCTTGGCCCGCGTTGGTATGGCTGGCATGATTTGCCATTGGCATAGAGGTGCGGCTAGCATGGTTGGCATGCTCGGCGCATTTGGTATGGCTGGCATGATTTGCCATCGGCATAGAGGTGCGGCTAGCATGGTTGGCATGCTTCGGCGCGTTTGGTATGGCTGGCATGCTTTGCCATTGGCATAGAGGTGCGGCTAGCATGGTTGGCATGCTTCGGCGCGTTTGGTGTGACTAGCATAGCTAGGGCCAAGGCCGAGTGCGTTTGGCATGGCGCAGCTAGCTTGGGCTAGGTGTGGCTGGCATGATTTGCCATTGGCATGGAGGGGAATTAGGTTCTGCGTTGTAACCCTAATTTGAAAAAAATACTCCCTATTAATTATTGACTACATGCATTAAATGTCCTAATAAATGTGTCACCGGTGACATTAGGTTATTTGGGGTTTTACGATTTTACCCTTTGTTTAAAAACCACCATCAACAGCAGCTCATCAATATCAGACGGTCATCTACCTGCACTGATAAAAATGCTTATAATGTGAAGATGTTGAATTACCGTAAAAAAAAAATCTGACGAATTTGAAGTTGAACTGGAAGAGAATACTAAAAAGAAGTCAATGAAAGAACTAGTTGCATCAAACTATTAAGAAAGAATTTCTTGTTTAATATTTTATAAGAATAAATTAATCTTTAATGTTGATTTTTATATAAAGTTTGTTCTAACTATTAATGAAAGTTAATGATAAGTTTTTGTGTCATTCTTTTGATAGTTATGATTGCAATGCTTGTTCCGATTTGTGAATCTTTTTGTATTTTTTTTTCGAATTTTATAAGATAAACTTTGGTTTTCCAAAACTAAGCTTCAGTCTCATGTTTGACTTATATTTTTTATGATTTTTAGTATATTTCATATCTAACCTTTTTGGGTAGCTACATCAAAAATCATAAGAAGATGATGGTGAATTTACTAATATGTGAGGCACATATATTAATATTGGTTTATGTTCTATAAACTGAATATTCGATATACATATGAGTTGTTTCAGTTTTAGTCTTTCTCTTGTGGCAGGTGATGGCTAAGATCATGTCAACTTTTTTTGGTAAAGGTTGTTTTTGTGTTATTCATTGGTTTTGCAGGGAATAACATACACAGGGGGAGAGTTCTATCTTGAACTTGCGCTTACTGATATATCTTTCCTTAAAAGTAACTAGATCGATTTCGGTTCTAGTTTGGCTTATCGAAGTTAGGGAAGGATTATTCTGGTAAATTATACTTCGGGTAATTGCTCCTTCATAAGAAACTAAGTTAATAACTTCTGGTAGTTTCAGACTTAGTTTTTTAATCAAAAGTAGTATGTTAGACCTCTGATTCGCTTAGGATCTTATAGGTTGTATCAAGTTCTTATGAACTTGAGAATTTTTTTCGAAATACTTGTTGTATTTATGGTACCTTTGTGATTTTTATGACAAAAAAGGGAGAAATATATGGAGTTTATGGTGATTTATTGTGTAGTTACATACTATTGAATATATGCCTAGACCACCTTTAGGGAGACTAGAGTTTTTTTTGATCAAATGCTTTAATGACAGTATTTTATTTTGAATATTTGCAGGACTTTATATTGTTGAAACTTGGAATCAAGCGTATGAAGATATAATTACGAGAATGTTGAAACTGGTGTTGTCCATATGTAAAAAGTTTTGTCACTAAAATTTATAAATGGTGAGATTGTTAGAGGATTGTTAGGTTGAACCCACCAAGCGTTAGTATGTCAAAGTTTGTTCCAAAACTCGAAGTTGTATGATTTGATTACTAGAGTCAACTTTGTTAGGTTAGACTAGGAACATAGAAATGTCGAGGCTTGATCTTATTACTTATGAATAACCTGAAGACGTATAGGCATCAACAAACATATCATCCTTCAGTTTGAGGTTAGTAACAAAAGACTTGACTTGTTCTATTTGTATCTTTGTTCTTCCAAGTCAGTATTCGTTGAAAACATAACATACAAAGTAAAGTTTTCTTACTTGTCTCTTGTATCGGTGACTACGTCATTATACTATGATTGAAGTATTAAGGAATGTGATGAGTGCCAAATATTGTATATTTCTACACTTTTTATTGACAATTATCTCATCTTTTTTGCTTTAAAATCATATATTATCCCAAATTCTGTATTTTCATTATTTTCAAGAATAAATACTTTTACTAATTAACATTGCGTTTTTAGGTATTAAATAAAGCTTGGATGAATGGAGAAGCCAAAAGAGCGGATAATTGGTGACTACGGAAGAGACACAACAAAGCTCTCGCTAGAAGGCAGTGAAGAATATTGTTTGCACCTCATCCGCAAGTGAAGAATATTGTTTACAAGACCCAAAACGAGACGCGGGATTGAGATTATAGCTTTAAGAAAAGATTTAGGCCTAGAAGAAGATATTCCAAGAGATAAAACCCAAGATCTAAGACCCAAACCCATTTCCATCCTGAGCCGTCAGATTTGATACGGCTGCTAAGCATCCAACGGCATCTCCACATAGTACATCAGATTTTGCTACTCCTGCTCAACACCCTAGCATCCTGTCTTCTCCCTTAATCAAACAGAAACCAAACACACCTTCATGTCACTTCCATCTTCTCTCCAGCCTCTACAATTCGACCATTTCACCTTCACCAATCAATTCCATCCTCGACCATCTCTGGTCACAGCCACCCTGTGCAACTAAACTCTTAATATCTATCTCTCTCAATCTTATATTTTCCCTTGTCAAGAACAATAACCCTATAAGCTAGGATTGAGAGAGATAAGATTAGGGTTATCTTCACAACTTGAAATTGCAGAGCAGAAGCAGAGGGGACAAGAAATTCAGACAGTTATGGTGAGTGGGTCTCTGTCAATTTTCGAATTAAAGAAGAATTGAATGAAATTTTGTATAAATAGGGGGAGATTGTAGAGAGAAAACCATGCCTGGAGTAGCCGGGGCACCAAGCAGTAGTTTAGGTTTGATTTCATTATCTTCATGATGTTCTGATTTCATAGTTAGGGTTTAGATGAAACCATTAATCTATTGCTAAGTTTAATTCAAGTTTTGATATTGTTCTTGTTGTGCTATAATGTTTTGGATAAATATAATCTGAGCACTTCAGCATTTTAATTTTCTTCACAGTGTATGCCATGTATCCATTATAGTTAGAACAACACTATGTTGATTATGTCGCAACTCGTGTTTAACTGATTGTTGTTCCTTTGACTAGTTGTGCTTTAATCAGACAATTAGTACTTCGGAGGGACACCTTAGTTGCAATTAGAATATCCATATCAGGATTATTTAATCATCTAAGTGATTGATCTGCGGTTAGTTATTTTGTGAGGGGATAACTAATACTAGGATTAGGTAATTATCTTAGTGACACTAAACCATCCTCCTGAAACTACCTTTTGATGTGCAGCAGACTAGAATCTTTACTGCTATCTGGATAGTCGGCAGAGCCTAGAAGTTCACCGGTGTCCATACAAGGGACAAGAGTAGTATTAAAACTGGATTGACTTAGTATAGGGGTGGATTCGATTGCCCTAACACCCTAGTTATCTGCCTATTTAGAGTAGTCTTTGGTTTTGCATTTGTTTATTGTTTTAAAACCCTGTTAATCATCTAGTCGTAACGACGCAAACCCCCCTTTTGTGTTACTCTTGTTTGAACTCAGTTGTTGTAAGACCATAGCTTCAACCTTACACCCACCTTGTCCCTGAGGATCGACCTGTGCTTGCCCTGTGTTACATTAGGACACTGTGCACTTGCAGTTATTATTGTAGGTACTCTTTCCAGACCTACCAGAATGATATACTAATTTTTTTTATACAACTTGAGTATATGGAGTTGCGAAGTATAATTCATATATGAACTTCGTGAATCGACGTTACACTAATTGGTAATTCGTTATTATTTAGTGTATTGAACTTATGGATGGAATCAAACTTTGGGAATATGTTTGAAAGAAATTTCATAATAAACATAGTTCAAGGACGTAGACTTGCGAAACTTGTTTTAAACTTTTAATAGTTGAAAGTGGATTCAGGACCGATCCCCGTTAAAGATCGATCCCAAGTCAGAAATGATCCTATGATTAATTCTGACAGAGTTCAATTTTGTTTCAACATTTTCGATATGTTTGGTATCTTCGGGTTTATAAAAACATCAAAATGTATACAAATTGAACTTGGAATGTTCATAAAATGTCGACCTAGTGATTTGAACAGGTGTTAGACTCTTATATCTTAATGTTCAAGTATTTTCCTTTGATAATCAAGGTGAGATCCTGAAACCGAAAATTTCAATATCTTTTAAGTATTAGAAAATATGCTTACTATATCCCTAAGGTTTGCAAATCTCTAATTACTATATTAGTAAGTATATGAAATTATGCTCCAACTAAGAGGAACTTCGGTTTATGAGTTAAAATACATTTGGTATTTGTAATTTTCGGATATAATATTCTTTGCATATCTTTAGAAATTTTTGGAATTCGTAATATCTTGTCTTCCAGTCAATCCTTAGTCACAACATTATGTAGATGGTGAAATTTGGATAAGGGGCAAAAGTATCATTTCAAGACCATGGACAAAATTCCACTCTCACGAAAGATTAAGCCCTTGGCCCTCAAGGCATTCTTAGCCACGATTTATAGTATATGTCCCCGCGAGACACTGCTGGTCATGATGCCGTGAATCCTAGCGCACATCCTCGATGAGATACTGCTGGTCACGTAGGTTCTGTAAAGCGTAAAACGTCCCCAGTAGACTTATGAACCAGAAAATCCATAATTCCAACATGTCTTCGCGAGACGTAGCTGATTGTGATGCCATGATTCCTACTATACATCCTCGACGAGATGCTGCTAGTCATGGAGGCTCTGTAGATGCGTAAAGACGTCCCCGTCGGACTTATGACCCAGAGCGGAGATATGCATATATCCTGTAAGCACGACTCACCCTATTTGAGATCAAAGACTGATTCCTAGTACATCATCGCGAGATACACTGGTCATGTCTACTCTAGGCTCTGACTCGACATACCGAGGCTTCAAAATAATTCCTAGGATATCCCCGCGAGATACGCTGGTTATTCTGCCTGTGGGCCCTTTCGACAGACTCCTAGAACATCCTTCTGAGATATACTGGTCATGTCAGCCCCATAAATATGGACTCAATTGATTCCTAGCACATCTCTGCAAGATACGCTGGTCAAATACAAGTAAGCCAAAGTCTCGCAAAGACATTAATCGGGCGTACAAAGCCCTTTCACTCTCTTCAGGATGAGTCCCAGCTGACCAAAGAGAGATTCCGATCCGTCAGAGATTCACATCTCTCCACGAAATTTCAAAGAGATTCACATCTCTTCTCAAAATCCCAGAGAGATTCACATCTCTCAGCAAAATCTCGGAGAGATTCACATCTCTTCTCAAAATCTCGGAGAGATTCAAATATCTCTGCAAAATCTCGGAGAGATTCAAATCTCTTCGCAAAATCCCGGAGGGTCTCTCTGCAAAATCTCACTGCAAAATCCCGTAGAGATTCAAATCTCTTCGAGAAATCTCGGAGAGATTCAAATCTCTCAGCAAAATATCGGAGAGATTCTAATATCTCTGCAAAAATCTCGGAGAGATTCAAATATCTCTGCAAAATCTCGGAGAGATTCAAATATCTCTGCAAAATTTCGGAGAGATTCAAATCTCTTCGCTAAATATCGGAGATGTTGATGGTGGTTTTAGCTTAGGGTGAAAACTGTAAAAGTCTGCCTACCTGACCCGGCATAAGATGTAGTAGACCTTGATATGTCTATATTCCGCAAGGAATTTGAAGAATATATGAAAATATGATGAATGCCTATGCTACTCTTCATATTGTATTGAAACTCAAGCTCCTAGATGAATTGTTCACTAATATAGAGCCTAATGAGTATTTAATATCCCGCCTGCATTATTCACTAATGTTTGGCTCGCTGAGTATTTTTCCTACGCTATGTTCCCTAGTTGAACTTTTAATGTTGACATGACGATTAATGTTCGTTCGCAGTTGAGTAGCATGAATCTCCCGAAGTGTCAGGATTAAGATCTGCATGAAAGTACTTAATCAGAGGCACGCTGCGCTGCTCTATGAGAATAAAATTTGTAATTTTTGTGTCAGCGCACATGAGTCATCAAATTTGATTAATTTTGTGATAGCTCGCAAAATTCAATTTTTAAACCTAATCTGCAAAAATTAGGTTTTTACGGCCTGCACAATATCTCGAACCTTATTGGTCGAGACCAAACCTAGGGCAAACTAGGAAGTTCATCCACCATGGAACTAGTAGGAGAAAATCCTACCAAAAGTCGAAAATAAGAAATAAAGAGGAATTGCGGCACATGAAGGCAGCAGCAAGAGGGACGCGGCTGCGCCACTTCACCGGCCGGTTCGCCCAAGCTTGCGCCGCCGTACCTCCGGCCGACCATGCCCATAATGTTGCATGCCGGCCCCTCTTTCTCATGAACCAATCAGAACGCTTTAAATGCGCAGCACACACTTTTGAATAAAAGTGGAAGTTGGCTAGGAACACACTTAATTCCTTAAGGAATTGAACATAGGCTTACCATGGAAGTCTCAAAACGATCACAGCCGCACGATTTCGCCGGCTGATTAATTACACTTAGCCACCTCCTGGCGAGGCCAAACGAGCTTTACAACGTCCACTGGTGGGACCACTTCCTTCCCAGCCAATCGGAACTCATCTAGCACGCAGGTGGCATCCCCGATCGCTAGCCATAAGAAAGCTAGTCACACCATTGAGAAAAGGGTTTAATGAGATGAGACCGGCCGTGACAGTCTCAAATTCATCACGGCCGTCCAACTTAGCCAGCCTAGTTGGATGGCTTAGATTTTGTTTCGGGCGACCAGTGAGGTGCCAACATGCTCGCCGGCAGCCTGCCTGCAGCCCTGGCCAATCGACTTGCTCAAGCCAGCAACTAGCGCCTCAAATCGATTAGCCCAAAGTAGGTTGGCCACATGACTTTAAAAACCCTAAATTGAATCTACGACAATATGCTTACTATATCCCAAAGGTTTGCAAATTTCTAATTACTATATTAGTAAGTATATGAAAGTATGCTAGCTAATATTAGTTGCCAACTAAGAGGAACTTCGGTTTATGAGTTAAAATACATTTGGTATTTGTTATTTTCGGAAATAGTATTCTTTGCATATCTTTAGAAATTTTTGGAATTCGTAATATCTTGTCTTCCAGTCAATCCTTAGTCATAACATTATGTAGATGGTGAAATTTTGATAAGGGGTAAAAGTGTCATTTCAAGACCATGGACAAAATTCCACTCTCACGGAAGATTAAGCCCTTGGCACTCAAGGCATTCTTAGCCACGATTTCTAGTATATGTCCCCGCGAGACACTTCTGGTCGTGATGCCGTGAATCCTAGCGCACATCCTCGACGAGATACTGCTGGTCACGTAGGTTCTGTAAAGCGTAAAACGTCCCCAGTAGACTTATGAACCAGAACATCCACAATTCCAGCATGTCTTCGCTAGACGCAACTGATTGTGATGCCATGATTCCTAGTATACATCCTCGACGAGATGCTGCTGGTTATGGAGGCTTTGTAGATGCGTAAAGACGTCCCCGTCGGACTTATGACCTAGAGCGGAGATATGCATATATCCTGTAAGCACGACTCACCCTATTTGAGATCAAAGACTGATTCCTAGTACATCATCCCGAGATACACTGGTCATGCCTACTCTAGGCTCTGACTCGACATACCGAGGCTTCAAAATAATTCATAGGATATCCCCGCGAGATACGCTGGTTATTATGCATGTGGGCCCTTTCGACAGACTCCTAGAACATCCTTCTGAGATATACTGGTCATGTCAGCCCCATAAATATGGACTCAATTGATTCCTAGCACATCTCTGCAAGATACGCTGGTCAAATACAAGTGAGCCAAAGTCTCGCAAAGACATTAATCGGGCGTACAAAGCCCTTTCACTCTCTTCAGGATGAGTCCCAGCTGACCAAAGAAAGATTCCGATCCGTCAGAGATTCACATCTCTCCACGAAATTTCAAAGAGATTCACATCTCTTCTCAAAATCCCAGAGAGATTCACATCTCTCAGAGAAAATCTCTTCTCAGAGATTCACATCTCTTCTCAAAATCTCGGAGAGATTCAAATCTCTCTGCAAAATCTCTTCGCAAAATCTCGGAGGGTCTCTCTGCAAAATCTCACTACAAAATCCCCGAGAAATTCAAATCTATTCGAAAAATCTCGGAGAGATTCAAATCTCTCAGCAAAATCTCGGAGAGATTCTAATCTCTCTGCGAAAATCTCGGAGAGATTCAAATATCTCTGCAAAATTTCGGAGAGATTCAAATCTCTTCGCTAAATATCGGAGATGTTGATGGTGGTTTTAGCTTAGGGCAAAAACTGTAAAAGTCTGCCTACCTGACCCGGAATAAGATGTAGTAGACCTTGATATGTTTATATTCCGCAAGGAATTTGAAGAATATATGAAAATATGATGAGTGCCTATGCTACTCTTCATATTGTATTGAAACTCAAGCTCCTAGATGAATTGTTCACTAATATAGAGCCTAATGAGTATTTAATATCCCGCCTGCATTATTCACTAATGTATGGATTTCGGAGTATTTTTCCTATACTATGTTCCCCAGTTGAACTCTTAATGTTGACATGACGATTAATGTTCGCTCGCAGCTGAGTACCATGAATCTCCCGAAGTGTCAGGATTATATCCTGCATGAAAGTACTTAATCAGAGGCACGCTGCGCTGCTCTATGAGAATAAAATTTGTAATTTTTGTGTCAGCGCACATGAGTCATCAAATTTGATTAATTTTGTGATAACTCGCAAAATTCAATTTTTAAACCTAATCTGCAAAATTAGGTTTTTGCGGCCTGCGCAATATCTCGAACCCTATTGGTCGAGACCAAACCTAGGGCAAACTAGGAAGTTCATCCACCATGGAACTAGTAGGAGCAAATCCTACCAAAAGTCGAAAATAAGAAATAAAGAGGAATTGCGGCACATGAAGGCAGCATCAAGAGGGACGCAGCCGCGCCACTTCACCGGCCGGTTCGGCCAAGATTGCGCCACTGTACCGCTGGCCGACCATGCCCATAATGTTGCCTGCCGTTCTCATGAACCAATCAGAACGCTTTAAATGCGCAGCACACACTTTTGAATAAAAGTGGAAGTTGGCTAGGCACACACTTAATTCCTTAAGGAATTGAACATATGCTTCCCATGGTAGTCTCAAAACGATCACAGCCGCACGATTTCGCTGGCTGATTAATTACACTTAACCACCACCTAGCGTGGCCAAACGAGCTTTACAACGTCCATCGGTGGGCCCACTTCCTTCCCATCCAATCAGAACTCATCTATCCCGCAGGTGGCATCCCCGATCGCTAGCCAGAAGAAAGCTAGTCGTGCCATTAAGAAAAGGGTTTAATGAGATGAGACCGGCCGTGACAGTCTCAAATTCATCACGGCCGTCCAACTTAGCCAGCCTAGTTGGATGGCTTAGATTTTTTTCGGGTGACAGTGAGGGGCCAACATGCTCACCGGCGGCTTGCCCGCAGCCCTGGCCAATCGACTTGCTCAAGCCAGCAACTAGCTGATAGGTGTCTAAAACACCTAATTTTTATCTAGTATCTATGCTTTCTTTGCTATTATTGTGTAAATTATATATCTTATGTGTGATTTTGAGTTATTTAGGTACTTTGGAGTCATTCGATCAAAAAGGAAGTGGAACTAGCTCAAATCCAGGATTTCTTCTCATCATCTTGTAGACAACGAAAAGACGAAGCCAGTGGCAAAAAAATGAGAAGCTGCGAACATTTGAAGTGGATCAAAGTTGCGGAATTTGTTAGCTGAGCTGAACTGCCAGTCTCATAGTTGAAAAGATTGCTTAGGGGACCTTATCCAATTGATGGGCACATATAGTAATTTTGTTCATTACATACCCTAAACCAGATCGGGAACAGTCCGTCTACATTTCACTGATTTCAGAGCTGAGTGAGAGAAGGCGTCCATGGAGTTCAGAGAAGAGAGATTGACAGAGATGGAGCGATTCAGAGTAAGAGAAGGAATTTAAGATGTTGGTTGTTGAAACTAAGATGGGTTTGATATGGATTCGGGTTCGAGTTGAGTTTCAACACGATTGAGGTTAGGGTTTTGCTGTGATGCTGATATTCATGGGATTAGAGTGAAAGACAGAAAAGAGGAGAAGTCTGAATTGAAGCTGTCTCTATTGAGATGGGAATATAATGCTGTTGATTGTGGTTTCGATTGGAGAGAATAACTGAAATGGGAGTTGTTTGTGGTGGAGAAATTGATGAAGAGGATGGTGCTGATATTCATGGGCTCTGGTGATGAAATTGCAAGGATTGTGCTAGATGGAATGATCTCAGATTTGGGTTTTAGTTTGTTGTTGATGATATTGAAACCAGAGTATGATATGCTGTTGGTGCTGCCGTGAACCTGGTTTTAGATTAATGTGAAGATGATGAATTAAATGGAGGAGGTTTCTGGTGGTGTCTGTTGCCTTGAAGTAGTGACTGCAGTGGCTGTGTTGCAGATATATGGAGCTGTGAAGTTGTTGCTGCTGGCATTTGAGTAAGTGCAATTGAGATGTTTGCATCTGCATTTGAGATGTTTGCTCCATTGCATATGCAATTAATATGTGAAGTTGTTGCTGCTGGCATTTGAGTAAGTGCAATTGAGATATTTGCATCTGCATTTCAAGTTGGTGATTGGCAGTATGGTGGTTTTGTAACAACGAATACAGGGAATGAGCTGCTGTAATTGAATAGGTTTGAGTCTAAGAACATATGGTGGTGAGCAAGAAGGGTTAAGAGCTCATCCTTGAGTTGAGAAGATATAGGCATGAGTTGTGGTGATTGTGGAATGATGGAAGGATGTTGAGTGTGATTGTGCTGCTGGCCTTGTGACTGAATCAATGTTGCAGCTGTGCAGTGTTGATATCGTGAAGGTTACATGGATTAGATGAATGCATTAGTTTTACAGGGAGGCTGCAATGGATTTGGTCAAGCTTGTTGCCTGAACATCAGGCTAGAGATGAGATGTGCTGTGCGCTAATGGGTAATTGGATTGCAGGGTGAAATTGAGATGCGGTGGTAGTCAGTGCGATTGATGTTGCAGTGCAAGACTGAAGGAAATGGTGAACTAAAATTGCTTAAATTTAGAAGGCTGGCGAGTGCCTGAGATGGAAGAATTGATGGTTGGGTATATGGTGTTGGTAGATAATGGCCAGGACTTGACTTAGAAGCAAGGAGGGTTCACTCTGGAAAGGAAGTGGTATGTAAGGCTCGTCAGTTGGTTAAAGGTTGAAGTTGCTGCTGGTGATGAGATGGCAGTGGCAATGGAACTGATATGGTTCAGTAGTGAAATAGCTTGTTGATGTGTGGATAGAATGGAGGCTACAGAACTCAGTGATGAAATTAATAGCTTGTCAGTTTCACAAAACTGACAAGTACCTGATGGTTAGTTAAGGCTGATGGGCTCTTGAAATATGGGCTTGTTTTAATTATTTTTGGGCCAGCTTCAGTCGATCAAATAGTTAGCCTGTGCCTGGATGCGGCTGAGATTTAGAAATCAGGGAAGGAAAGAAAGTATATAAGGGTCCTATTCTATTCCATAAAGGGATATCTCTTCTTCTACTTTGGTTCTAGGGTTTTAGAAATGGAAACTCTTATTTTTCTTCTTGTTATGAACTCCATGAACATGAACTAGATTATTATTATTGGTTATGGAATAATTGGATTTCACATAATATACTTTTTGATATGATAAATTAGTTTTCTCTCCATGCTTTATCGTTTATGATTCGCTATTGATATTGTATTATGATTTGAATACTTGTTTTATCGAGTCGCGAATCGGTTGATTTTGTGTTCATCTCCATTGCTAGATTGGGATTTATTATACGCAAAAGTGGTAGATTCCTGATTAGAAGTAGCATAATTGTGATTATTGCTTGTAGTGATACATCCTAGTAGTCACATGTGAGTCATAACCTTTGTTAAATCGGATTAGTGCTTTTACACGTTCGATTGCTTTGATTGGCCTGATTTCATAGAACTTAAAGCATCTAGGGAATTAAACTTGATTAGTGCTTTTACACGTTAGGTTCTTCTCTTAGGTAGAATTCATATTCGCATCTTTTAATGTGTTTGTTGATGATAAGAGGAACTTAGCGGGATATTCTTGCGGTCAAGGTATTTTAGGGCCTTTGATAAAAGTTCAGATTAAAATTCAATTCTAGTTATTGTGTCGTAAACATGTTGGTGATTGAAGACGAAATCCTTAACCAATATCTTCACATATTTGCGTGCTTGCTTTGTTTTGTTTGCTTTTAGTTTAATTTCCTTTACATAAAATCAGAAAAATCCCCCATTTGTTTACATAAGAAATCGAAATAGACGACAACCTAGACCTCTCTGTGGGAACGATCCTTTCTTTCCATTGCTTCATTATATATTTTGAGTAGTAAGAAGGTGTAATTATTTTTGACGCCTACGACAGCGATCAAATTTTGGCGTCGTTGCCGGGGAGGCAGCGGGTTGTTATTTGTTTTTGGTTTTTTTATTTTTGTTTTGTTTTTAGTTTTTGTTTTATATTCATATTTTCTGGTTTTTGACATAGTTTTGAGAATCTTATTTCAGGTACTTGTTTCTCATGGAAGGAGCATACTACATGAATGGATAGGGTTTTCAACAACCTCAACAACAATATGGCTTTCAACCTCACCAACATGACAACTATCACCCTTACAGGGAGTACAATCAAAATCAATCCTTTGGTTATGGTCAATACTCTACGTACCCTTTTAGTTGTTCTCATACATTCCAACCTTCTTACGGTGGGTATGTAAGTGAGCAACCACAAAGAGGGGATGATACTTGTGCTCTTATTAATATTTCTTCTAGTTTGGTAGATGAAATGCAACAATTTATGGACAACATGGAGTCATTTTTTGGACAACCAAGCGTGGAACCAGTTTTATCGATCGAATGTCCTCATAGTATGTTTGGCCCAATTTCTGATCGTAGTTATGATCATTCACCCATTCAAAGGGAAGGTAATTGGCCTAGCAATACTGAAGTAAGTAATTCTACTTTTGCCTTGTCGAATGATCTTTACAAACAAATGGAACACTATATCCAGAATTTGGGTGGATCACTCCAAGAGCTTCAAAGAGGTGTTTCCGACGTAAGAAAGGGCATTGATGAATACAGAAAGGAAATGAATAATTATGTTGAAAAAGGTGAACCTTTGGGGACTTTCGTTGATAATTGTGTAGTGAACTCAACTCTTGATCTTAATAATGATCATTCACCTATTCAAAAGGATGAGTTAGAGATTAGCAACACTAAATTCAGCGACGAACAAGATTATGTCAACTATGAAAGTGACGGTGATTATGATACATTGCTTGAACCAACTCATGGTGACATCTCCGAGGAGTGTACAATGGAATATTTTTGGGACCAAGATGAAGACGAAGAGGAATATGTCGACACTTGTGTAGATTACTCAAGCATTGATCTTAATAATGATCAAGAGCCTATTCAAAGGGTGGAGCTTGAGGATGATGCATTTTCGAGTGTTCCAAAAAAGTTCTTTATAGCGAGATTTGGATCCGCAAAAGAGTGTGTGCCTTACAACAAAGAGGAGTGTGGTGAGAATGAAACCGATATGACCAATATTGTGGAAGACCCAATTGAGCTTGCAAATGATTGTAATGATGATGTTTATGTCGAGACTGTGGTTAAAGCAGAAACGGACGAAGAATGGTTGCAAGGTTTGATAGAGGACCATGATATACAAGAGGTGAGTAATTCACTTGAGTTTTTCATGGATGAAGAGGATTCCGTGATACAAGAGATTGTGCAGGGTTTGTCTAACCCGTTGCCTATTGTTTCTTATCCTTTACCTCTTATTGGTTTGAATGTATGTGCTTCGAGAATATTGTTGAATGACTTTGTTTCTCGATATCCCCCATTAGAGATACTTGATTCTCATACTATGCAGGTTTTGAAACAAGAAACCGTGGTAGTCCTGACTTCTATATTCTTTATACACTTCCAAGTGTGGACAAGAATAAGTGTGGGGAAACTTTTATCGGTTAATAGCTTCATTTCTGTTTTATATTACTAATATTTGTGTGAAGCTAGTGTTTGCAAAACAAGTTCTATGGAAGGATCCTCAACTTTTTAGATTATTGGTGTATAGGGAATTCAATTTGCAAGTCGGGCTGACGACTTTAAACCAAGCGCTGCATGGGAGGCAACCCATTGGATGAGTATTTCTTATCTTATCTTTTTATTTATTTTTCTTGTCTTGTATTTACTTTTTATGATTTCTTGTCGCATATTGTTATATGATTTCCCACCTTGACTTTCTTTGGACGATTCAATTTACATTGAGGACAATGTAAAGTTTAAGTGTGGGGGAGTGGTTAAGCATTTGCATTGTAAAATTTTCATAAATTTTTCAAATTTTGTGTCAAATAGTGAATAAACAACCCCAACTTGTAGTTAGTTTAGAGTCACATAGTATACATGTCGCTAAGATTACATCGAGAATCTCATAAGAGTAACTGAACTTAGAGATGACAGAGAACAAGATCGAGTTTCTTAATGGTATGAGAGTTAAAGTTGGATTTAACCATTGATAGACGCATTTATGTGTCTAATTTGTCCTCAATGTTTCGTATTGTTAGTACTCGTTTTTGTCCTTATTATGGTGTTTTGTGTGTTTGTAGGTATTTTTTGGAAATAAAGATTGTTGGAAAATTCGGCTCGAAAAGTTGCTCGGAACACGCCCGGAGGACATTAGATATTCGGACTCCCACTTTGGATAAGGGGTAACCCAATTGCTAAGGGGCACCCCAGGGAGCCACCTGCTATTCGCACCCCAAACAGGCTATGGGGACACCCATATTCTTCACGGGAAGAACAGATTTGGCGGGGAAAAGATTTTTTGAAATTTCAGAAACAACAGGATTGATTTTAGTCGAGATTCTTGGAGAGTTGGTCTTGGATATGGGTTGGTATTGGTCTTGTACATCAAAACAGGGCCGTTAATGCTTTAAGTTTCGATAAAAAAGGAATGAAACGTGTAATCTCACTAAACAGGGATGTAAGAGAAATACTCGGGATTACACGAGTTTTGTGCGAGAAATTTCGTGGCTGCTGCACTGGAATGTTGTCTGAGATAAGGGAGAAGTGTGTTTGAGTACAACAGACGCGTGAGAAGTTAAAAAAAGGGAAGTTATTCCCGTGACAGAAAGAGGAGAATAAAAACAATAATGAAGAAGATACATGAATTAAAATCGAGTTATATTGATCTTGTGAGTATATATAGGGTTCTGGGGACTCATATAGGGGGGAAGGAGAGATTTGTGAGAGTTTGGAACGTCACAGAGTCAATAAAATCGAGTTCCAGAGAACAGCATTGTTGCTGCTGCTACACCTCAAGAACACGAAGAACAAACAGCCAAAGACTATCGTTTTCGCTACGGGTAAAAAGACTCACATGCGTGGGTCGTAGTTTATAGGGCAGACTTAAAACAACAGCAGCACTTCATCTTTACCGTTCTTTGTAACGGTGTTTGCAACACTTATAAACGTTGCAAACACCCGATTTACATCATTTTCCAAAAATTGATGTTTTATTTTCAATGATGTTATAGTAGTTTCAACGGACTTGATGGGATTGATTTTAAGAATTAATAAAAGAAAATAAAATAAAAATATATACAAATATTGTCACAGGATGAAGAGATGTCTTTGACTCGGGGATTCCCAAACTCATAACGAAAGGTTCAAATATTAATTCTTTTAACAACTATCGCTCAACAAATAAAAACAGGGACTCTTATTTTGCCAAGATAGATTCTCAAAAGATTGGTTGTAAATCCTAAGCATGATGTATCAAAACATTTAAGCTAAGCATACATCATCAAATTAAATGACAACCAATTAATTCAAATCATATTTCAATTAAAATTAATGCAAAAGTCTTAAAAAGAATTAAATAATTTTACCCATGTATGAAATTCGTCTTCCTCCGTCGTCCCGAGTGTTGATTCTAGCTCATCATGTTGGAAACACGCTCAAAATATGATTTTATTGCTCAAAGGTGGCTTACAAATGATGAAATGGAGAGAATGATGTAAATCGGGTGTTTGCAACGTTTATAAGTGTTGCAAACACCGTTACAAAGAACGTTGTTTTAAAGATGAGTCTTTTGCAGTGTCTTTGGTGTTGTTTTAAGTTCTTGAGGTGTAGCGGCAAATAATGGTGTTCTCTAAACTCGATTTTCGACCCACGCCAAACTCTCCCAGTCTTCCTTTCCCCTATATGAGTCCCCGTAACCCTATATACTCACGGGATCAATGTAACTCGATTTTAATTCATGTATCTTTTCATTATTGTTTTTATTCTCCTCGATTCTTCTTCCTTTTTAACTTCTCACGTTCTTGAGGTGTTCCAGGTGCGGCCTACCTAAATTTCTCGCACAAAACAATGGTGTTCTTACTTCCTTCGTTTAGTGAGATTACACGTTTTTCCTTTTATCGAAACTTAAAGCATTAACGTTTTGATGTACAAGACTCTAACCCAAATCCAAGACCAACTCCCAAGAATCTCCCCCTATAAAAATCTTTCCCGCCAAAATCAGTCCCAAGAAGATGGGTGTCCCCATATATACTGGCTCCTCGGGGTGCCCTTACATGACCCTTATCAAAGTGGAGTCCGAACTCAAATGTCCTTGTTAATTCAGCCGAATTTTCCAACAATCTTTATTCAAAAAATATACTAGTGGCAAACAAGGTGCACATAAATGCGTCTATCAACCATGCTAGTGGCAAACAAGTAAATTGTGGTCCCCTATAGTGGAGACTACCCATGTTACATAATGTGAGGCACCGACCTTCAATTCTTTGTACGTGTATAAATTGTGCTTTTAGAGTGTGTGTCACCGTACGTTAATTCCGGATATAATGGTGAGCTACCCAACCTCCCACCAGTAGAAGCACTACTTTGATCTCTTGAGTGCTATTTTGTCAATCATGATGGTGACATCGAATTGCTAACTTACATACCACTTGTAATCTTGTTCGCAGTTAGCACCATCCACTTTATCTCTCTCTACACCAACAAGTCCATAGAAACACCATCATCATCAACAAGAGGAGCATCACAAATTAAAAGGAAAGTTGAAGACGTTCAAGGTTCATAAGCAACGATACAGAAATGAGCAGATTTCAGATTCAAGTAAAGCAACAAGACAATGAGCAGAATTTTTACAAGTTGAAGACTATTGTACAAGAGCGAAGATTATCAAGATGAGAGTTCGAGAAGTTTATGATATCAAGACATACAAGTTGTGAAGAATCAAGTGGTAAAGTACTTGCACCATGGCCTTGGTACTTACATTTTTATTTTATTTTATCTTATCTCATTACTAGTTTAAAATAAAAAAAATTTAAAATAAAAAAAATTTGAAGGAAAAAAAAGAAACAAGAGAAATTTAGGTTCATTACTAGTTTTATTGTTTTGTATTTGTTTTACTTTTCTTGTCTCATAAAAAAAAAATAGAAAAAAAAAGAGACAAGAAAAATGTGTTATATTATATTTTTGGTTTGTTTTTAGTTTTGTTCTTTCAATAAAGCCAATGGAAAGAAGAAATATTTATGATGAAGTTTCAAGCAACAAGAAATTAGAGGAAAGAATCACATTGTCAAGATTCTATGAAGTTCAAGAGTTATCATCGACAGTTGAAGACCGAAGACGAAGATGAAGACAAGGATTGAAGATTGCCGAAGACGTTTTTATGGATGCTGTGAGAGTGGTGCTAACTACACGTCGAATGGATAACGAGGTAAGTAAGCATATTCCCACCTTCGTTAAGTGGTTGATTTCCTTTTTTAGAGATCGTCAGAAAAAAAGGGTTTTCAAAACAATAAAAGATGTGGGTTTTTTAAATACTTCGGAGGGTTTTGCCTTCCTACCATTCAACGTGTCGCAGGATTATCACTTCATTCCTACCTGGACACATGTGTGACCCATAAAAAAGTTATTTATTATTGAGAGCAACTTCATAAAACCCTTTCTTGTGAGGCAGAGTCGAGACTTTCGATCACTCCGAACCCGAATTTCTTTCGATAAGGGATGGTTATTTCTCTCTCAACTTTTAAGGATGAGATTGTATTCATATATGTGTCTAACTTCTTATGACTAGTGTGCAGAATCTTTATCTCTTCTTAGCACGTTGGATGCTATCATTACGGAGAACTTGTAAGTTGGAAATATAAGTTTTGTGGGTGTATCTCTAGTAAACCCTCACGAGACTATAACTCATCCACTAGGGACACCTAGGGGTTTAAAGGATTGTTATACATGCTAAATGTGACCGTAGCCTCGACGACACGGAGTTGTATGTATGTTTTAGAATTGTTTTGTTTGATTTGCTCGAGGACTAGCAAAGTCTAAGTGTGGGGGAATTTGATAGGTGTCTAAAACACCTAATTTTATATCTAGTATTTATGCTTTCTTTGCTATTGTTGTGTAAATTATGTATCTTATGTGTGCTTTTGAGTTATTTAGGTTCTTTGGAGTCATTCGAGCAAAAATGAAGTGGAACTAGCTCAAATCCAGGATTTCTTCTCATCATCTTGTAGACAACGAAAAGACGAAGCCAGTGGCGAAAAAATGAGAAGCTGCGAACATTTGAAGCGGATCAAAGTTGCGGAATTTGTTAACTGAGCTGAACTGTCAGTCTCATAGTTGAAAAGATTTCTTAGGGGGCCCTTATCCAATTGCTGGGCGCCTATAGTAATTTTGTTCATTACATACCCCTAAACCAGATCGGGAACAGTCCATCTACATTTCACTGATTTCAGAGCTGAGTGAGAGAAGGCGGCCACGGAGTTCAGAGAAGAGAGATTGACAGAGATGGAGCGATTCAGAGTAGGAGAAGGAATTTAAGATGTTGGTTGTTGAAACTAAGATGGGTTTGATATGGATTTGGGTTCGAGTTGAGTTTGAACACGATTGAGGTTAGGGTTTTGCTGTGATGCTGATATTCATGGGATTAGAGTGAAAGACAGAAGAGAGAAGAAGTCTGAATTAAAGCTGTCTCTATTGAGATGGGAATCTGATGCTGTTGATTGTGGGTTCGATTGGAGAGAAGAACTGAAATGGGAGTTGTTTATGGTGGAGAAATTGATGAAGAGGATGGTACTGATATTCATGGGATCTGGTGATGAAATTGCAAGGATTGTGCTAGATGAATTGATCTCAGATTTGGGTTTTGGTTTGTTGTTGATGATATTGAAACCAGAGTATGATATGTTGTTGGTGCTGCCATGAACCTGGTTTGAGATTCAAGTGAAGATGATGAATTAAATGGAGGAGGTTTCTGGTGGTGTCTGTTGCCTTGAAGTAGTGAATGCAGTGGTTATGTTGCAGATATATGGACCTGTGAAGTTGTTGCTGCTTGCATTTGAGTAAGTGCAATTGAGATGTTTGCATCTGCAGTTCAAGTTGGTGGTTGGAAGTATGGTGGTTTTGTAACAACGAATACAGGGAATGAGCTGCTGTAATTGACTAGGTTTGAGTCTAAGAACATATGGTGGTGAGCAAGAAGGGTTAAGAGCTCATCCTTGAGCTGAGAAGATATAGGCATGAGTTATGGTGATTGTGGAATGATAGCAGGATGTTGAGTGTGATTGTGCTGCTGGTCTTGTGACTGAATCAATGTTGCAGTTGTGTAGTGTTGATATCGTGAAGGTTACATGGATTAGATGAATGCATTAGGTTTACAGGGAGGCTGCAATGGATTTTTTCAAGCTTGTTGCCTGAACATCAGGCTAGAGATGAGATGTGCTGTGCGCTAATGGGTAATTGGATTGCAGGTGAAATTGAGATGCAGGTGGTAGCTGGTGTAGTTGATGTTGCAGTACAAGGCTCAAGGAAATGGTGAACTGAAATTGCTTGAATTTAGAAGGCTGGCGAGTGCCTGAGATGGATGAGCTCGTCAGTTGGTTAAAGGTTGAAGTTGCTGCTGGTGATGAGATGGCAGTGGAAATGGAACTGATATGGTGCAGTAGTGAAATTATTTGGTTGATGTGTGGATAGAATGGAGGCTACAGAACTCAGTGATGAAATGAATAGCTTGTCGGTTTACAAAATCGACAAGTACTGATGGTTAGTTAAGGCGATGGGCTCTTGAACTATGGGCTTGTTTTAATTATTTTGGGCCAGCTTTCATCGATCAATTAGTTAGCCTGTGCCTGGATGCGGCTGAGATTTAGAAATCAGGGAAGGAAAGAAAGTATATAAGGGTCTTATTCTATTCCATAAGGGGATATGTCTTCTTCTACTTTGGTTCTAGGGTTTTATAAATGGAAACTCTTATTTTTCTTCTTGTTATGAACTCCATGAACATGAACTAGATTATTATTATTGGTTATGGAATAATTGGATTTCACATAATATACTTTTTGATATGATAAATTAGTTTTATCTCCATGTTTTATCGTTTATGATTCTCTATTGATATTGTCTTATGATTTGAATACTTGTTTGATCGAGTCGTGAATCGGTTGATTTTGTGTTCATCTCCATTGCTAGATTAGGATTTATTATACGCAAAAGTGGTAGATTCCTGATTACAAGTAGCATAATTGTGATTATTGCTTGTAGTGATACATCCTAGTAGTCATATGTGAGTCATAACCTTTGTTAAATCGGATTAGTGCTTTTACACGTTCGATTGCTTTGATTGGCCTGATTTCATAGAACTTAATGCATCTAGGGAATTAAACTTGATTAGTGATTTTACACGTTAGGTTGTTCTCTTAGGTAGAATTCATATTCGCATATTTTAATGTGTTTGTTGTGATAAGAGGAAATTAGTGGGATATTCTTGTGGTCAAGGTATTTTAGGGCCTTTGATAAAAGTTGAGATTAAAATTCAATTCTAGTTATTGTGTCGTAAACATGTTGGTGATTGAAGACGAAATCCTTAACCAATATCTTCACATATTTGCGTGCTTGGTTTGCTTTGTTTTCTTTTAGTTTAATTTCCTTTACATAAAATCAGAAAAATCCCCCCTTTGTTTACATAAGAAATCGAAACAGACGACAACCTAGACCTCTCTGTGGGAACGATCCTTTCTTGCCATTGCTTCATTATATATTTTGAGTAGTAAGACAGTGTAATTATTTTTGACGCCTACGACAGCGATCACTAGCACCTCAAATCGATTAGCCCAAAGTAGGTTGGCCACATGGCTTTAAAAACCCTAAATTGAATCTACAGCAGTATGCAACTGCCGCAAATCATCCCGGCAGCTGCCCAAAGATAGCCGGCCGCGCTCAACTGTTTATACAAACTCCACAAAGAGGAGCTCGCAGGCGGAATTCACCTTCTCATGAAGAAAGCTAAGTATTCGATGCCAAATCTTGACATCTTACAACACGTTCTATTAATAAAAAAAAAATTGGTTTTAAAACTTCAAACATAAAATCTGTCAAAGCGTTATTTTAAATTGGAATTTTTGTCCTTGGTATGTATTGAGTGACCCTGATTACTTATGTTCCTCTCTTCCTAAATTTAACATCGCCAGAAATGAATGAATGGATTCCCACACTTCAACTTTTTCAATGTTCCCCATCTTGTCACTCACAGATTGAGTCAAATTCTCTCACAAAGCCAAGAATGGATGGAGGTCATATATGAAGGAATCAACTTTCTTCATCCACCACCTACATGCACTAGGAGGACCATCGCCCGCACTTCAACACGTTTTTCAAATGTTCCCGCGTTATGAACTTGTAGAAGAAATTCATTCTCTCACAAAGCCAAGCGTCATTTTAACGCTCAAGCGACATCAGCGCAAGCGTCATCGTCGGACCATCCAGCGTCTGCTCATAATCCAACTTTCTTCATCCACCACCTACATCCAGCGGCTATCTCCTCATGACACCAGCACCTCCATCCCTCTCTAGCGCCTCCATCCCTCTCCGTCTTCGACGCTTGTACCCTCAATGCCCCCTGCATCCAGCGGCTATCTCCTAATGCTCAATGCGACTTCATCATTCTACGCGTCTTCACTACCTCTCCAACGCGTCTTCACCAATAGCTAATACTCAATGCGTAGTCTTCAGCACCGACAACTCTAAAAAGTAGTAACAACTACCATCAACTCTAAGAAGCGGTAGCAACCACCACCAATATCCCGCGGCCATCACCTATGATTCAGTGGCTATTCTCACACAACATCGATGTTAACGTCACCACCGGTTCTATTTTACGCCACAATTTCACAACAAAAAGCGCCACCATGAGTTGAATGCAAAGTTAAGTTCTATCTATCTTTGTTAGATCCTCAATTAACATTTATATATCTCATAATTATTTTTTTTTGATCGACTTTGAATGAAAGTTTACATATTTGAATTTGGAAAGAAGCTAACATCAACAGCCATTGTTTTGTTACTATACAGATTAATGAGGCATCAAAATCAGAGCTTAAGGAATCTAGGTGGAGGACAATGCACACAACTAGAACTTATTAGGTTTTAGGTTAACTAAAGAATAAATAGAGAAACAGAATAGGTAAAGTAGAAGATGAGTTTTCTATTAACTGTTTTGTACATAAAAAACGTGAACATACAAAGGATATATATATATAAAAACTTAGCTTGAAATACAAGCTAACATATTTCCTAAAATACAAGGATTTCCAAAATAAAGAGACTCTTAATACAACTAACTTTGGTTACGTTATTTGTGTATGTGACATAGTGTTAACACCCTCCCGCAAGCGTAACGGGTTATCCTGAACCGTTAGCTTGAACCGTAAAAGAAAAAACTGATCCCTGGATAATGGTTTTGTGAATATATCCGCAATCTGACCCTTAGAGGAAATAAACCTTACATCAAGAAGTTTCGAAGCAACTTGATCACGAACAAAATGATAGTCAATCTCAATGTGCTTTGTTCTTGCATGGAATATAGGATTTACAGTGATATAAGTTGCACCAAGATTATCACACCAAAGAACAGGAGGTGATTGAGTATAAACACAAAGTTCTGAAAGAAGTGATTGTATCCACATAATTTCAGCAGTAGCAATTGCAAGTCCCCTATATTTTGCTTCAGTATTAGAACGAGATATTGTTTTCTGCTTACGAGCACTCCAAGAAATAATATTACCACCCAAGAAAATACAATAACCACTAGTAGAGCGACGATCTTCAAGAGAACCAGCCCAATCTGAATCAGTATATGCAGCGAACGATAACTGTATAGAAGGAGATGGTCAAAGAAGTATACCAAATGTGGACGTATTTTTAAGATAATGAAGTATACGTTTACCAGACCCCAGTGAAAAACAGTTGGTGCATGCATAAATTGACATACTTTATTAACAGCATACGCCAAATCAGGACGAGTAAATGTCAAATATTGTAAGGCTCCAACAATACTACGATATTCAGTAGCATCAGATAATAAGGTACTACGATCAGAAGAAATGTCACCAGAAGTATTAAGTGGTGTTTGAATAGGTTTAACACCATCCATTTTTGCCCGAATAAGAAGATCATGAGCATACCTTTGTTGAGAAAGAAACAAGCTCAAGAAGTACGAATTGCTTCAATTCCGAGAAAATAAGACAACTGACCAAGATCTTTAATTGCAAATTCTTGTTGCAGAGACGATCAAGAGTGGATTTAATACTAACAGAGTTGGAACCTGTAACAATAATATCTTCCACATACACCAACAGATAAATAGTACCATACGAACCATTGTAGATGAATAAAGATGAGTCACATTTGGAAGTGACAAAACCAATTTGTAATAAAAAGGTACTAAGTCGATGGTACCATGCATGAGGAGCTTGTTTAAGACCATAGAGAGTTGTTTCATGTATACCTCTTCTTGAAGTTCACCATGTAAGAAAGCATTTTGCACGTCAAGTTGATGAATAGACCAATTGGAAGATAGAGCCAATGTAAGAATAAGACGAATAGTGCAAGGTTTAACAACCGGACTAAACGTTTCCGAAAAATCTATCCCTTCTTGTTGATTGTATCCTTTGGCAACCAAGCGAGACTTATGACGTTCAATTTAACCATTAGACTTGCGTTTGATACGAAACACCCATTTACATCCAATAACGTTCATAGAAGGATGATATGGTACTAATGTCCAAGTACCATTAAGAAGCAATGCATTGATCTCATCATCTGAGGAGACGTGCCAATCTGGATATTTATGAGCTTCGGAAATAAAAGTGGGTTCGCGAAGAGAATCACATACCAGGGCATATTTGGAGTTAGGTTTAAAAATGCCATCCTTGGCTCTAGTTATCATTGGATGCGACTGAAGAGCAGGGTCGGCAACTGTCACAATGGAATCTAGAAGCGAGCAAGATTGGCCGGTGGAGTTAACGGTGCAGGCTAAGACACAGGAGCAGGCGTTGGAGGCGTAGTGGTAGGTACAGATTGAGACGTAATAGCAGGTGCAGTAGCTGATGTAGTAGTTGACATAGTAGCAGGTGCAGTGACTGACGCAGTAGCAGGTGCAGTAGCTGACGTAGTAGCAGGTGCAGACAAAACACATTCTGTAGTATCAATAACACTATCACAAGAATGCCGGTGACTCACGAGTGGATGGACAGATGAGAAGGTTGAATTCAAATCTGATGAAAACTGGTTCATAGTTGCAGACTGCATGGCAGTATCTGAACCAATAGGAGCTGCGCTAACTGGCAGGAATTGAGATGCAGTGGAGCGAGAAGCCAAGATAGGTGGTGATGAAACACACAGGGGTGAATTAGAATTTACCTGAGAAAGATCCGATGCCGGTGAAGGTAATGCAAAGGGAAAGGTAGTCTCATCAAACACAACATGACAACTTACATAAATACGACCCGTAGGAATATGAAGGCACTTATAGCCCTTTTGAGATGGACTATAACCAATAAACACACATGGAGAGGAAAGAGACTCCATTTTATGAGACCTATACGGACGTAGGTGAGGATAACATAAACAACCAAAAACACGAAGAGAAGTGTAATCTGGCGGACAACCAAAAAGAGCGGCATATGGGGATGAATTATTAATAGAAGTGGAAGGAACACGATTCATCAAGTAGCAAGTAGTGTAAAAAGAATCATACCAATACGAGGATGGTACAGAAGCCATGTTTAAAATTGTAAGCCCATTTTCACGAATATGACGATGACGACGTTCTACTAAACCATTTTGTTCAGAAGTGTGTGGACATGAAAATCTATGAAAAATACCAAGTTTTTGAAGATGCGGAGTAAGTTTACGATACTCAAGTGCATTATCAGATTGAAAATTTTTAATTTTTCGGTTAAAAAGATTTTCAACATGCTTTTGAAACAAAAAGAATATAGAGAAGACATCAGACTTTTGAGACATAGGAAACATCCAAGTAAAACGACTAAACGCATCAATAAAAATTATATAATATTTGTATCCTTTATTAGATAAAATATGAGAGGGTCCCCATACATCTGAGATAATTAAATCTAATGGATTCAAATAAATAGTTTTACTGGAATGGAAAGGTAACTTATGACTCTTATGTTCATGACAAGATGAACAAAACTTAATAGTCTGACTGGAAACCGGAAGTGAAAACTGAGAGACGACTTTACGAACTGTACGCATCATTGGATGTCCCAACCTAGAGTGCCAGTCTTGTAAGCTAGCACGTTCACCTATGCAAACTTTAGGAGACTTAGACAAAGCATCAAGTTGATAGAGACCACCCCTCCTACTGCCACGAAGAAGAACCTTCCCGGTGCATCGATCCTTCACAAGACAAAAATTCGGATGAAATTCAAATAAAACATTGTTATCGGTAGTAAGGCGAGAGACTGACAAGAGATTATGAGAGATTTGTGGTGCATAAAAAACATTACGAAGTTGTAACTTACGATTGGGAGTACCCAAAACAGAGGATCCAACATTAGAAATTGGAATAGAAGAACCATTACCCATCTTAATTTGATCAGGACCAGTGTACTCGTTTGAAAACTGAAGACGAGAAAGATTATTTGTTATATGATCTATAACACCACTGTCAGGAGTCCACGGAGGAGTTGGCAACAATCCATTATGAGCGGTATAGGCACGTGGTGTGGAAGCTGGTGATTAACGACGCGGAGGACGAAAGCCACGATCAAAACGGTTCCAACAGTCTGGAGCTTCATGATTGGGACGGTCACAAAGTTGACAGCGCGGTGCTTGAGCTGGTTAAGAAGTAAACTGAGTTGAGCTGGCGTTATTATTCGGACGAAAGTTACGATTACTATTAGCTGGAAACCTGTACAAGTGCGATGGATTGTTGGGCCGAGTAGGTGCAATAGCAAAGTGGGTTGGGCTGGTGCTAGAAACTCCAGAAAACCGAGAGGAAGTGGAAGAGACATTATGGGATGGAGAGGCCACGTTAGCAACAGGCTGAGCATGCAGCGTTTTTTCCTGATGCTCAATACGCAATTCAAAGGTTAGAAGAAAAGTAAGAAAATCTTCCACAGTTAGAGAACTCATCGTGGTAGTTAAGGATGTAACAATGGCATCGTACGAACTATCAAGGACGGCGAGAAGACAGTGACGAAATTCTTTGTCAGTAACCGTTGTATTGGCAGCAGCAAGACTATCCACTAAATCTCGAGCATGATTGATGTATTCTCGCATAGTTTTTGACCCTTTTTTAAGAGCACGTAGCTCACAGTAAAGATGATGAATTTGTGCATCAGATTTGGAGGCATATTGAGCTTCAAGAGAGTCCAAGATAGCTTTGGAAGTTGTGAGACGATGGACATGACGAAAAACAGCAAGTGTAATAAATGAAAACAACCAACTTACTAGGATTTTGTCTTGTTTTGTCCAAGAAAGAAAAGTCGGTGAAGGAGCAGCACCATCAACAAGAGAAGCTGGGCAGGGTTTTATACCAGTAACATATCCATCAAGTTCGTAACCCTGAAGATATGGCAAAAATTGAGCATGCCACAAAGAGTAGTTGTTTTCATCAAGTTTAACTGTAATTATATGATGAGGTTGAGAGAATTGAACGGAGGCCATAACTGAAGATTGTGAAGAAACAGTTGAAGACATTAGAACACCGCTGGTAGAAGAAACAGTTGAAGGTTCTGTAGACATGAATTTTGGAGGACCTAACCCTAGCTGATACCAAGCTAGAACTTATTAGGTTTTAGGTTAACTAAAGAATAGATAGAGAAACAGAATAGGTAAAGTAGAAGATGAGTTTTTTATTAACTGTTTTGTACATAAAAAACGTGAACATACAAAGGATATATATATATATACAAACTTAGCTTGAACTACAGGCTAACATATTTCCTAAAATACAAGGATTTCTAAAATAAAGAGACTCTTAATACAGCTAACTTTGGTCACGTTATTTGTGTACGTGACATAGTGTTAACACACACCGCAGCGTAACATGATATTGACAGCCGCCGATAGAGAGAATGATATGTACTCGTAAATCAAAACACCACATCGGTAATGATTTACTTAATCCTATGTATTTTAGCTTTACAACTCTTGATCTTATTTTAAGCATATCCACCCATTTCACTTAAAAGTATATGACTTGTATAACATCAAATGCATATTGATACATGCTGATCTGGTACGCTCGGTACGATAAATTAGCATAAAAGCCATCTGAACACTACGAAATCTATGTCTCTTGTTTGTATATGCACGCCAACGTATTACTTTAAAAGCATGCCCACATGCTTCTCTTGAATAGCTTTTAATTTAGTAAATATCATACCATGTCGTAGGGATTTGATTATGAATATCCATCTGCCCACTCGAAGGAATAACAGTTTGAAAATGAAATGGCATGACACATCCGCATTACAGATTAAGCATGTCTCTGTATAGATTGCACTCTCCAACTAGCGGTAAAATGATCGAAACACAAATACTTTAATTTAATACATCATTATGATGCAGCGCTTATACATGTTTCAATTTTATGATGTGCATGTATAGAAACTCATACCAAACGTAGCCGTGGGGCCAATAATTAAGCTACCCATTGGAATTAATGGTTACATCTGCCAAATAGCTTCAATAGGCCAAAATATTATTCTCATAAGCGCATTATCTGGAATGTTAGGATGTTAGCCTATATCGCCAGAAGATATTTTTTTTTTTTTTTTTTTGCTATTACCAGTTGTGTATGTATCAATGTTGAAGCTACCGATAGAAAAGATATCCAAACGCTTTTGGCAAAGTAGTATGTGGAAAAAAAAATAACGACAATAATAATAAATAAATAAATAAAAGTCTCCCTCGACAAGAGGTGCGAGCAATTTAAAAATCCTCTTGCCCTCAATAACCAAGTGGCTTGAGTGTCCAACAAGCCCTTCAGCCCTCGACAACCAAGAGGCTCGAGTGTCTAAATCCTCCAGCCCTCGACAACCAAGAGGCTCGAGTGTCTAAATCCTCCCACCATGATAAGAGGGGAGTGTCTAGAATCATCTTGCTCTCACTCATTGAGACTAGAAAATCTAAATCCCCCCACCATCGATATTAGGGGAGTGTCTAAAATTCTATTGCTCCCACTCTTTGAGACTCGAGCGCCTAAAATTCTCTTGCTCTCACTCTTTGAGACTCGAGCGCCTAAAATCCTCTTGCTATCACTCATTGAGACTAGAAAGTCTAAATCCTCCCATCATCAATAAGAGGGGAGTGACCGGTTGTCAGCCGACACAAATATAAATTACACTTTCTTACTACTCAAAATATATAATGATGCAAGGGCAAGAAAGGATCGTTCCCACAGAGAGGTCTTGGTTGTCAAATTGTTTCGGTATCTTATAAGTAACACGGGGTTTTCTGATTTTTATAAACTAAAATAATATGAAAGCAAAACAATAAAAAATAAACACGCAAATCAAGGATGAGAAAGTATTGGTCATGGATTTCGTTTTCATTCACAAACATGTTTTCAACACAATAACTAGAATTGATATTTTAATCTCAACTTTTATCAAAGGCCCTAGAATACCTTGATCGCAAGAATATCCCGTTAATCTCCTCTTGTCATCAACAAACACATTAAAAGATGCGAATATGAATTCTATCTAAAAGAACAACCTAACGTGTAAAAGCACTAATTAAGTTTAATTCCCTAGATGCAATAGGTTCTATGAAATCAGGCCAATCAAAGCAATCGAACGTGTAAAAGCACTAATCCGATTTAACAAAGGTTATGGTTCACATATGATCATAAGAATATATCACTACAAACTATAATCATATTTATGCTACTTCAAATCAGGAATTATCACTTTTTCGTATAACAACCCTAATCTAGCAATAAAGATGAAAGCAAACTCAATCAATTCGCGACTCGACTAAACAAGCATTCAAATCATGTAACAATATTAATGGTGAATCATAAACGATAATATGAGAGAAAACTAATTTATTGCACAAAAACTCATGTTTGGAAATCCAACTAATCCATAACCAATAATAAAACTCTAGCTCATATTCATGGAATTCATAACAAGAAGAAAGAGAAAAGACTTCATGGTTCTAAACCCTAGAAAACAAAGTAGAGGCAAAAGATAATAAAAAGATAAAAGATATAAGATAAAAAATAAAAGATAAAAATCCTCTCTTTTATATGTTTCTCTATTTCCATAAAGGATACTCCTTCCAATATTAGGTCTTCTCAAAACCCATCTCCAAGTGGTCCCACCAAGCCCATGTGTGAGAAATACCCATGTGAAATTATGTCCAAAAACCGTCACGGGAAAAGCGGGATTATGACCGGAAATTGACCTAAAGTCGCCGGAAAGTACCTCAGGTGACCGGCAAAGTCAAACCGGTCACCGGTCAAACGGGTCAAAAAGGTCGAGTCAACTCGGGTCAAGTTACTGAGTCAAACCGGGTCGTCAGGTGAGTCAGGATCATGAGTCAGACCCGAGTCAGCTATTCAGGTGAGCTAACTCGGGGCCGACTTAGTTGAGCTTCCATGGCATAACCATTTGCACTGGCCTGAGTTATGCTGCACAATGATTGTGCTTCAGTGCTTCCCTTCGAGCCATCTTGGCCTGCACTAAGCTATGTCAACTGAACCAGTTGATAATCCCAACATCTCAATCTCTGCAATTTCACTACCATGTCACCTTGCAGCTCAACTCAAAACCAACTCAATCTGCAGTTTCATACTCATCATTGCCTCCAATTCACTGCAATCCAATTCTTCATTCCCTGCAATTCCCTGTAATTCCCTGCAAGCTCCAACAACATCAGTTCCCTTGAATATTCAGCCACCACCTGCAATTATAGCTCCCAAAAATCACCAATGACCCGCAACTAGCTTTGCAACACCCACTAAGCACAAACCCATTTCATCATGAGCAACAAAAGATCTTCTAAGCCACCGAACCATATCCTGCCTTCTTACCAAGCCACCACCAACATCAGTTAAAACATTGCTGCAATAACAATACGCAAGCCTCCATTTCTATTCAACCTCTTTCCAGACCACCAGCTCATGCTTTACCACCTGCTATACTTGTCACAGCCATAACTCTGCATCTCCTCAATGGCAGCACCTTTTGTAGCTTCTCAACTGGAGCTTACAACACCAGTCAGTCACCAACTCCAGTGTAGTCTGAGTCTTGCACTATGGCTCAACAACATCAAACTTCCAGACTTCAACAACTCCATATCACAACATCAAACTCATTAGTCTAAAGCAACAGAGAACTTGTTGTTCCTGCAAATTTCCAGCAGCATCACCTGCAACCTTGAGCTCATATCACCAGCTTGCGTTGCGACTCAGCTCACAAAACTCCATTTGCTCTCTCATAGCTCAAATGTACTCAAACCATTTTGTAACTCATACTTCCCTGCAATTGTATCAATCCTAACATACATCTATGAAGGCACTGACTCCAATTCCGCTGCAATTGCCCATTATCAAAATCATTTGCATCTCAGGTCACAGCCATCCAAATTTAGCCTTTGCTCGACTTAAACGCACTCAAAGAACCGCACCACCACCTTGTTATTGTAGCTTCAATCACCTCAAAATATATAGCATAGCTCCAACCCATGATAATCACCATCACCTGGAATCTGAGACTAACAACATCACTCATTCTCCATATCCTGCAAACCATCACTTCCTTAAACCACCATAATCATTTGCGTCGACTGCAATAACTTCAATCGATCTGCAAAACCTATGAATCAATTTCATCTCCTGCTATCAATCTCAGTACCCAAATGTTCTTGTTGCTCCAACAACACAAAACCCAAATTCTTCTTCAATTCGGATCCACCAATGACCCAACTTCATCGTTCTTCACTAATTCTTCCATTGAAGCTTTGCTGGAATTTCAACTACTCGTATTCACAGTCGTAATCGAACCAATCTCGAATTCGAATTCAACCCATTTCTGCAAACTTCGATTTCACCTCTTCTTTGTCTGTTCTTGGCATCAAATTTATCTCCATTTCAGCTTCCAGTTTCAAATTGAAACCAAACCCAAGTTCTCAAATCTTCTCAGCTTTTCAAATACCACGGACCCATAACAATCAACATCTTCTAATCCAACAATTGCAACATCATTTCTTCAGTTGCAGGAACAGCGTCAAACCTTTGATTTCTTCCTTCAATCTGGCTACAAAACTGCAACCTCCACCTTCCCAGATTTACTTCTCTCATTATCAACAGCAGCCACAACAGCTCATCTTCAGTTTCATTATTCTCCTCATTTTATCTTCAATTTGTCCTCTCTCATGAATCGAGCGACAATAAATTTCTCCCAAACTCTCTCAATTTGAAGCTGCCTCCATTTCTGTCTCTCACTTCTCAGGTGGATAAAATGATTTGGGAAGTGATGGTTCTCGATCTAGGGTTAGAAATGATTGGGACGGTTATTGGCACCTGGTCGCTTCTGATAAGGGCTAACCAAATTGACAGCCCCTTAACCTCAGCTAACCTATGTTTAATACTCCTCCCAAAAGAGGTGTCCCTTAACCTTGACTAGGCTCCGAGATAGTGTTCGCCCATGAAATAACAGATTTGCCCTTTTTGCTCAAACTGAGTGATTTCTTCTTCTTTTCGTCCGTGCGACTCCAGAGTACCTAATAACTCAAAAACACGCGTAAAGTACATAATTCACAAGAAAAATAGCAAAGAAAGCGTAACTACTAGATAGTAAATTAGGTGTATTCTACACCTATCAGATTCCCCCACACTTAGACTTTGCTAGTCCTCGAGCAAATCAAACAAAATAATTTTAAAACATACATACAACTCCGTGTCGTCGAGGCTACGGTCACTTTTAGCATAAATAACAAGCCTTTAAACCCCTAGGTGTCCCTAGTGGACGAGTTATAGTCTCGTGAGGGTTTACTAGAGATATACCCACAAAACCTACTTTTCCAACTTACTAGTTCTCCGTAATGATAGCATCCAAGCGCTAAGAATACATAGAGATTGTGCACACTAGTCATAAGAAGTTAGACACATAAATGAACACAATCTCATCCTTAAAAGTTGAGAGAGAAATAACCATCCTTTCTCGACAAAAATTCGGGTTCGGAGTGATCGAAAGTCTTGACTCTGCCTCACAAGAAAGGGTTTTATGATATTGCTCTCAATAATAAACAACTTTTTATGGGTCACACATGTGTCCAGGTTGGAATGAAGAGAGAATCTTGCGACACGTTGAATGGTAGGAAGGTAAAACCCTCCGAATTATTTTTGAAAACCCACATCTTTTAATATTTTTGAAAACCCATTTTTCTGACGATCTCTACGAAAGGAAATCAACCATTTAACGAAGGTGGGAATATGCTTACTTACCTCGTTATCCGTTCGGCGTGCAGCTAGCACCACTCTCACAGCATCCATAAAAACGTCTTCGGTCTTCAATCGGTGTCTTCATCTTCGTCTTCGGTCTTCAATCGGTCTTCAACTCTTGATGATAACTCTCGAACTTCGTAGAATCTCGACAATATGATTCTTTCCTCTAGTTTCTTGTTGCTTGAAACTTCATTATAGATATTTCTCTTTCCATTGGCTTTATTAAAAGAAAAAAACTAAAAACGAACTATACAAACTCAAAATATATATTTTTCTTTTTTCTTTTTTCTTTTTTCTTTTTTTTTTTCTTATTTTTTTTTTATTATTTTATATATATATATATATATATATTTTTTTATATTTTTTTATGAGACAAGAAAAATAAATACAAACTAAAAACAAAACAAAATAATAAAAACTAATAACGAACCTAAAAATTTTCTCTTGTCTTTTTTTTTTTTTTTTTTTTTTTTTTAATTTTTTTTTTTTTTTTTTTTTTTTTTTTTTTGAAGACAAGAGAAAACAAAATACAAATACGATAAAATAAAATGCAAGTACAAAGGCCATGGTGTAAGTACTTTACCGCTTGATTCTTCATAACTTGTATGTCTTGATCATAAACTTCTCGAACTCTCATCCTTGACAATTTTCGCTCTTATACAATAGTCTGCTCCTTGTAAAAATTCTGCTCCTTGTCTTGTTGCTTGTAAACCTTGAACGTCTTCAACTTTCCTTCGAATTTGTGATGCTCCTCTTGTTGATGATGATGGTGTTTCTATGGACCTGTTGGTGTAGAGAGATAAGGTGGATGGTGCTAATCTGCGAACAAGATTACAAGTGGTATGTAAGTTAGCAATTCGATGTCACCATCATGATTGATAAAAATAGCACTCAAGAGATCAAAATAGT
Organism: Papaver armeniacum; assembly: GCA_023531295.1. Classification (NCBI taxonomy): domain Eukaryota; kingdom Viridiplantae; phylum Streptophyta; class Magnoliopsida; order Ranunculales; family Papaveraceae; genus Papaver; species Papaver armeniacum. The sequence continues at coordinate 243,028 of JAJJWW010002756.1, read as the reverse complement.
GTTTCTATGGTGGGAGGTTGGACAACTCACCATTCTGCCCGGAATTTACGTACGGTGACACACACTCTAAAAGCACATATTTAGACAGGTACAAAGAATTGAAGGTCGGTGCCTCACATTATGTAACATGGGTAGTCTCCACTATAGGGGATCACTACTTTAATACTGAATTCAATTTGCACCTTATTTGCCACTGGCATGGTTAAATCCAACTTTAACTCTCATACAATTAACAAACCCGATCATGTTCTCTGTCATCTCTAAGTTCAGTCACTATTATGAGATTCTCGATGTAATCTTAGCGACATGTATACTATGTGACTCTAAACTAACTACAAGTTGGAGTTTTTATTCACTATTTACAAAAAAGTTGTAAATTTTGACTCAAAAGGCTAAAAACTCTATATGCAAAAGACTCCCCACACTTAAACTTCACATTGTCCTCAATGTGTAAAACCGAAAATTCTAAATTCTGACGTAACATCGGATAAAACGCAAAAAATTGTACAAATTGGTAAGGAATTTGGAAAAAACTCCATTCCACAAAAAGTTTTTCATCTACGTGTTTTATACAAAGTGTCAAAAGGGCATAGTGTTTCGATAAACGGTCTGACAGTTATGGTCTCTGGACTGAACTACGTGCATTCTGAATTTTTCTGACGAAAAGGTATTCATCATAATTCTCTTCTAAGATAGATTCCGGACGCAATGAAATTAAACATGGGGATGCAAATATGATATGAAAACTATAAAAATAAATAAATAAATAAAAGGGTTTAAGATACAAAACCTATGGGTTGCCTCCCATTTAGCGCTTGGTTTAAAGTCGTCAGCCCGACTCTTTTGTTATCGTCCATATACCAACAATCTGAAAAGTTGGGGATCCTTCCATGTAACCTGTTTTGCAAACACTAGCTTCACACAAATATTAGTAATATAAAACACAAATGAAGCTATTAACCGATAAAAGTTTCCCCCACACTTATTCTTGTCCACACTTGGAAGTGTATAAAGAATATAGAAGTCAGGGACTACCACGGTTTCTTGTTCCAAAACCTGCATAGTATGAGAATCAAGTATCTCTAATGGCGGAAAACGAGAAACAAAGTCATTCAACAATATTCTCGAAGCACATACATTCAAACCAATAAGAGGTAAAGGAGAAGAAACAATAGGCAACGGGTTAGACAAACCTTGCACAATCTCTTGTATTACGGAATCCTCTTCATCCTTGAAAAACTCAAGTGAATTACTCACCTCTTTTATATCATGGTCCTCTATCAAACCTTGCAACCATTCTTCGTCCGTTTCTGCCGTAACCAAAGTTTCAACATAAACATCATCATTACAATCATATGCAAGCTCAATTGGGTCTTCCACAATATTGGTCATACCGGTTTCATTCTCAACATACTCCTCTTTGTTGTAAGGCACATACTCTTTTACGGATCCAAATTTTATTATAAGAAACTTTTCTAGAACACTCGAAAATGCATCATCCTCAAGCTCCACCCTTTGAATAGGCTCTTGATCATTATTAAGATCAATGCTCGAGTAATCTACACAAGTGTCATCATATTCCTCTTCGTCTTCATCTTGATCCCAAAAAGACTCCATTGTACACTCCTCGGGGATGTCACCATGAGTTGGTTCAAGCAATGTATCATAATCACCGTCACTTTCATAGTTAACATAAGATTGGTCCTCGCTGAATTTAGTGTTGCTAATCTCGAACTCATCCTTTTGAATAGGTGAATGATCATTATTACGATCAAGAGTTGAGTTAACTATACAATTATCAACGAAAGTGCCTAAGGATTGGCCTTTTTCAACATTAGCATCAATCAAATATTCATCACAAACCATATGCACATTAGAATTATCCATATCTTCCTTGCATTGATCAATGCCTCTTCGCAAGCTAGCAATACCTTCACGAAGTTCTTGGAGTTGCTCGTTTGTAGTCTCTTTTGCTTTTTGAAATTCCTCTTGTAAAAAGTTGGAAACTTGATCTATAAAGTTAGAGACTTTTTGTTCACGAGCATAAGAATCCTCCCATCCTTGTGGTTGTTCACACACATACCCTCCATAAGGTTGTTGAGGAAAACCATAAGGTTCCATGGAATATTGGTCATAACCAATGAATTGGTTTTGATTATACCCATGGAATTGGTAGTTTTCGTATTGTTGAGGTTGTTGAAAACCGTATCCATTCTCATAGTATGCTCCTTCCATGAAAAGCAAGTACCTGAAATAAGATTCTCAAAACAAGGTTAAAACCCAGAAAATAAGAAAAATAGAACAAAAACTAAAAACAAAACAAAAAATAAGAAACCAAAAAACAAGTGACAACCGCTGCCTCCCCGGCAACGGCGCCAAAATTTGACCGGTTGTCAGACGACACAAATATAAATTACATTTTCTTACTACTCAAAATATATAATGAAGCAAGGGCAAGAAAGGATCGTTCCCACAGAGAGGTCTTGGTTGTCAAATTGTTTCGGTATCTTATAAGTAACACGGGGTTTTCTGATTTTTATAAACTAAAATAATATGAAAGCAAAACAATAAAAAATAAACACGCAAATCAAGGATGAGAAAGTATTGGTCATGGATTTCGTTTTCATTCACAAACATGTTTTCAACACAATAACTAGAATTGATATTTTAATCTCAACTTTTATCAAAGGCCCTAGAATACCTTGATCGCAAGAATATCCCGTTAATCTCCTCTTGTCATCAACAAACACATTAAAAGATGCGAATATGAATTCTATCTAAAAGAACTACCTAACGTGTAAAAGCACTAATTAAGTTTAATTCCATAGATGCAATAGGTTCTATGAAATCAGGCCAATCAAAGCAATCGAACGTGTAAAAGCACTAATCTGATTTAACAAAGGTTATGGTTCACATATGATCATAAGAATATATCACTACAAACTATAATCATATTTATGCTACTTCAAATCAGGAATTATCACTTTTTCGTATAACAACCCTAATCTAGCAATAAAGATGAAAGCAAACTCAATCGATTCGCGACTCGACTAAACAAGCATTCAAATCATGTAACAATATTAATGGTGAATCATAAACGATAATATGAGAGAAAACTAATTTATTGCACAAAAACTCATGTTTGGAAATCCAACTAATCCATAACCAATAATAAAACTCTAGCTCATATTCATGGAATTCATAACAAGAAGAAAGAGAAAAGACTTCATGGTTCTAAACCCTAGAAAACAAAGTAGAGGCAAAAGATAATAAAAAGATAAAAGATATAAGATAAAAAATAAAAGATAAAAATCCTCTCTTTTATATGTTTCTCTATTTCCATAAAGGATACTCCTTCCAATATTAGGTCTTCTCAAAACCCATCTCCAAGTGGTCCACCAAGCCCATGTGTGAGAAATACCCATGTGAAATTATGTCCAAAAACCGTCGCCGGAAATCGGGATTATGGCTTTTAATTGGGAAAAGTCGCCGGAAAGTACCTCGGGTGACCGGCAAAGTCAAACCAGGTCACCGGTCAAACGGGTCAAAAGGTCGAGTCAACTCGGGTCAAGTTCTCGAGTCAAACCGGGTCGTCGGGTGAGTCGGGATCATGAGTCGGACCCAGTCGGCTATTCGGGTGAGCTAACCTGGTCGACTTAGTTGAGCTTCCATGGAATAACCATTTGCACTTTGGCACGAGTTATCTTTGCACAATGATTGTGCTTGAGTGCTTCCTTCCGACCATCTTGGCCTGCACTAAGCTATGTCAACTGAACCAGTTGATACTCCCAACATCTCAATCTCTACAATTTCACTACCATGTCACCTTGCAGCTCAACTCAAAACCAACTCAATCTGCAGTTTCATACTCATCATTGCCTCCAATTCACTGCAATCCAATTCTTCATTCACTGCAATTCCCTGCAATTCCCTGCAAGCTCCAACAGCATCAGTTCCCTTGAATATTCAGCCACCACCTGTAATTATAGCTCCCAAAAATCTGTCAATGACCTGCAACTAGCCTGCAACACCCACTAAGCACAAACCCATTTCATCATGAGGAGCAGTATCTTCTAAGCCACCTGAACCATATCCTTCCTTCTTACCAAGCCACCACCAACATCAGTTAAAACATTGCTGCAATAACAATACGCAAGCCTCCATTTCTGTTCAACCTCTTATCAAACCACCAACTCATGCTTTACCACCTGCTATACTTGTCACAGCCATAACTCTGCATCTCCTCAATGGCAGCACCTTCTGTAGCTTCTCAACTGGAGCTTACAACACCAGTTCAGTCACCAACTCCAGTGTAGTTTGAGTCTTGCACTATGGCTCAACAGCATCAAACTTCCAGACTTCAACAACTCCATATCACAGCATCAAACTCATTAGTCGGCAACAGAGAACTTGTTGTTCCTGCAAATTTCCAGCAGCATCACCTGCAACCTTGAGCTCATATCACCAGCTTGCGTTGCGACTCATCTCACAAAACTCCATTTGCTCTCCCATAGCTCAAATGTACTCAAACCATTTTGTAACTCATACTTCCCTGCAATTGTATCAATCCTAACATACATCTATGAAGGCACTGACTCCAATTCCGCTGCAATTGCCCATTATCAAAATCATTTGCATCTCAGGTCACAACCATCCAGCCTAGCCTTTGCTCGACTTAAACACACTCAGCAAACTGCACCACCAGTCCCTTGTTATTGTAGCTTCAATCACCTCAAAATATATAGCATAGCTCCAACCCATGATAATCACCATCACCTGGAATCTGAGACTAAAAACATCACTCATTCTCCATATCCTGCAAACCATCACTTCCTTAAACCACCATAATCATTTGCGTCGACTGCAATAACTTCAATCGAGCTGCAAAACCCATGAATCAATTTCATCTCCTGCTATCAATCTCAGTACCCAAATGTTCTTGTTGCTCCAACAACACAAAACCCAAATTCTTCTTCAATTCAGATCCACCAACAGACCCAACTTCATCGTTCTTCACTAATTCTTCCATTGAAGCTTTACTGGAATTTCACCTACTTGTATTCACAGCCGTAATCGAACCAATCTCGAATTCGAATTCAACCCATTTCTGCAAACTTCGATTTCACCTCTTCTTTGTCTGTTCTTGGCATCAAATTTATCTCCATTTCAGCTTCCAGTTTCAAATTGAAACCGAACCCAAGTTCTCAAATCTTCTCAGCTTTTCAAATACCACAGTCCCATAACAATCAACATTTTCTAATCCAACAATTGCAACATCATTTCTTCAGTTGCAGGAACAGCGTCAAACCTTTGATTTCTTCCTTCAATCTGGCTACAAAACTGCAACCTCCACCTTCCCAGTTTACTTCTCTCATTATCAACGGCAGCCACAACAGCTCATCTTCAGTTTCATTATTCTCCTCATTTTATCTTCAATTTGTCCTCTCTCATGAATCGAGCAACAATAAATTTCTCCCAAACTCTCTCAATTTGAAGCTGCCTCCATTTCTGTCTCTCACTTCTCAGGTGGATAAAATGATTTGGGAAGTGATGGTTTTCGATCTAGGGTTAGAAATGATTGGGACGGTTATTGGCACATGGTCGCTTCTGATAAGGGCTAACCAAATTGACAGCCCCTTAACCTCAGCTAACCTATGTTTAATACTCCTCCCAAAAGAGGTGTCCCTTAACCTTGACTAGGCTCCAGATAGTGTTCGCCCATGAAATAACAGATTTGCCCTTTTTGCTCAAACTGAGTGATTTCTTCTTCTTTTCGTCCGTGCGACTCCAGAGTACCTAATAACTCAAAAACACGCATAAAGTACATAATTCACAAGAAAAATAGCAAAGAAAGCGTAACTACTAGATAGTAAATTAGGTGTATTCTACACCTATCAGGGAGTGTCTAAAATCCTATTTATATCACTCTTTGAGACTCAAGCACCTAAAATCCTTTTGCTCTCACTCTTTGAGACTCGAGCGCCTAAAATCCTCTTGTTCTCACTCTCTGAGACTCGAGTGTCTAAATCCTCCCACCCTTGGTGAGGGGATAAAACACTAAGAAGCGGCTCCTACGCCATGATATCGGCTCTAAAGCCATGTCTAAAAGAAAAGAGGGAAGAAAGAGTACTTTTCCCTCTAAGAAGCGGCTCTTAATCCCTCCATCCCTTGACAAAAGCGGCTCTTAAGACCTTGATAAAAATAAAAAAAATAAAGAAAGAAGATGAAAGTGGCTCTCAAGCCTTTGACGAAAAAGAAGAGAGGGTAGAAACCCTCCAACCCCAAAAGGCGTCTCTTGCGCCTTTGAAAAGAAGAAATAAAGAAGAAGCGGCTCTTAAAAGCCCTTAAAAGTGGCTCTTAAGTCCTTGATAAAAATAAACAAAGAAGATTAAAGCGGCTCTCAAGCCTTTGATGAAAAATAAGAGAGGGTAGAAACCCTCCAACTCCAAAAGGCGTCTCTTACGCCTTTGAAAAGAAGAAAGAAACAAGAGGCGGCTCTTAAGCCCTTGATAAAAATAAAAAATAAAGAAAGAAGATGAAAGCGGCTCTCAAGCCTTTGACGAAAAAGAAGAGAGGGCAGAAACCTTCCAACCCCAAAAGGCGACTCTTGCGCCTTTGAAAAGAAGAAAAAAAGAAAGAAGGAGCGTCGCTTCAGCCTTTGTTAAAAAAAAAAAAAAAAAAAAAAAAAAAAAAACGCCTCTCGAGCCTTTAACAAAAAGAAAGGAAAGAGAGAGAGGGTAGAAACCCTTCGTCTCCAAAAGGCGTCCTCAAGCCTTTAACAACATAAAAGATGCCGAGAATAGAGCAAGTCGAAGAGACGCCGCACTAGGGGACTTGCAGGAAGAGCGCAAGCCCAAGAGACGCCGAGAAGAGGGCGAGTCGAAGATACATCACACAAGGGGACTTGCAGAAAGAGCGCAAGCCCAAGAGACGCCGAGAAGAGGGCGAGCCGAAGATACATCATACAAGGGGACGACCAACCAAGATAGGATCTACACGACGATGCTTCACATGCATCGATTATTTTGAGCTGCTTGCTTAAAAGCGATGCTTTATATGCATAAATTACAAACGATATTTTATAAATATCGATTTCACAGAATAACTTAATTATTTAACCTAAAAGCATTACATGCTATTTCTTGCGGCAAGTATCACAACTTGACTTGTAGCATATGACCGCCCGCCGTCTAGCAAGCAAGACCCACTCAACTACTTGCTACATATTTTCCATGAAAATACTCGAGACATCAAACATGTCACAAACTGGGGGATGTTCATCAGGGTATTGGTCTGGAGGTCTACAGCGTGCGGCGTGCAACACGCCCATTATAAGAAAGTGTCAGGAAAGGCGGACAATTAGTGATGGTAGAAAAGTAGTGGGAATAAAATTAACCAGTCTTCCCCTCATAATAGGGACATGGTTTTCATCATTCTACACGATCCCCACTTCTCCATCACTCAACTACTCCCACTTCCTATGAAATCAGGGGGTTCGGCTATGACTTGTATAAATATATTTTCAATCTATTTCAACAACGGTTATCAACACAAGTATCCAGAAAACACCAAGAACTTATAGCTTACATTCTGCAAGCAAGTTCCACATTCTGATACAAGTCATAAACGGCCACACCTTCAGGATTAACCACTTTGATCTCAACACCTTCTTCGCTTCCCTCCCTAAGATCAACCCTTCTCCTTCATTTTGTGACCGAAGCAAGACTGGAACGACTATTTCTTGGTTTAGGCCAGAATTGTACAGATTGATCTCTCGAATCTAAAGTACTCCCGTGCAGTGTATTAATTGTTTAGGGTTTATATTCGTTTCTCGGCACACCCAATTTACCATTTCCAGCAGAATCTGTGTTTACCCCAAAACAACTGGCGACCACAGTGGGAGATTAATCTCTCGTTTTTTATTCCAGTTTTCTCTTTTTCAAAAAAGTGGATCTTAGATCTAATTCAATCATTAAACTCAATTTAGGTTCAACAACCAATTTCAATTATGGTGTTCCGTTCGTTAAGAAGCTTCACAAAAATGTATTTCAAGCAATGCTACTAGGAATGCCTTGGATAGCCGAGCACCAGTAAATCACCCAGATGAAAGGACCAGAAAGCCTCATGGAGACACAAGAAGACGTGACTACTACTTAGAAGGGAACAATGGCTTCTCTCGAGATCCGGATGGAACAACCACCTTTTCTGCAATACCATAAGTGTTATATGAAGCAAGACGGAAACGCCTCAAAGTTATCACTGATATTAATGTCACCAGGGTCCACACCCAGAGAGATAAAGGGAAGATTCGCATAGCCGTTGTTTCAATATAGAGATAGTCAACAACAAATCTCAACACCAGCGGAGTCCTAGAAAGGCACCTGCAGAGATCACGAAAGCAAAGACCATGGCGTAATTCCGGGAATTCGTTAATCTGCAATAACAAAGGATGTTTGACACATCTTCAAATCATCATAAAGGGGGTTCGCCTATTATGCCAACCCAAGCAAGAGTAAGCCCGAGACATCTTCAGATCTATTGGAGCCGACACGCCAAGAGAGCAGCCTCAAGAAGATAATGATGCCCGCGTCATCATGCCAGAAAAGAATCCGCAGCTGAGATAACCTCACGCAGAGGAGATCCGAGAAGTTGCTGCACTAAAAGGACCCACGTTTCCCATGTTTTCTTTACCCATGGAAGCGGGTAATGCTGAAGAACATATCTCCCATCTTTGGAATACTCAGGAGGAATACGAGTATCACTAGATGTTATAACTCGAAGAGTTCTCCAAATTGCCTACCAGAAGAACCTACACCGGTACAACAACAACGCGCCGAACAACACCTCCGATTGTTCCAGATGATGATGCTCCCTACCATAAATATCTTTTCATTCCCAAGCCGATCACTCTCAAGACTTGGACAGGATGTTCCAGCAAAATAACATGCATCTCGATGACTACGTCAAGATATCCAGAAGTGATGCCCTCGACTTCCAAGTCTACCGCTGGTGCTAACATATCAAGAGATAACTCACAAAGAGAGACACATCATTAGCAACGTCACCCACGGTAATCTCCAAGACTCCCTCCTCAGGTCCTTTTCCATTTAGGTCGTACCCCTGCTCAAAAATCATAAAGGCGTCATAATTAGCAAAAAATGGTTCAAGCATGGGGATTGAAGCACAAACCATAGAGCAACCTAAACATTCATTAAAAAGTATTTTAGGACATGGCATGTAGTTCAACAAGGTTACGGGTCATTTTGCAAAAACTCTGTCAGAAACGCTTTTACACTGCCCTTGGAAGATCTGAAGCTAGCACAAATTGGTGAAGAATCTGGATCCGAAACTCTCGACTACGTGACAGCTGAAAATCTACATCGGATGAAAATTTTGTGGTCGTTCTGGCAAGCAGACAAAAATCTGAAATTTTCATCAAGTCAATACACCAAGGTTGCACTTACAATCAGGCAAGCAACAATAGGAGAGATTATGCACGCATGGAATAAGGGAGAATCTTCACCGAAAATAAAGAGGGGAAAGAAAAGAATATTCATAGCCGTGGTCATCCAAGGTTCGTGCTCGTAACTGCAGCTCCTCCCTGCCAAGATTCGTGGCCGTAGCCACCATCACTCCTCCCTGCCAATATCCATGGCCATAGCCACCACTCGCCCCTGCCAAGATTTGTGCCCGTAGTCACCACTCCTCCCTGTTAAGGATCGTGACAATAGCCATATGTTGATTGTGGTTTTCAGTTCAGGGCTAAATTTGTAAAACCCTACATTTAATATGCCGTCACTCTGCAAAGAAACAGAGCCATGTAAAAGTAATGAGTGTTCAACCTCTTCACTGGCGCATTTATTGAGCAACATATATCCACCAGAATGGTACATGTAGCAACAATCCCAGATATTCTGTAAATTTCGGCACCCTTCCTATATTATTCAATTAATATAATTTTCTTTGAATGCTTTCTATGCTATGTTCCCCGGCTGAACCCTTAATGTTGATATGGCATGACAATTTGTGTTCACTCGCAGCAGAGTAACACGAATTTCCAAGTATCAAGGATAAGGTCCTTGCATAAAGTATTCAATCGGAAAGCATACTGCTATCTGGCAATGAACTTAAAGAACTCTGTGTCAACACATAGAATTCAATCAATTTTGTGATAATTCACAAGATTCAGATATTACCCTGACTAATTTGCAAAAATAAGGGTTTTGCGCGCTGCGCAGTATATTAGACCTTGCCTGTCGAAATTAAGCCTAAGCGAACTAGGTAATTAATCCGCCATGGATTAGTAGGTGCAAAATCCTACCCAAAATCATAAAACAAGGAGCCGCGAAATGGGAGCAGCAACAAAGGGAGGTGTGTCCATGTCATAGGCCAGCCGGCGCCACTTGCAAGTGGCCACACCCATGTGGCCACACGACCAATCAGTCGCTTTAAACCTTCCACGGTGCGCCGAAAGTGTGGCCACGCCCCTGCTTGCCGGCCCCCTTTCCATCGACCAATCAGGTCGCTTTAAACCCGCCACGGCGCGCTGGAAGTGTGGCCACGCCCTTGCTTGCCGACCCCCTTTCCGTCGACCAATCAGGTCGCTTTAAACCCGCCACGGCGCGCTGGAAGTGTGGCCACGCCCTTGCTTGCCGGACCCCTTTCCATCGACCAATCAGGTCGCTCTAAATGCGCCACACGCATTTAGAATGAGGCCAGGCCCATGTTGCTTGCCGGCCCCCTTCCCATCGACCAATCAGGTCTCTCTAAACTTACCACACGCACACTAGAAGTGTCGCCACACCCATGCTTGGTCGGCCCCTCTTTTAATTGACCAATCAGGTCGTCCTAAACCTGCCACAGCATCAAAAGAGGCAACGTTGCGCCAATAAGCTAATTGGCATGCCAAACATGCTAAACGTGCCACTTTACCACAGAAGCATGACGAACGTGGAAACATACCATAAATAGTGCACTTACGTGCCAACCCATCATTTGTTCGTGGCCAACGCCATAACAGACTTCAATGTGGTTATCCTAACCAGAGACACGACCTTGCATGGTCTAAACCCTAATTTCCAGTCGTGGCACAAATTATTCCACTCGGGCCCCACAACATGCCACGAGTCGTGCAGGACCCATGAAACCCTAATAAAGACGCCATATCATAGCCACCCGTGGAAATCCTTACTCATGTGGCCGTTTCCACACGATGGCCTGGCTATGGTTCTTTCGGTATGGCTATGACACCATTTGCAGAAAACGTTGATGCGCCACGGCCACATGCCACATGCCGCATGCACTAATTAGGGTTTTGGCATACCAAACCCTAATTCAGGAAAAGTTGCTACGCCAACCAAGCCAAGTAACGTTTCCCAGAGCATTGGGATTGTTGTGGCAACATGGCCAGTGTTTCCACGCCATATTTGGGTTTAACACCAATATGCCAAAAGAGCTACCACGGCTACACCACTGGCATGCACCTATGCCATGGCTACGCTAGACGCCACTATGCCAATGGCGCCACTTTGCTATACAACAAGATATGGCCATAATCAATGGCCATCCTTTCTCATGAGATTCAATCTCAGCATTCCAAATTCGCCACCGAACTGACGGACTTGTGGCAAGTTTTAGGAGACCAGCCGCTTAAATCTCGTGGCCATGGCTACGCCAGGCGCCACTTATACCACCGTGCCACTGGCATGCACGAGCTATACCAGTCATGCCGTAGTGCCACTGGCATACACCAAAAACGCAAATGTTCCATTACCAGGCGCCAACAGAAGGTAGCCATAATCAACGGCTACCCTTCCTCATGAGATGCAATCTCAGCCATCCAAGTTCTCCACCGAAATGACGGACTTGTGGCAAGTTTTAGGCGACCAGCAAAGACGTGCCTAATAACATCACATGCTATTTTCCTACATCAAGAATCTTGACTTTGACTTGCCGCACATAACAACCTGCTACACGTTTTCCACGAAAACACTTGAGACATCAAACATGTCACAAACTGGGGGATACTCATCAGGGTATTGGTCTGGCGGTTTACAGCGTGCGGCGTGCAATACGCCCGTTATAAGAAAGTGTCATGAAGCGGGACAATTAGTGGCGGCAAGAAGTAACGGGTGTAAACGGATCCACTTCCTTCATCATGGAAGCATGGGTTTCTGACGGTTATACGTTACTCCACTCTTCCATCACCCAATCGTTCCCACTTCCTACGAGACCAGGGTACGTTTAAATATGACTTGTATAAATAGGCTTCACCTATGTCCACTAAAGAGGTTTTTTTGGTCGGCAACAACATAGTATCCAGAAATCACCAAGAACTGATAGCTTTTCACTCTGCAAGCCAGTTCCACTTTCTGATAAAAGTTATAAAACAAGCCACATCTTCAGAATTAACCATTCTGGTCTCAACACTCTCTTCGCATCCCTCCCTAAGACCAACCATTCTCCTTTACTTTATGACCGAAGCAAGCCTGGAACAACCATTTCTTGGTTTAGGCCAGGATTGTACAAATTGATCTCTCGAATCAAAAGTACTCCCGTGTAGTGCATTGTTTAGGGTTTAGATTTGTTTCTCATCCACACACCCAAAATTACCAAAACCAGCAGAAACAGTTTTCACCCACAAACACCATCCAAGCTCCAGCCAGCCTATTTTGTTCCCACGAAATGCAGCCTCCTCTGATCACAATTGCTGCCAAGAACTGTTGCTGCTCGTTTGTTGATACCAACCAGAGCTTCATCATAGCAACAACCACTACGGACAAAGGTAATCCGAACTTGTGCGTATTTTAGTTTCCCATGGAGGAAGTAACAGAGACACCAGTACGGATGCAAGATGGTGATATGTTTATCATGGTCAACCCATCGACCATACAAGATAGAACCATGTAAACCACACTTGGGGACTGAGGCTCAACATGGAATTCCTTCACAGATGGTCAACCAAGAATCCATAACCGTGACAAGGTCACCACTTTTCAAAGATACGGCGTAAGGATATCATCACCTCCCTGTCTGGAAGGCGCCTGACCGACAAGCAGTATTTGGTTCAACCATCCATAAGCACTGTTATCAATGAAGAATCAAAGAGGAAAGTTGCGCCTCAGCAAGCCACACAGACCAACTGAATCATGTCTGCCACATCACCTACTAAGAACTCAGTATCGCCTACCCAAGATCTGCACGAAGCTGCGCATCAACAACCACATCAGTCGACAAAGTCGGATTTGGTGTTTCTAGACTTCCAATTTCCTATGGAAGGGGTGCATGGGCTGCTAGATGTTTGGATACAATACAGGTCTATCAAGTGCGACTCCCGCATATTGATTAACAAATGACGAATCCAAAAGATTGTTGCTTTCGCCAATTCGTCAAATGCCTTACCGATGCGTGTCGTAGGTGCAATCAAATTAATCAATATTTCCACTCAATTAAAAATAATATAATGGAAGTCAAGTTCGTTCCCACGAGGAGCAAGAGATTCTAGTTGTAAAAATTGTCACAAAAGGGGGGTGTAAAAAGCAAAAGAAAATAAACAAAGCAATTAAAAGATAAAGTTGAAAGCAATAAGAGAGACAAGACCAAGGAATCCTTCTTCGTTACTTGTGAATCAAGTTATGTTCTTTTCTACTTGTTATTAGTCACAAATTATCACCAACCGTAGGTAAAGCAGCTAGATCGGTGCTAAACCCTAAATCCCTTATATCACCGGACACGGAAGTTCTCGACTACCGGATTCTATTTACCAAACCACCTAGTAGTAGATCACTCTAGATGTAATTTAAAATAAACGCATTAAGATTTATGAATTTATTAGGTTGATATCAGTAGTTAGACTCTTAGATCAAGGTCTACTTGCTAACGTTGTTTTCACACACAATTGCTCCACGGAATCCCTCCGCAAGGTCTCGTGTTTGCTACTTATGTAAAGAGTCAAGAAACGATTACTTATCCCCTAACTTTCACTAGCTTTAGATCAAATTAACAAATCAATTTAGCGTGCACTCTAAACAATCTATCAATCAATCATGAATGTCTTTAAGATCATTCCTATTAGTAAAAACAAACGATAATCATGTGAAAAAAACTTCAAGATAGAATTGAAAACAAAAACTCAAAACATAAATTAAGAACTAGGAATTCATCCTCAATCAATAATAAAATTAGCTACTCATGTTTTTGAAATTCACACAAATAATAATAATTAAAAGAAGAATTTTCAAGTTCACACAAATAGTTAAGAAGAAGAATTTTCAAAAGCTATCAAAAACACAAGTGTTGTGTGTGTAGAGAGGTGTGTAAAAGATGTAGAAAACTTCTCTATTTATAGGCTTCAATATTCTCCAAATCTTCTAAGGAATAGAATCCTTTTCCTTTAGCAATTCAACTTCCAAATCCAAGCTTTTCTCAACTCTTCCACCTTCTCTTTCCAAATTTGAGTCCAATTCTCCATCCAATTCCTAGTCCAAGTCTTCACACCCATGAGAGAAATCCATAGAAAATTCTGGAATTTTTGGCTCGCCGGAAAACTAGTATTATGGCCGGAATCCGTCACCGCCGGCCACCTGAAAAGTTCTCCGTCAGTGTAATATTCGACGGAATATTCCATCAGTCCACCGTTAGGACTAACGGTCAAAGTGGTCAAACCGTCAGTCCACCGTTAGTCAATCGGGTCAAGGGAAGTCAAGCCAGATGGCGAGTCAGTCACTGAGTCAATTTCTAACTCGTTGGCTTACTCGGCTTACTGGTCTGAGTGGCTGAGTCACCGAGTTATCCTAGATAGCCACTGAGTCGACTCATCAGAACTGAACTCCAGCCTAGGCCATTGCACAGCTTGCACAGGCCAAGCATCTCTGCCAGCCATGTTGGCCCTCAATTCCACCTGCAATCCATTCATGCTCTTTGCGCATCCAACAGTCCTGTCCTTCGAACTCATGAGCAGCACCATTCAGCTTCCCAGGCTAATCTGCAGCTGCACCTGCGATGCCCCTCTTACGTTCAACTCCAGTTCCTTCACCAGTTCAGCTTTTAAACAGCTTCACGCCATACTACACAAGCTCGGTCGAGCACCATCGGAACCATTCATTGCAGGCCAACTACAACTGCATATCTGCAATGCCCTTCATTCAACAACTAATTCGACTACAACTGCGACATCAGCTCAGTTCAGCTTCCCCTTCTTGCTTCTCAGCTTCATTACCAGCTGCACATTCGTAGAAACCTTGTTTTCTTGCAATCAACAGAGCTCAGCTCCATTGCAGCTTAACCTCATTCATTCCCATGTGCACAGCATTACAGACCCATTACCCTGAGCTTCAATTCCTTCATCACTTTCCAACAGCAACACAATTCCAAGGCATACATCTACTCAATTCAAGCTATTGTTCACTGCAGAGCTTCACTTGTTCATCTGCTATTTAGCTCTTGCCTTTTGCTGTAACACCAACACAGAACCATCTCCAATTCCATATTCAATCCGAAATCTCAATCGATTCACGGATGCATAGCAAACGAACGAGCTTCACTACATCTCCAATTCACTTCCTTCTTCTCACCGAACTAATACTCTAACCCATTCGATCTTTTCTTCAATTGCTCGAACCCTAACTTGAATTCATCAATCCCCTTTTTAATGAGCAGCGACAATCTTCGAGTCATCACAGACTCATTCCCAGCTCATCATAAACATCTCAGCTCAACCATTACATATCAACATCGCCACCTTCAATTCCATTAACAATGCCATCATCTCAGATCGAACCCATAATCAACAGCGCCTTTCTTCTTTGACAGAACCAAACCCAACTCCTGTTTCACTTAACAACATCGATCCATTCACAGACCATACACAAATCGAACCCATCCTTCTGCTTCTCCATTCAAACTCAATCTTCGATTACATCTCAACCAATCGTAGACCCATAGCAGCAATTTCTCGGATCAACCACCAATTTCCCATGAATTTCTTCATTTGCTATAGCTTCATAATCATCACCGATTCGCTCCTTACTTGATTCAATCTCGCAGCAACAACGTCGCAATATCGAACCCTAATTCGGGTTTCGATCTCGCTTTCTTGCCAGCCGCCGCTGCTCACTTTCAGGTGTAGGAAACGAGTAAACGAGACTGTGAGAAATAGAGCTTTCTTCTCTGTGGATCGGCAGCCTCAAATGAAGAAGAAAGAAAAGAAAAAACTCTTCTTCAGTTCGACCTAATTTAGGTCTTTAACTTTGGAACGGGCTATTTACACCCACTGCTATACCGGCCCACCTGGTGGTGGCCCTGAGTAAGTAGTTGTCCGCCTTTAGTAATTCCAGTAGTAGCCCCTTAACCTTGGTTAGACTCCATATAGTGTTTGCCAATGAAACGATAATTTTGCCCCTTTTGCTCCAATTCGGTGATTTCTTCTTCTTCTCGTTCGTGTGACTCCAAAGTAGCTACAAAACTCAAAACAAGCGTAAAATACATAATTTACAAGAAAAATAGCAAAGAAAGCATAAACTCTTATATAGTAAATACGGTGTATTCTACACCTATCAAATTCCCCCACACTTAGACTTTGCTAGTCCTCGAGCAAATCAAACTAAAAACTCACAACTTCAAAGCGTTCAAGCGTTACAAGCATCCAAAGAGTTATGAGGACATAGAGTTTCTGCATGCTAGTAATAAGAAGTTAGAAATACTAAAGAACATATTCTCATTCTTAAATGTTGAGTGAGAAATAACCACACCATAATGAGAGAACGCGTGTTTGAGAAACGATCAATAAGCATTTCGCCTCGACTTCTGCCTCACCAAAAAGGATTTTATGATAATTGCACTCAAAACGGCTTTTTTATGGGTCACACATGTGTGCAGGTAGGAATGAAGAGAGAATTCCTGCAACACGTTGAATGGTGGGAAGGACAACTTCCGAAATATTTTTTTAAAAACCCACATCTTTTAATATTTTGAAAAACCATTTTTCTGACGATCTCTACGAAAGGAAATCAACCATTTATTATTGAGGATGAGATTACTTACTCACCTTCACATCCGATCGCTAATTATGATAACACCACTCTCACGGCATCCAATAGAAACGTCTTCCGCTCCTCGTCTTGATCTCCTTGGTCTTCGGTTTCAACTATTGGTGATAAACCCTCGAATTTCATAAATCCTTAACAATTTGTAACCTTTTTACCTTAAATCCTTGTTGCTTGAAACTTCCTTATAAATTTTCCTTCCCCACGGATTATTAACAAAACAAATATTTCTTGTTTTTTTTTTTTTTTTTTTTTTTTTTTTTTTTTGAGAAATTAAATACAAAATAAATCATGGCCGTGGGAGAAGTATTTTACCGCTTGATTCTTCACAACTTGTATCGCCTCAAAATCATAAACTTCAACAATTCTCACCTTTTACTTTTCTTTGCTCTTGTGAATAAGTCTTCATACTTGGATATAAAATTACCTCATTGTAGTGTAAGTCTTCAACATATATGTAAAAATCCGCTCTTTTTATGTTGCTTTACTTATATTTGAAATTTGCTCTTTTTCTCGTTCCGTTGCTTGTAAACCTTAAACTTTTCCAACTTTCCTTGTAGATTTTGATGTCGCTCATTGTTGATGATGAGAGTGTTTCTATGGATCCGTTATTGTCGCGAGAGAGAATGGTGCTAACTGCAAATCGAACTACAAGAAGGAAGCTTTCATCTATAGACGTCACCCTCATGATTGACAAAATTAGCACTCAAGAGATCAAAGAGTAGTGCTTCTATTGGTGGGAGGTTGGGTAGCTCACCATTCTACCCGGAATTTACGTATGGTGACACACACTCAAAAGAAAGCTCTTTAATTTCTGGTCGGTGCCTCACATGATATGAATACGGGTAGTCTCCACTAATGATTGATCAGCAACTCTAATAACGCATTTCTCCCACCAAATTCGCATCACCGGCATGATTAAATCCATTATTTAACACTCTAACAAGTAAGAAATCCGAATGTAGTTCTCTAACATTTCCAAGTTCAATTATGTCGGTCAAAATCTCTATGTAAACATACCTAGAAGTATGCTAGTGACTCTAAAATATTTAAAAGTTGGAAGTTTTAAGTAAAACTTTTTTTTTTTTTTTTTAAATTTTTAAATTTTTTTTGTATTTTTTTTTTAAATACATGCTTAACCACTCCCCCACACTTAAACCTTACATTGTCCTCAATGTAATTGAATCCTCCTAGTAAAGTCAAGGTGGGAAATTTTAACATGATAAGAAACAAGAAACATAAATAACAAAAAGCAAAAAGAATAAGAAATACAAAACCTATGGGTTGCCTCCCATTAAGCGCTTGTTTTAAAGTCGACGGCCCGACTTAGCTCTTGCGGCACATTACTCCTCCAGAGGGAGTGCATCTCCAAATGAAAGTTCATCCAAATTCACATAAGCGATGTTCTCATAGTATGGCTTCAACCTATGGCCGTTGACTTTTGAAACCGAATTGTCTCTAAGACTAGTAATTTCAACTGCACCATGAGGAAAAACATTAGTAACAACATATGGTCCAATCCAACGGGACCTTAACTTTCCGGGAAATAATTTAAGGCGAGAATGATATAAAAGGACTTTTGTCCCACGATGAAGCTTTTACGAGAAATCATCTTGTCATGAAAAAGCTTGGTCTTTTCCTTGTAAATACGGGCACTCTCGTAAGCATCATTACGTATCTCCTCTAACTCATGTAGTTGTAACTTCCTTTGTTTCCCCGCTTCATCATACTCCATGTTGAATTTCTTTATCGCCCAATAAGCCTTATGTTCAAGTTCAACCGGAAGATGACAAGCCTTGCCATAAACCAACCTATATGGAGACATACCAATTGGTGTCTTATACGCCGTGCTATACGCCCAAAGTGCATCATTGAGCTTAAAGCTCCAATCTTTCCTTGTGGTATTCACCGTTTTCTCAAGAATGGACTTGATCTCACGATTTGAAATTTTCGCTTGTCCACTAGTTTGTGGATGATAAGGCGTACCAATTTTGTGTGTTATGTTGTACTTCTTGAGGAGGGCGTGGAAAGCCCTCTTGAAATGTGAGCCTCCATCGCTTATCACCACTCTTGGTGTTCCATGCCTATTGAATATGTTTTCCCTACAAAATCACAAACAACTTGAGAGTCATTAGTTTTGGTGGCTCTAGCCTCCACCCATTTCGAAACATAATCTACGGCAAGAAGTATATAAAAGTTCCCATTCGAATTGACAAAAGGGCCCATAAAATCAATACCCCACACATCAAAAATCTCAACGGCGAGAATTGGTGTGAGTGGCATTTGATTTCGAGCACCTAGATTGCCCGTTCGTTGACATCTATCACATGATTTACAAAAAACATATGAATCTTCAAACAAGGTGGGCCAATAAAATCCACTCTCGAGAACTTTGAGAGCGGTACGTTTCGAACCAAAGTGGCCACCACAAGCAAAAGTGTGGCAAAAGGAGAGAATGGATTGAAATTCGGAATTAGGCACGCACCTTCGCATTATTTGATCAACCCCATATTTCCATAAGTATGGTTCATCCCACACATATTGCTTAGCTACCTTCTTAAGTTTCATCTTTTGGAAGTTGGACATTGTACTAGGTACTTTCCTTGTCACCAAGTAATTCACTATATCCGCATACCAAGGTGTTGATTCTTCCATGGAGAAAAGTTGTTCATCCGGAAAGCGGTCATGTAATGGAAGTTCCTCTTGAGACATAACAAGTCTACTAAGATGATCCGCAACGGTATTCTCCACACCCCTCTTATCACGAATTTCTATGTCAAACTCTTGTAACAATAGGATCCACCGGATTAATCTTGGCTTAGCTTCTTTCTTCTTTATTAAGTGTCTTAGTGCGGCATGATCGGAATACACAATAACCTTTGTACCCACCAAGTATGATCGAAATTTTTCCAAAGCAAAAACTATAGCCAATAACTCCTTTTCCGTGGTAGAATAATTGATTTGTGCATCATTAAGGGTCCTAGATGCATAATAGATAACATGGGACAACTTGTCCACTCTCACCGAAGTGGGATATTGTAAGTTTCTTATTAAATCTATCTTTGACTTGTCCACTTCGAGCCCTCGAGAGGACACAATGTGACCAAGTACTATGCCGTGGTTTACCATAAAGTGACATTTCTCCCAATTAAGGACAAGGTTTGTGTCTATGCATCGTTTAAGAACTAGTTCAAGGTTATTTAAACAACCATCAAAAGAATTGCCATAAACACTAAAGTCATCCATAAATACCTCGATGATGCGCTCCACATAATCCGAGAATATACTCACCATGCATCTTTGAAAAGTAGCCGGCGCATTGCAAAGGCCAAACGGCATCCGTCTATATGCAAACGTTCCAAACGGACAAGTGAAAGTGGTCTTCTCTTGGTCCTCCAGTGCGATAACAATTTGATTGTATCCCGAATAACCATCCAAAAAGCAATAATAAGAATGCCCATGCTAACCGCTCCAACATTTGATCAATGAAAGGTAAAGGAAAGTGATCCTTTCGGGTTGCGGAATTTAGCTTTCTATAGTCAATGCACACTCTCCAACCGGTTTGAACTCTTGTAGGTACAAGTTCATCGTCTTGATTTCGAACAACCGTGACTCCGGTTTCTTTGGTACCACTTGTACGGACTTACCCACTTGCTATCGGAAATTGGGTAGATTACCCCCACACTTAGCAATTTGAGTATCTCTTTCTTCACAACCTCCATCATGGGAGGATTAAGCCGACGTTGAGCATCACATACCGCCTTCACGTTCTCTTCCATTAGAATCCTATGCATGCACATGGATGGACTAATACCTTTGATGTCCGCAATTGTCCACCCAATAGCCGTTTTGTGCTCTCTCAAGACTCTAAGCAAACGGTCTTCTTGTACCGGTGTGAGGTTCTTTGAAATAATCACCGGAAGCTCATCTCCATCTCCCAAGAAAGCATACTTCAAATGGTCCTAAGCGGCTTCAATTCTAGTTTGGGCGCCTTCACAATAGATGGTACAAGTACTTCATCATTCACGGGTAAAGAAATATATGAAACATTACCCTTTTTAGCTTCTTGTAATGTCGCCAAAGCACCACACATCTCCACCAATTCCTTGGAGATTTCAACATCCAAGTTAGACAAGCCATGGACGTCCAATTCAATACTCTTTTGTAACACCACATCAAGTTCATCCTCTCGATTCAATTCCACCATTTGTTTCGCTAATGAATCAACCACATCAATGGAGTAAACGGAATGCACATCACTTGGGTAGCGCATGGCTTCAAATATGTTAAAGTGTATTATCTCCTTGTCGAATTCCATAGTGAGTGTACCCTTATCAACATCAATCTTCGTCTTTGCGGTCTTTATGAATGGCCTCCCAAGAAGTAAAGAAGTAGATGAACGGTTCTCATTATTGTCCATATCCACCACAAAGAAATCCACCGGAAAAATAAGCTCATTTACTTGCACTAGCACGTCTTCTACAAGCCCCTTAGGATATATGTTAGACTTGTTCGCTAATTGGATAATAACTCTTGTCTCTTTCAAAGGTCCAAGATTCAAGGAGTCATATATTTCGGCCACATCACACTAATGGAAGCACCCAAGTCAAGTAAAGCATGTTCAAACCTTTGCTTACCAATAGTAATTGGCACCGTGAAACCACCGGGATCCGTGCACTTTGTAGGCATCTTCTTCAATAGCATAGCCGACGCACTCTCACCAACTTTAGTAATTTCATTATCAAGCAACCTATCCTTCTTTGTGCATAATTCCTTCATGAACTTCGCATACCGTGGCATTGTCTTAATGGCCTCAATGAATGGGATGTTGATTTCAATCTTCTTGAAGATGTCCATAAGTGCCTTGTCTTGAGCTTCTTTCTTGGATTTAGCAAAACGACTAGGACAAGGAGGTGGAGTAGTGAAAGTAGGAACCGGTTCCTTGGATTGGTCGTTTGGTGTGGAGTTCTCCTTTGGTGCGGTTTCCTCCTTGTCTTTGACTACCTCTTCAATAGCTTCTTCATGATGACTTGGACCATCCACTTGTCTTCCACTTCTTAAAGTAACCGCATTAACATTCTCTCTTGGATTCACAAATGGTTGTGAAGGAAGTTTTGTGGATGCTTGAGATTTTAATAGGTTCACATCGGTCGCCAATTGTCCCATTTGAGTTTGTAAATCCTTGATGGCCGAATCGGTCTTTTGTTGGCTTTGTTGGAACATAGAAGTAAGACCTTGCACACCTTGCATTAACGCATTGAGCTTGTCATCATTCAAAGAATCACGCTCCTTGACTTGTTGTGGTTGGAATTGTTGAGAACCACCTTGTTGTTGAGGTTGGAAACGTGATTGTTGAAAA
Organism: Papaver armeniacum; assembly: GCA_023531295.1. Lineage (NCBI taxonomy): Eukaryota > Viridiplantae > Streptophyta > Magnoliopsida > Ranunculales > Papaveraceae > Papaver > Papaver armeniacum. The sequence continues at coordinate 220,627 of JAJJWW010002756.1, read as the reverse complement.
CCTCCTTGTTGCGCATATGGATTAGGAGCCGCCGCTTGCTTGTTTGCATAACTAAAGTTGGGATGATCCTTCCAACCGGGATTATAGGTATTGGAGTATGGATCGTACCTTGGCCTTTGATTTGGATATAAAGCATTCACTTGTTCGGTCTCACTATCCGGAATAATTACCGCGGCCATCCTTTGCATCATTATCTCCATGTTACTCATCCTTTGATCAAGATGTGATGATGAATCACTAACTTCATGCACTCGCCTAACCATTGGTTCATCCCTTGTGTAGAATTATTGCGAGTTTTCCGCCATACTTTCAATCAACTCTCTAGCTTCGGTCAAAGTCTTGTTCATTAGTGCACCACCACCCGCGGCGTCAAGAAGAGACCTATCACTTGGGTGGAGAGCTTCGTAGAAGTATTGGAGTATCATAACGTCACTAAATTGATGGTGTGGACAGCTTGCCACCAACCTCTTGTATCGCTCCCAACATTCATACAATGATTCTCCCACTTGTTGTTTCAATCCACAAATCTCCTTGCGAATTTGAGTAGCTTTGGATGCGGGAAAATATCTCTCGAGGAAAAGTTTCTTCATCCCATTCCATGTTGTGATACTTCCGGAAGGCAAATAATATAACCATTCCTTAGCATTGCCCGCCAAAGAAAAACGGAAAGCTTTCAACATTGCTCCATCCACATTAGTCTCCGATGGAAGCATAGCCATAACTATGGTATAAAAGTCCATAAGATGTTTGTTTGGGTCCTCATTCACCATGCCATGGAACTTTGGTAACTCTCTAATCAACCCCGGCTTGATCTCGAAGGTTGAGTTAGTTTGGATACACCATTGTTGTGTATCGAGCTTGTGAGAAGCTAGGTCCTTGAGTGTACGTTCAGCCATTGTATCTTCCTCTTTGTCCGAATCACTTGATGAAGAAGGAGGAAGTGGAGTGTTAATCGCACGAATGAAATCCTTTAGTTGCGTGCCGGATCGAAGACGTATTGGACTCCAGTCTGCCCTCTTTAAGCATTCACCAAAGGTATAACACCAAACAAGATTCTCACAAACTAAGTTAGATACGGTAAAGAATCTAACAAAGCAAGAATAAAGCAAAAAATAAAAACAAAAACAACTAAAATCGCCCGTTGCTCCCCGGGCAGCGGCGCCAAAATTTGATGCGTGTCGTAGGTGCAATCAAATTAATCAATATTTCCACTCAATTAAAAATAATATAATGGAAGTCAAGTTCGTTCCCACGAGGAGCAAGAGATTCTAGTTGTAAAAATTGTCACAAAAGGGGGGTGTAAAAAGCAAAAGAAAATAAACAAAGCAATTAAAAGATAAAGTTGAAAGCAATAAGAGAGACAAGACCAAGGAATCCTTCTTCGTTACGAAACAATGAATCAAGTTATGTTCTTTTCTACTTGTTATTAGTCACAAATTATCACCAACCGTAGGTAAAGCAAATAGATCGTGCTAAAACCTAAATCCCTTATATCACCTACACGGAAGTTCTCGACTACCGGATTCTATTTACCAAACCACCTAGTAGTAGATCACTCTAGATGTAATTTAAAATAAACGCATTAAGATTTATGAATTTATTAGGTTGATATCGTAGTTAGACTCTTAGATCAAGGTCTACTTGCTAACGTTGTTTTCACACACAATTGCTCCACGGAATCCCTCCGCAAGGTCTCGTGTTTGCTACTTATGTAAAGAGTCAAGAAACGATTACTTATCCCCTAACTTTCACTAGCTTTAGATCAAATTAACAAATCAATTTAGCGTGCACTCTAAACAATCTATCAATCAATCATGAATGTCTTTAAGATCATTCCTATTAGTAAAAACAAACGATAATCATGTGAAAAAAACTTCAAGATAGAATTGAAAACAAAACTCAAAACATAAATTAAGAACTAGGAATTCATCCTCAATCAATAATAAAATTAGCTACTCATGTTTTTGAAATTCACACAAATAATAATAATTAAAAGAAGAATTTTCAAGTTCACACAAATAGTTAAGAAGAAGAATTTTCAAAAGCTATCAAAAACACAAGTGTTGTGTGTGTAGAGAGGTGTGTAAAAGATGTAGAAAACTTCTCTATTTATAGGCTTCAATATTCTCCAAATCTTCTAAGGAATAGAATCCTTTTCCTTTAGCAATTCAACTTCCAAATCCAAGCTTTTCTCAACTCTTCCACCTTCTCTTTCCAAATTTGAGCCCAATTCTCCATCCAATTCCTAGTCCAAGTCTTCACACCCATGAGAGAAATCCATAGAAAATTCTGGAATTTTTGGCTCGCCGGAAAACTGGTATTATGGCCGGAATCCGGCCGGAATTCGTCACCGCCGGCCACCTGAAAATTTCTCCGTCTGTGGAATATTCGACGGAATATTCCGTCAGTCCACCGTTAGGACTAACGGTCAAAGTGGTCAAACCGTCAGTCCACCGTTAGTCAATCGGGTCAAGGGAAGTCAAGCCAGATGGCGAGTCAGTCACTGAGTCAGTTTCTAACTCGTTGGCTTACTCGGCCATCGGCTGAGTGGTGAGTCACCGAGTTATCCTAGCGAGCCACTGAGTCGACTCATCAGAACTGAACTCCAGCCTAGGCCATTGCACAGCTTGCACAGGCCAAGCATCTCTGCTAGCCATGTTGTCCCTCAATTCCATCTCGCAATCCATTCATGCTCTTTGCGCATCCAACAGATCCCGTCCTTGAACTCATGAGCAAGACCATTCGGCTTCCCAGTTAACTGCACCGCACCGCGATGCCCCTCTTACGTTCAACTCCAGTTCCTTCACCAGTTCAGCTTTTAAACAGCTTCACGCCATACTACACAAGCTCGGTCGAGCACCATCGGAACCATTCATTGCAGGCCAACTACAACTGCATGTCTGCAATGCCCTTCATTCAACAACTAATTCGATCAAGCAATCTGCGACATCACTCGATTGACTTCCCCTTCTTGCTTCTCAGCTTCATTACCAGCTGCACATTCGTAGAAACCTTGTTTTCTTGCAATCAACAGAGCTCAGCTCCATTGCAGCTTAACCTCATTCATTCCCCTGTGCACAGCATTACAGACCCATTACCCTGAGCTTCAATTCCTTCATCACTTTCCAACAGCAACACAATTCCAAGGCATACATCTACTCAATTCAAGCTATTGTTCACTGCAGAGCTTCACTTGTTCATCTGCTATTTAGCTCTTGCCTTTTGCTGTAACACCAACACAGAACCATCTCCAATTCCATATTCAATCTGAACTCTCAATCGATTCACAGATGCATAGCAGCATGAACGAGCTTCAGCTACATCTCCAATTCACTTCATTCTTCTCACCGAACTAATACTCTAACCCATTCGATCTTTTCTTCAATTGCTTCGAACCCTAACTTGAATTCATCAATCCCCTTTTAATGAGCAGCGACAATCTTCAGTCATCACAGACTCATTCCCACTCATCATAAACATCTCAGCTTCAACCATTACATATCAACAAATACCACCTTCAATTCCATTAACAATGCCATCATCTCAGATCGAACCCATAATCAAAGCGCCTTTCTTCTTTGATGAACCAAACCCAACTCCTGTTTCACTTAACAACATCGATCCATTCACAGACCATACACAAATCGAACCCATCCTTCTGCTTCTCCATTCAAACTCAATCTTCGATTACATCTCAACCAATCGTAGACCCATAGCAGCAATTTCTGGATCAACCACCAATTTCCCATGAATTTCTTCATCTGCTATAGCTTCATAATCATCACCGATTCGCTCCTTAATGATTCAATCTCGGCCTTAACGTCGCAATATCGAACCCTAATTGGGTTTCGATCGCTTTTTCTTACAGCGGCTGCTGCTCACTTTCTGTGTAGGAAACGAGTAAACGAGATCGCGAGAAATGAGCTTTCTTCTCTGTGGATCGCGGCCTCAAATGAAGAAGAAAGAAAAGAAAAACTCTTCTTCAGATTCGACCTAATTTAGGTCTTTAACTTTGAATGGGCTATTTACACCTTTTGCTATACCGGCCACCCGGTGGTGGCCCTTGATAAGTAGTTGTCTGCCTTTAGTAATTCCAGTAGTAGCCCCTTAACCTTGGTTAGACTCCATATAGTGTTTGCCAATGAAAAGATAATTTTGCCCCTTTTGCTCCAATTCGGTGATTTCTTCTTCTTCTCGTTCGTGTGACTCCAAAGTAGCTACAAAACTCAAAACAAGCGTAAAATACATAATTTACAAGAAAAATAGCAAAGAAAGCATAAACTCTTATATAGTAAATACGGTGTATTCTACACCTATCACTTACCACCAAATGCAATGGAAGTACGTCTTTTAGGAGAAAATAGGCTCAGGATAATTACACATGGGGATTGCTAACACAGGATGCCTTCACGTCCCTCAACCAGGTTATCTCTGATATCAACATCATCACTATCAAAGCTTTACGGGCCGCAAGAATTTCTCAACATGAAGACGTATATGTGCATCAAAGGCTCCAAAAGTACGCCGCAGAGATATTTTCACATATCCGGCCACGCCATCGGATCTGAAGTGTAACTGGGGACTGCTCATCGTATCCCATTCCATGCAACAATCCAAGATTCAGAAAATGGTTCAAAGGATGTCGCTTGGAACGAAGTCCTTGAAGACTTGATAGCGGCACATCGATAACAGAACGCCTCAGAACTCGTCTACTTCACCTAACTTCTCCGGAAGATTTTGCCCATACAAGCATCCCCAGCATATCATCATTGCAATCAGAAGGGAAAGAACAAGCTTATGATCTAAAGAGCCAGAATAAATACAATTTCATTCCGGTCAATGCTCAAGAGTTTAAAGAACATTTTAATTACGACTCAGCAGTCCAGACACCAAATAACTTAAAGTCAAGGACAGATCAACAACGCAGCTATACTCTCCAAGATTAGCCCTGGCATGATCATTGCCGAACATATATCTCATCCATCCATCCCAGGAGCACAATGGAGTTTGGAAAATTTTGAAATTCACTGGAGAGGCTGGGTACTCATTCTTTTGGAGACAGAACCTTATTACACATTACGGAGAGGATCGATGGAGTTCACTCAGGATTTGATGAAATTTCAAAGCCGTGGAAGCTATACGTACAACTAAAGTTCATACTTGCAAAAAGAAGAAGAAATAACAAGATGTACTTACCTTGCCACTGACGATTGGCACGCTTGTGATGGAGCTGCTGACAGTGACAAAGAGGAGCCGGCTGTTGCATACGAAAGCATGGAGCCGGACGAGCAACAAAAAGGGGTCGATACCCCTTTTTATACGAACAGAGTTTCCAGAGTTCGAATAGAAGAATGATTCCTTCTTGCTCCATGAACGGGAATAGATGGCTGGACCCACCGCATTCATACCCCATAGCTGAGCCAGCAACACGCTACTACGAAGGCCACTGGCCACGCGGTCCCGCTGCTGAAGGCCGATTAGAATTTTCCTGGTAATATCTACCTGCTTCGTCTTTTCAATTTTATTTTCGTCTGTCACCATCTAGTGCTTACCCCGCAATAATGTCACTATTACGTGCTAAGCAGGGGACTTAATATTGATGGTTGTTTTAGCTTAGGGCGAAAACTGTAAAAGTCTGCCTACCTGACCCGGCATCAGAAGTAGTAGACCTTGATATGTCTATATTCCGCAAGGAATTTGAAGAATATATCAAAATATGATGAGTGCATATGCCTCTCTTCATATTGTATTGAAACTCAAGCTCCTAGATGAATTGTTCACTAGTATAGAGCCTAATGAGTATTTAATATCCCGCCTGCATTATTCACTAATGTATGGCTCGCTGAGTATTTTTCATATGCTATGTTCCCAGTTGAACTCCTAATGTTGACATGACATGACAATTAATGTTCGCTCGCAGCCGAGTGCCATGAATCTCCCGAAGTTTCAGGATTGAGATCTGCATGAAAGTACTTAATCAGAGGCACGCTGCGCTGCTCTCTAGGAATAAAATTGGTAATTTTTATGTCGGCGCACATAATTAATCCACCATGGAACTAGTAGGATCAAATCGTACCAAAAGTCGAAAATAATAAATAAATAGGAATTGCGACACATGAAGGAAGCAACAAGAGGGACGCGGCCGCGCCACTTCACCGGCCGGTTCGACCAAGCTTGCGCTGCCGTACCGCCGGCCAACCATGCCCATAATATTGCATTCCGGCCTATCTTTGTCATCAACCAATCAGATCGCTTTAAATGTGCATCACATACTTTTGAATAAAAGTGGAAGTTGGCTAGGCCCACACTTAATTCCTTAAGGAACTGAACACAGGCTTCTTATGTCAGTCTCAAAACGATCACAGCCGCATGATTTCGCTGGCTGATTAATTACACTTAGCCACCTCCTGGCGTGGCCAAACGAGCTTTACAACGTCCATCGGTGGGCCCACTTCCTTCCCAACCAATCGGAACTCATCTATCCAGCAGGTGGCATCTCCGATCGCTAGCCAGAAGAAGGCTAGTCGCGCCATTGAGAAAAGGGTTTAATGAGTTGAGAACGGCCGTGACAATCTCAAATTCATCACGGCCGTCCAACTTAGCCAGCCTAGTTAGATGGCTTAGATTTTGTTTCGGGCGACCAGTGAGGTGCCAGTATGCTCGCCGGCGGCCTGCCTGCAGCCCTGGCCAATCGACTTGCTCAAGCCAGCAACTAACGCCTCAAATTGATTAGCCCAAAGTAGGTTGGCCATATGGCTTTAAAAGCCCTAAATTGAATCAACGGCAGTATGCAACTGCCGCAAATCATCTCGGCCGTCCAACTTCGCTAGCCAAATTGACCAGCCTAGATCTAATTTTAGGCGACCAATAAAGTGTCGCCGTGATCACCAGCCATCCCTCTTCCATGAGGAACGATCGGTAAAGCCGCGGCTTGCTTACACGACTCCCAAACGGTTTCCCAAGGTGGCTAGTCACGCTGCTTACAGGAATTAAATAAAATCAACGACAGCCAATAACTGTCGCAAATCATCTTAGCCACCCAACTTGGCCAGCCAAATTGGGCGGCCTAGATCTAATTCTGGGAGACCAATAGGATGCCGCCGTGCTTACCAGCCGCTGCTCTTCCCCAAGGGGTGATCGACTTGCCCCTTGGCTTGCTCAAACGGCTCTCGGCAGCTGCCCAAAGATAGCCGGCCGTTCTCCTTTTAAGACATTGAGTTCCGCGACCAACCAAGACAGGATCTACACGACGATGCTTCACATGCATTGATTATTTTGAGCTGCTTGCTTAAAAGCGATGCTTTATATGCATTAATTACAAACGATATTTTATAAATATCTATTTCATAGAATAACTTAATTATTTAACCTAAAAGTATTATATGCTATTTCTTGCGGCAAGTCTCACAACTTGACTTGTAGCATATGACCGCCCGCCGTCTATATCGCGCTTGATTGGTCATAATAACTAGGTATTGCAAGCAAGACCCACTGAGAAACTTGCTACATATTTTCCACGAAAATACTCGAGACATCAAACATGTCACAAAATGGGGGATGTTCATCAGGGTATTGGTCTGGCGGTCTACAGCGTGCGGTGTGCAACACGCCCATTATAAGAAAGTGTCAGGAAAGGCGGACAATTAGTGATGGTAGAGAAGTAGTGGGAATAAAACTAACCAGTCTTCCCCTCGTAATAGGGAAGTGGTTTTCACCATTCTACACGATCCCCACTTCTCAATCACTCAACTACCCCCACTTCCTATGAGATCAGGGGGTTCAGATATGACTTGTATAAATTTATTTTCAATTTATTTCAATAACGGTTATCAACACAAGTATCCAGAAAACACCAAGAACTTATAGCTTACATTCTGCAAGTAAGTTCCACATTCTGATACAAGTCATAAACAACCACACCTTCAGGATTAACCACTTTGATCTCAACACCTTATTCGCTACCCTCCCTAAGATCAACCCTTCTCCTTTATTTTGTGACCGAAGCAAGACTGGAAAGGCCATTTCTTGGTTTAGGCCATAATTGTACAGATTGATCTCTCGAATCTAAAGTACTCCCGTGAAGTGCATTTGTTTAGGGTTTAGATTCGTTTCTCGGCGGCACACCCAATTTACCATTTCCAGCAGAATCAGTTTTTACCCCAAAACGGAGAGATTCTAATATCTGTGCAAAATCTCGAAGTCGCAAAATCTCTCTGCAAAATCTCGGAGAGGTTCAAATCTCTCGGGAAATATCGAACAAAGCTGAATATTCCCCATGATTGGCACGAGCCTCATGTAAGAATCGAGTCTCCTTTTCAGGCTCGACACACAAATTTTGGGGAATCTCATGCCTTTTCACGTGACTCATCCTAGTCATTCTTACAGATCGAAAAATATCTCTCTATCTTTGCCAACTCGGCTAAAGAGAATATTTCTCTCTCAACACATCATCACAAAGGCTGACTCAGCTTCACACAAATGGGGGGATAATAATTAGGGTTTTGGTATGGCGGTCTACGACACGTGTGAGAAATACCCGACTTATTTCTCACCGCAGAAGAGAGTAAAGGCGGTGGAATAATGAGATAAACTCAACCTAGTTTAACTCTATCTATTCTTGAAGAGACGAGAGAAGTGCTCCGCACGGAACGACAATCAATCCCTATCTTCACCGACCTGAGACTAGAGAATTCGGCTATAAATAGGTCATCTATTTCTCCAAGCTAAGACAGATTTTTCTCATAACCTCTCAGAGTAATTGTTCTTAAAACCCTAGAATTCTCTGATCTTTCTCTTCATTTGATTCCCTCCCTAAGACCAGCCATAAATCTCTTCCCTGTGACTAAAACAGCCTTTGAACGGCCATTGTGCGTGGTTTAGGCGAAGACTGTTCGTGCTCAAGATCCCATAACTCACTTTCAGAAACCCTAGAATCCCACTTCTAACCTCTCTCAGATTCTAGGTAACTACATTTTGGCGACCACAGTGGGAGGTTGTTCACTCAGTTACAGATCTCAATCATGGTAACTATTAGGAAGGAAGCTTATTCCACCAATCCAAACACAAAAATGCTCCCTTGATTCAGTCTCTGTACTTGTCGAGAGAGTTATCCCTTCCAGCACTTTCTCTCTCTTTCGAGTTTGACCTTAGTGAATAGGTTAGTACGTCCCAGATCACTTGGATCTCTTCCTGCATAGACGTCCCATTAACCTACTTCCACAAAAAACCTACTACCAACCCTAAAAAACTTTGGCTAAAGACCCGAGGAGTACTGGAGACCCAAAAAAAATCTTGAAAAATCTCAGATCGATATACAGACTTATCTTAAAACGCCTTTAAAGTTACCAGTAGGGATACCAATAAATCTACATCGAGTACATGTTCCCTAGATAAGGAATATTAAAAACTGTTGGGAATATCACGGACGGATCCAGTCTGTCCGCAATCGGCCTCACCGGAGAAGATGTAGCTCATTAAGAATGCGACAGAGTAAAGGAGCAACCATCCAGCTGGCCTCATCTCTCTCCAGGACCAGATGGTGATCTAAACTTGGAGATTCTGACGAGTATTTGCTCCAAAATTCGTTTAGGTCAATGGCCCTCAACCTGATCACAGGGGACTCGGGAAGTTTACTTCACTTTACTATTTTACTTATAACTCTTTCATTCTGTATCAGATTGACCTTGTTCTTTTTCTGTCGAATTTGTCTTTTCGTCGTTTACAGGATAAACTTAGCGAAAACTTGGAAAGGTTCCAAAAAATTCGTGACCTAGACAAAAGCTTTGCAGAGCCACATAAGGTCATAAATCGCCAGCCGAGATGCATCTTGTCGTTTTCGTGTTTCAGAGGATCATGACCAGAACGCGACAAAGTATAAGATGAGACTATCTTCCAAGACATTGCTTGGACAAAACTCATACTTATCTAAAGATTCAAAGCCGACGGTCGATATGCTATCTCAACACCCATCCCGTCAGAAAGAAAAGGAATCCTGGCAATTGTACGACCAAGTCTCAATGAGCCTCCATCTCGTACATACCAATGATTATACAGTATCATTTTCCTATAGGACCCCAATTCACCCAAGAATTAAAAGGAAAATATCTTCGCACCTGAACCTACCAATTAAAAAGAAATCCAAAGTGAGGCCAACAATTCAGATGAAATTCCGTTACTCGACATACAACTACAACCAACTACTGTCACTGAAGTAAAACAAGAGAAGTGTCCGAGACCATAGCTTCAGGATACACGTTATTCATTCAGACACACACCAACAGTTCCCTCAGTCAAAGTATCTTCTATCGATAAAATCCACTTAAAAGGTTAATTCATGAGTCAGGTTCAGACGCGTGAGAGAAGGAGAAAATATGACGATCACTAACAACTTTATCTTGTACAAAAAGACACATGCGGCAGTATCTCGACATGACTCACCACAGACGTCTCCAACCCACAGATTATCGCTTTCTCGCCTTGAATACTCAATCTCGTACGCTACAAGGGTCTTACTTAATTTTCCAAGCGTCCTGAGTCAATGGGAATCCCTAGTCTTATATCAAACTGGGGACTAACAAGAAATCGTACGTCACACACTTGCATGGACAACAGGAGGTGGCATAGACATCCAGTTTTTAGATAACATATTTAGAAACAATCAATGCAAGAGTCTCTAAAGATAGGGACATATCAAAACCATTCAACTCCTCAAACCCACGTCACAACCTGTTATTACTTGGGACTATAAAAATAGAGATCGGCCTTTAAAATCGTGAAGGGGACTTATCTCGAGAAATCTCGCATCTCTCTGGTCTCGTCGAATTCTTCTCCGTCAGCATCTATACTCAGCAATTGCAACCATGTCCCGGATCCTGACTGAAGATAAGATGTTTTTTACGCATTCACCAGAACTATATCAAGTAGAAGAAGCATTCAAATTATCCCTCAATAATAAACGCATGCAGGAGCAAACTAGGGTTCACAATCGGTTTGAAGAGGAGTCTATAGTTTCCACTCTACTCAGACACGACTCATACTTTAGTCACATAACTCGACGAACTAAGAAAAATGGGTAGAGAATTCCACGACACTCCATTGATAAAGTATCCGTCCATGTCTCTCCTACCATGTGTTAAAAGGGCATGATGTTTCAATACACGATCCAAGAGATCTCATCAAAACACTTGAAGGAATTTTTGCTAAATAGATCTGGATTCCGAGTTCAAATTCATATGGACACATCACCGGAAAAACAAGATCCAAATATTAATTTTTCTCCAATAGATGAAGGTTGGGTCTTTTCTGTTCGATAATTGGGGTCAACTACTGAAATCGGACATCCAACGAAGTTTTTACAGCCTCTGGAGTCGGGATCGCGCAAGGAAGGAACTTCTATTACGAATTTAACATAGGGTTTTCACCCATTCGCATACCCGACGGAGAAATCTAGGGTTTGCATCAAGTTCGAACTCCTGAGGTTCAAATTCCTTTACCAGATGCATATGGAAAAGGTTTAGAGAGAAAAAATATCAACCCTGGAGAAATCTTCCGACAGAGCCCCTAAATAAAATCTTTTGCTCCACATTCAGCTGCTTCACTTTGGCCTCTGTATCTCGATATGCATGCACGCTCTTCATTTACCATACACTCTTACAGATTAAAAACCTCTCTAAAAACGAGGACCTGAACTCAACTCACTCCAACATACTCTGACAGAGTTGAGTCGTTCTAGCAGTCGCGTCACATTGAAGCGAAGATTCTCAGCAAGTCTCCCAGAAAGAAGACTAGGAGGGGTGATGTTAAAAGTTATATTCCTTGCTTCACTGAGAACCGGTCACAAGTCATTAACTAGAGGGACGAATGACATAATTTATCTCTTTCATCTTAGCAGCATGGTTGTACATTTGCCGTATAGCCTTATACAACTCTGCAGATCCAGCATCAACACCGAGTTCCTCTATGAGTACGTCATCTGAGTCTAGGATTGATTTAGGACCAACGAAAACAAGACCACCAATAGGATATTCCGTGACATTCAACGACAGTGCTTTATCTCTTCGAGTTTCTTCAATGTGAGAAACACTAATAACTGGGGACTGATAGACGCTTGAGTCATCATTGAAGGAAGATCTTTCTTTTCCATTCTCAACAGGAATATCTTGAGGTATTTCTATATCTTAAGTATACAAAAGTGGAAGTCAAATGAATTTCACGGAATATGAAGGTTTGAAGACATATATACGAAGCAAATTAAGGTTTCTTTTTTACGAATATATATATCAAGCCTCACAAGAAAAAAACGAAATATATCCCCATACTTAGATATCCTACCCTTATTTCAATCTTAAGAAAGCTAATCCATGTCCCCAAGGATACTCATAGGTTTTATTCAAACCCATATTCCTCAAAGAGCCACAGAAAATACGTTTTGTATAACAAAGGGTAAAACGTATAAGTACGCTACGGACACTTTTTGTCTCAAGGGGATCAAATGCATGACCTATGAAAATCTAATGAAGGTTAATTAGGTCATAACACTCCAAGGGGTAGTTTCCTAAGAGTCTCAATGCATCAAGGGTTCAAACGCAACAAAGACTCATTTGGAAAGGAGATATCCGCACATTCCAGCGTAAAGACTCGAAAATTGATGACAATGCATAAGGAATTTCAGGGTGCTTCCTAAGGAAAATGTGTTCCCATATGTCTTCTCAACAACATATCAAAAGGGAGCCTCAAATGGACAAACGATATAGGAGATGTGGTCCCAATACCGAAGTAAGTGCAATCTGGAAAAACTCCTGGAATTTTATACGGGATTTTTGAAGTCAAAAGTATACATGGATTTGATTAGCCAAACGAACTCGGAATCAAGTCATTCGTTTTGCATTAGAAATCCTATTCTATTTTCTTTCAGATTTGGGATTGGGGACTCAAATCAGAGTCCGTATGAAGAGTTTACATCCATTCTCCCTAAGTGTCTCAAATATGAAGTTTTTTGACGAACACCTAAACAAAGTGAATCCTTGACAAATACGAATACTTATATTCATTCAATGGTTGAAGGAATATGAATATAAGATCAAGGAGGGATAAATATTAAGACTTACATAAGATGACTCTATGGAGAACAAAGGATGGGTATTTACATCAGTAAACTCAAGATGATAAGTACTTCTGTTAACTTCTATGTCATCAGTTTGAAGATTAGTATCATTTTGAAAGAAGAACAAGGTTACCATTTATGCAAAAGAAATATGCTATCACTCAGCACGCCAATATTAAGAACTCAATTCAAGTACACCAAGCATTAAAAGTTAGTTCGCGAATTTCCTTCAGAATGCAATATAAATCTTACTTCAAATAAAATGATGAATCTCACTTGAACAAGGAAACCAACTTCCAAAAAGAGTCCATGACGTGTTCTACTTGTTTCTATACTTACCCAAGTAAATCACAATTCATGTCGAAGTTTCTCCACCTCCTTGAACGCAGACTTATCAAGAAAAAAAGGCAGAAGTAAACACAGAAGTGCCTCTAGTTTGATATTTTGGCTATTTTGAAGAAAATGGGATTTGGCTAAGAGAAGTGATCAAGTTCTTATCCAATCATGGAACCAGACCCATACACACGGTTTTCAAGTTACCTCAGTCTCTAATGCGTCCAACTAGAGTTCAAGCCAAGCAAGGAAAGGAGTTTTAAGTGAAGGAAAATGAATTCAACTTAAACGAGGAATTCTACTGTGAATAAAATTCGTGGAACATACTGGACCGGTTTCTAAACCTAGTACACGTCCAAAATACTTCTCTTTCAATTTTATTTCAAAAGGGAAGCCCTGAAGCAAAAGGAAAAATATTTGGAATTAAAAGAGGAAATTAGAGGAATTTGGATTAAATAAGGAAACTGAGGCTTTTCTTTCTTCTAAAAATTCCTCCAAACCGTGGACAAGCCCTTTTCATGAGTGAGGATGCTCTCCTAGGCCAGTGGGACTTGATTTATTCTCTCAGAATTTTTTCAGAGGGATCAAAGTCGAAGAGAATTAGGGTTTTGACGAAAATAACCCTAATTTCAAGAATTTGGTGAAAAAAGGGATCTATTCTAAAAGAGAAGGGACCGAGCCTCTCTCATTCTCATGGACGGTTATCTAAGCTTATTTCAATATCTTTTAGCTCATTACTCTTAAACAAAAACGAGCTCATAAGGGATTTTTACCAAAATACCCTTATATTGCAATTTTGAGTGTTTTCAAAGAAGAAAGCCTTAATACAGCAAGAGACTGACCAAGCTCTCATCTAATCATTCCAAAGGCCTCATACACGTGAATATTGAGTTATATAAGTATTCGAAGAAGAATGGAATTGAAACGGAATCTTGGAAGGCAGAATTTCAGAGAAAATTAAGGGAATCTGGCTCGAAACAGGGAATTCAGATTCATGATTTCCAAAACCAGGACCATAGACGCGCCAATCCCTCTTTCAAGACGTGACTATGCCTAGGGAGGCTCCATGTTTCTCTAATTCCAAAGAAAAATCAAGCTCATAGTGGTTTTTGACGAAAATACCCTTAAGTTTCAAAAGTATGTATTTTCTCGAATAAGAGGTGTCTGATCGGTACAAGGGATTAAACAAGTTCTCATCACACAAGGTGCCGACTCCACAACATATATACACACATTCCAGGCCTCGTCAAGCCTCTCCAGAGTGTCTGAAGCAGTGCTCAGAAAACCAGACCGGCCGGTCAGCCCGGTGAACCGGCGACCCAGTCATTTTGCTGGTCCGATTCAACACTGACCCGGTAAATTTGACAAAAACCGTTCTATTTCTTGTAAACCGGGTGACCCGGGCGATCCGACCGGTAACCCACACGACCCAGTACCGTTCCAACTGGGTTGGCTCAGAAATGAAAATTCATGAAAAATAAAAATTATATGTTCTGAATCTTCTCAAATGAATCATCGTGGAATGGGTGGCCTTATTTGAAGATTTTAAAGCCAAAGATGTTATCAAATCAATATTCTACGTGTTTTTCAATTATATTAATGGAGATACCAGTACTTGGACAATCACATCGATGTTTGGAATTCAAGTTTTATTCTCACTCTAACGGATTAGGTTCACCTTTGTTAGATTAAGAAACCTCTGAATCAAAAACAAAACCATCAAACAGATCCTTTCGTTGAACAAGGATTAAGGACAGTGAAAGACAATATTGACAAAATAAGTAGTAAAATATAAAAAGCAAGATGATTCCTATGAATGGATACTTATCATGAGACGTGGTTGCATCAAAAAGAAAAAAAACATCAAAAGATAAAGGTGAATTACCAAATGCAACTAGATCTATTAACTATGAAAAGAGATGCAAATATATTAGAAGAGGAAGAAAGAGAAGGAAATTGGCGGACATAACAATGAGGGATGTCAAGAGTTTTTTTCCTTTCTCTGTTAAGTCGGCAGATTTTAGGGTAAGTTAATGTCATTGACTTAACATATGTTCTTTTATGTTTGACCCAGTGAACCCGGGTTGAACCACTGGTTGAACCATCTGACCCTTGACCAGTCATTTTGCCGGTTCGATGTCCGGGCCGGTTTTCAGAACATTAGTCTGAATGAGTCAAAAAAAAAAAAAAAAAAAGAGGAATTAGGGTTTAGGAAAAATACAAGTCTGAATTCAGAACTTCTCTGGGACAAAGATTCTATATTTCCGAAAATGTGGTCCAGGTTTTCTCATCATGTCTCACCAATCTCACGGCTATCTAAGGATTCATTCAGGTCTCTTATTCCTCTAGAGAGTCGAAGCTCAGTATTTAGCCAGAAAACAATTAGGGTTTTGAAAAATTATGCAAGTTATGCTCAAATGCAATCAGGAAAAACTGGTTCATCAAATCCTATTTCAAAGTGTTGGCGTATTTCAAAACATAACTACAAGTCATCATTAACTTGTGACCAAGTTTCAACTCTATCAAGCATTTTGACGCAAGGTGGATCTTCCAATTAGACAACGAGATATGCCATGACTTGCAGTTTTCACCAGCTCAAGATATTGTCTCCTTTCTACGATCCTAGCCCAGCTTCGCGACTCATATTGAAGCATCACAACATTCGTCTACACGATCAAGAGCAATGCTGAAAATTAGGGTTTTAATCAGATAAATCCTAAATCGCAAATATATACGCCCAAGGCATGGATTATGCAATGACAACACTACAACACTCGAAAAAATCTGCCCAACATTAATATTCACGAGAAATTCCAAGTCTAGAATCGATTTCGAGTTCAGAATCAGAACAAACGAAGACTAAGCATCGGGGACTCCGCAAAAAAAAATTGCAATTTCGCGCCTGAACGATTCGTAACCATCTATATACTCATCATAGAACAATCAAGGTTCTACTCTTAGTAGGGGACCTAATGTAGATGGTGAAATTTGGATAAGGGGAAAAAGTGTCATTTCAAGACCATGGAAAAAATTCCACTCTCACGAAAGATTAAGCCCTTGGCCCTCAAGGAATTCTTAGCCACGATTTCTAGTATAGTCCTCGTGAGACACTGCTGGTCGTGATGCCGTGACTCCTAGCGCACATCCTCGATGAGATACTGCTGGTCACGTAGGTTCTGTAGAGCGTAAAACTTCCCCAGTATACTTATGAACAAGAACAGCCACAATTCCAGCATGTCTTCGCGAGACGCAGCTGATTTTGATTCCATGAGCACGACTTACCCTATTTGAGATCAAAGACTGAAACCTGATTCCTAGTACATCATCACGAGATACACTGTACATGTCTACTCGAGGCTCTGACTCGACTTACCGAGGCTTCAAAATAATTCCTAGGACACCCCGCGAGATACGCTGGTTATTCTGCCTCTGGGCCCTTTCGAAAGACTCCTAGAACATCCTTCCTAGATACACTGGTCATGTCGTCCCCATAAATATGGACTCAATTGATTCCTAGCACATCTCTGCAAGATACGCTGGTCAAAGATAAGTGAGCCAAAGTCTCGCAAAGACATTAATCGGGCGTACAAAGCCCTTTCTTTCTCTTCAGTACGAGTCCCAGCTAACCAAAGAGAGATTCTGATCCGTCAGAGATTCACATCTCTCCACGAAATTTCAAAGAGATTCACATCTCTTCTCAAAATCCCAGAGAGATTCACATCTCTCAACAAAATCTCGGAGAGGGTCACATCTCTTCTCAAAATCTCGGAGAGATTCAAATCTCTCTGCAAAATCTCGGAGAGATTCAAATCTCTTCGCAAAATCTCGGAGGGATTCTAATCTCTCTGCAAAATCTCGGAGAGATTCAAATCTCTCTGCAAAATCTCGAAGAGATTTTAATCTCTCTGCAAAAATCTCGGAGAGATTCAAATCTCTCTGCAAAATTTCGGAGAGATTCAAATCTCTTCGCAAAATATCGAGAGATTTTAATCTCTCTGCAAAATCTTGGAGAGATTTCTCTGCAAAATCTCAGAGATATTCAAATCTCTTCGCAAAGTCTCTCTGCAAAATCTCGGAGAGATTCAAATCTCTCGGGAAATCTCGAACAAAGCTGAATATTCCCCATGATAGGCACGAGCCTCAATCGAGTCTCCTTTTCAGGCTCGACACACGAATTCTGGGGCATCTCATGCCTTTTCACGTGACTCATCCTAGTCATTCTTACAGATCGGAAAATATCTCTCTATCTTGGCCAACTTGGCTAAACAAAATATTTCTCTCTCTCTCAACACATCATCACAAAGGCTAACTCAGCTCCACACAAATGGGGGGATAACAATTAGGGTTTTGGTCTGGCGGTCTACGACACGTGTGAGAAATACCCGGCTTATTTCTCACCGCAGAAGAGAGTAAAGGAGGTGGAATAATGAGATAAACTCAACCTAGTTTATCTCTATCTATTCCTGAAGAGACGGGAGAAGTGCTCTGCACGGCACGACAATCAATCCATATCTTCACCAACCTGAGATTAGAGAATTCAGCTATAAATAGGTCATCTATTTCTCCAAGCTAAGACAAATTTTTCTCATAACCTCTCAGAATAATTCTTCTTCAAACCGTAGAATTCTCTGATCTCTCTCTTCATCTGCTTCCCTCCCTAAGAACAGCCCTAAATCTTTTCCCTGTTACTAAACAACCTTTAAACGACCACTGTGCGTGGTTTAGGCGAAGACTATTTGTGCTCAACCTCCCTGTGGATGGGGAAAAACGGTTCGCTGGTTTTTTAGGAAAGTGAAGAGTCGAGCGTGTCGTCGAGACACCTCGACCGAGCAAACTTCTTAACCTCACACAGATGCATTGCAAAGGGAGTGCTTAGATTCGAGAGATCAATCTGTAGTCCTCCGGCCTAAACCAAGTCAATGGTCGTTCTAGAGTCAATTCGGTCGCAAAGAGGGAGATGGGTTGGTTTGTAGGAGGGAAGCTGAGAATTATGTGGGATCAATGATGATCAAGGACTGTAGATGTGTTGAAGGTTTCTGCAATAATTGGTGAACTGTGGAGTTCGAATAAGTTCTGATGGATTGATAAATTCTTGAGATTAGTTACTCGAGAAATTTTGTGTGGACGATTGCTGATAGCTAGTGATCATTCGTTGTCCTCAATCATGGATTCAGAGACTTATTTATATTGTCATAGTTGTGAACACCTTTGTAATACCCGGTATTTTTGGTTTGGAATTTAGATTTCGAACCTAAAACCGGTAAAATCCAACCCGTGTGGTGTTGGATGCGTATTTCTGAAATTGGGTGTCCTTAACTAAATTTAAGTAATAAATGAAAAAAAGGCTAGCACTTATCTCTGTGGTGGTTGGGAATAAGGATTCTCTTTTTAATTTGCCCCTTATGAATTTTATGGGATGTTATCTAGTAGTGCATATGATTTTCCCTCTAGTGATACGCATGGGAAAGAGAATAAGTCTTTTTTTTTTTAATGTACTTTTAGGGTTATTGATATTATATATGGTTTTGTCATTTTCCCCCAAACCCTAGAAGTAACAACCCAGCCGTCTTTTAGCTCTCTCTTCTTCCATTTTTCATCTCTGCGAATTTATTAAAAAAAAAAAAAAAAGATATGTTTGCTTCACCTGCTTGGATTATTGCTTTGCTTGGATCAGTAGGATTTCAGAATTTCCTATTAGATTGCGTAAGAGAGAATGAAGAAAGACTAGATGCAAAAGAAACTAATATGTATCACGGGGATTTGGGTATTGCATTTTGGATTTTATCGAGCTGTTGTTTGTTTCAATTTTATACTTTGATTTTGTAATTAGTATTTTATATTTTCGTTTGTAATTTTAAAAGTAATATTATATTTCGTCTAAAATTTAGTTGAGTTTGAATTTAAGATTTTTATTTTTATTTTATTTTTTTTCAAATTGTTTTAGAACAAAAAATCTGGTCCTACACGAGTGACGGTCCGGAAATTTAGACTTGCTAGCTGGATCAGACCCGACCCACAAGGTCGAATCCGTGTCCGCTGGAAATTCGAAAATCCGGGCTGTCACAGTTGGTATCAGAGCATGGTTCCGATTTACTCGGACTGTGCGTATGGACTTACCAGTTTTCGAAAGTCTTGTTTAAAAAAAAAAAAACTTTTGTACCGTGATTTGGTGTTTTAAATAATCGAAATGATTTTTAGAGTTTTCATCCGTGTGCTTTCTTATCGAATTTCTCTTTATAAAATGAGTCTTGTTTTGATTTCACTTTTTTTTTTTTAAAAACTTATTTCGGGTTTGGGGTAAATAACTAAAACACCTAATAAAATATTAACTAATAAATTGTTTACATTTTTGGATTTTAAACTAAAATATTTAACAAGCTAATTTTTGAAAAAAAATATATATTCCTTTTTGATTTTGAATTTGGGACAAAGTCCTTTTTAAGGTGTTAATAACACCCGGTATTTTTGGTTTGCAATTTCGGGACGAAATTCATTTTAAGGTATTAATAGTGTAATACCCGGTATTTTTGGTTTGGAATTTAGCTTTCGAACCTAAAACCGGTAAAATACAACCCGTGTGGTGTTGGGTGCGTATTTCTGAAATTGGGTGTCCTTAACTAAATTTAAGTAATAAATAAAAAAAAAGGCTAGCTCTTATCTCTGTGGTGGTTGGGAATAGGGATTCTTTTTTTAATTTGCCCCTTATGAATTGCTCGATTCGACGAAATACTGATAAATTACTGAATATTGATAGTTGGATCAATATTCGAGCAACTGAGCAAGTATTGCTCAATTTGACGAATTACTGAATATCGAGAATTTGACGAGCAATTGAGCAAGTATTGCTCAATTCGAAAAAATAATGAATGTTGATGATTTGACGTACAATTGAGCAAGTATCGCTCAATTCGGCAAATTATTGAATGTTGATAATTTGTCGTGCAATTAAGCAAGTATTGCTCAATTCGACAAATTACTGATAAATTACCAAATATTGATAGCTGGATCAATATTTGAGCAAGTGAGCAAGTATTGCTCGATTCGACGAAACACTTATTGGTGATGTGACCCAATAAAATATTAAAATATTAGTAAGCTACCAAATATTATATGATTAATTCGGATGTTGGTTCTTTGAATCCATCATAAATTCGTTAGTGTTTGAATCGTGCTCAGAGTGATGATTCGTGGAGCATTTATTCAAAACCCTAATTTCACATCATAGTTGATGAATCGCTGAAAATAGGTCATGAGTGATAGAGGGACCGACCACATGGGATGATGAGCGTCCATATGGTGCCCGGTGCTCGAGTGAGCATGCACCAGGGTTCTTAGTTTGAGGATTGGTGAAAGAATGATGATTAAATGTTGGTTTCATCATTTACTGAAATATTGCTGGGTTCAGCATTAGGTGATAAAACCTAGGTATGAAAGATGGGGACCGACCAAGAGAGCATGGGACCGGCTCTTGGTGGTCACGTGACCAGTTGTTGGTCGTTTGAGCAATCCCCATGTTGGTTGGAGATAGTTTGGGCCCAATACGAGCAATTGAGCAAATTAGGTCAGAATTATGAAAACGTGTGGGACCGGCTTTGTGCAAGCCCTAAGGATGACTATGGTCGGTCATGAAGGCATGCACGTGTTTCCATGGTTCCCGTGTCTCCGTACTGAGAGTTTGAGTATTTTCTGATGTGCATTCGAGCAATGTTGTGAATTTGCAGAAGAGTTTCATCTTGACTGAAATTCAATTCTTGATTTTTGTTGGAATGAGCATGTATGCTCAATTGATCAATATTTTGTAAATATTAAAATAAGTGTATTTTAACATTTAAAATTTCCGTGAGAGGCTAGCCGGTCGTGTGACCTGTTGTCTTTTGGTTTTTCATGATTTGAGCAAAATTTGAGAAGTTATGACGAAATCATGATTTTTGCTCAAACCAAGGAGTTTCATGAATTTAGAAAAATAATAATTATAAAAGACTAGGGATTGGAAGGTGTGGGACCGGCCATGGCTAGGGCATGGCCGGTCGGCTATGTTGCCCGGTCCCGCACACCTTTCCCTATTTTATAATATTATTTTTCATGAATCCTTGAAGTTATGGAGAATCCTTGGAGTTATGGAGAATCCATGAGTTTTTGTTGAAACAAAGGAATTTCATGAGATTAGGGAATAATAATTATAAAAGTTAAGGATTGTGAGGTGTGGGACCGACCATGGCTCGGGCATGGCCGGCCGGCTAGGTTTCCGGTCCCGCACACCTTTCCTTATTTTATAACATTATTTCATGAATCCATGAAGTTATGGAGGATTCA
Source organism: Papaver armeniacum (assembly GCA_023531295.1). NCBI lineage: Eukaryota > Viridiplantae > Streptophyta > Magnoliopsida > Ranunculales > Papaveraceae > Papaver > Papaver armeniacum. The sequence goes on along the minus strand of JAJJWW010002756.1, from coordinate 198,879 downwards.
TGAGTTTTTGCAAAAACAAGGAAAGTTGCTAAAACCAAGGAGTTTTCATGAGTTCATGAAATAACAAAAAATAAGGAAAGTAATGGAAGAGGCATGGACCGACCATGGCTAGGGCACGGCCGGCCGGCCAGTGGGCCCGGCCCTGGGCGCCTCTTATTATTTTATTAATATTTATTGTTTTCTCCTGTTTTGCGTAGGATTCCTCATTGTTTCATATTTTTTGGATGCTCGTTCGTGCGTCCGAGTGCTCAGTCGTGCATTATTGTCGAATACACTTGCACCATATTTGTGGGGCTTACTCAGTGATGATCCAGATGCCCAGTTATTGAGTATTTATTACTAATTTATGAAATTCAGTGGAGAATAATTCATGAAATTGAGTAATAAAAATGAATAGTTATTTATTATTAATTCATAGGATCAACCGTGGATTCGACTATGAATTCAGAATAATAAAGCAAGCATTTCCATCCTATGGGATTGTGGATGCGACCATAAAATCGGAGTAATTAAAATTATATATCACCATTTCATGAGATCAACCGTGGATTCGATCATGAAATCGGAATAATGAGATAATGTAGTAGTTTATTGCCATTCTATGAGATCAAGCCATGGATTCGATCATGGAATCAGAGCAATTGTTATTGCCATTCCATGGGATCAGGCCGTGGATTCGACCATGGAATATAAGCAATTGTTATTGCCATTCCATGGGATCGGGTCGTGGATTCGACCATGGAATAGGAGCAATAATAGATTATTCTGGGAATTCAGTGGTGAATGTCGCGACAGAATTAATCTATTGCAAAAAAGATACTAGCCAGTTAAAGCGTCACATATATTTTGAATGGTGCATAGTCAGGGAGTCACGGTGTTGTTTACGACCTGAAGGCGTTAGTGCTCTCAATCTACAGAGAACCGCCTGAATCTATACACGGTCTCTCCACATAGTCAGGGAACGGTGAGTGTCACCGACGTCTTGAAGGCGTCCGCCGCCCAACTATTCTTCTATGTGGAGGTGGGTCTCTCTCCTGCAGTCAGGGAACAATGAGTGTCACCGACGTCCTGAAGGCGTTAAGCTCTCAATTTACGAACAACCGCCCAAATACGTTATTCTGCATAGAGGTCACGACGAAATGCCAGGGATCGAATGCTCAGCTAGTGGAGGCTTTTCGAAAACATATTCATCATGGCTTCGTAAAATATGAATCGTTGCATGCCTGAAAGCCGTGTCAAAAACATGCCTCATGATTTTACGGTTTTAACCTTTGTTGAAAATCCACCATCTACACTCCCGTAACTCACTTTCAGAAACCCTATAATCCCACTTCTAACCTCTCTCAGATTCTAGGTAACTACACATTATAAACAATAAACTTATATTTTACAATCTCACCCGTTGACACACTGCCTAACCGTTTGTGTGGGAAGCCACCTCGTTGATAAAGGAGAGTTGGCTAATTATGTGAAATCTCTTGCGTTGCCCTCATTTAAAGTATTCTTTGGGATCAAGAGGCTTTTAGCAGTATCGTTGGTTGGAAATTAAATCGTAATGTTATTTCAGTTTTTGATTGTTGATTTGATTGACTAACAATATAATTATCCTTGATCTATCAAACTTGTTTATTATATGAACCATCTCTTCTTATATAAGACCAATCAAGTTTGTTTGGGGATTGACTAATTATATAGATCTAGTGACTCAAAATCTGTAGATAGAACTAGTGATACTCCATTCTGGGTGATTTGATCATTAATAGGAATTAAGTTGTTTGTGCAGCGATTACTTTGAAGATTGAGGACTTGAAGACATCTCGTTATGGTATTTTAATCTTTGTGATTCTTTTTACACACTTGGTTCTCTCTAATTTTCTTTTTAGTTACGAATGAATGAGATTTGAGGTTAAAAAAGAAGAAATGTATTGGCAAAGAAGAGGAGACCCAACAACATGTTTATACCCTTGTGGTAGCTGTCCCACCGAAAAGCAGATTTACTATTTCAATTTATCCTCTAATAAACGATTGTCTTAGCATTTTCCCTTTACAAATTACTTTCAAACATCCTATATTGGCACGGAAATGATTAACATCAAGCGGGTTGGATTCCCGCGGGCCATCCCGACAGTGGGAGTGTGAGAGAGATGGGGTATGTCCCACCCTTAACCCAACCCCCTACAAATCCGCCGGGTCACTAGGGTTCTTCATGTTTCTCTCTTGCGGGACACACCGCGGGATCCAGCCCGCGGTGAGTCTATCACTTCCGATATTGGCAACCACCAAAATGACCATTTAAACAAAGTTTTTCTCTTTTTGTCATTTTTTTTAACTTTCAAAGACCGAACTTTTTTACTTTCAATCCAGGTGTGATGGTTTCTCGGTGATTGCTGAGGTTTTTGCAAGCCAAATCATCTACGTACCATGCTTGTATAAAATAACGATCGGGTTTAGATGGTGCGTCCCTCTTCCGGTAGGACGCAAAAACCCAAGTGTCCCGCACTGTCCTTTAAGCGCTCGAAAAGGTACACCAATACTTCTACCCCTACCTAAATAGATTGATGGCATTTAATTTGGTTAGAGATTGAGATAAAAAGGCAAACCTTAATTCGCCTTCTTTTTTCTAGTGGTAACAGAGAGTATTTGAAGATTTGAATCTCATATAGAGAGAACTTATGTCTGGAGACTCTGGACCCTATTTACATTGAACAAGAGATAGGGCCTCGGGGCCATGCTTTTCCTCTATAGCTTTCACAATCAGCCAAGAAGAGAGGGCCAAGAAAGATTTATTGCCCGGGGATTTTTCTTTATCTTCCTAAAGGCTAAAGCTGTCCATTTCATTGTAGACCTAGTTGTATGATTTTTGTTGCCTGATGTGGGTGCTGTTTCCTAACTGTAGGGGTGTCAATGGTCCAATTGATACCCGATTACCCAGAATCGGTTGGCCAAGTTCTGGTTTTGGTTTGGGTCTCAACTCTTAATATCGCCTAAGCAACTTCAATATTCGACAGGTAAATCCGCTTGGGTTCCTAATTAGTTATACTGGGTGGGTACTGGGTAATCGGCAATCGCCGAGTACTAGTTAGGCAGATGTGAGCTAAATTTGGATCTGAATCTATCGAATTTTGATTTTTAACTTTCACTACATCTCATTTGGTATCTTTTTATGAAGATTAATCATCAATTAGAACATTATTTGAATCAAAATTATGAAGATTAAAATCATTTTTGGATTTTTCTAAATGTCTTCTGAAAACCAAAGGGTACCACTGGTTCCAGTAGTTTTAGACGCAAACCCGTTAAACCCCAGAGTGTTTACACTTCAGATGTCTTGAGAAAACTATATTTGGTATTGTACTTGCAACCGTTAATGCACTTAAAGTAGTTGTCTGATATGAATCATGATGATATCTCAACACTGATTAAGAAGAAGAAGGACTAGAGTAGTTGTGAACACCAGATGTGGAAAATCGTAGTAATTGAACTTATGCAACCGTAACCGCAACGGGAACAGGTTCAGTGAGCTTTGGTTGTTTTGAGAAAATTTTTGATGGGGGCGTTTTTGGATGGGGCATGGGGGACAAATAAGACACGTTTTTGGATGGTTGTTTTGGCCATGGGCAAAATTAAACGTAATCTTTTCTACGGGGACAAATAAGGTCACGTTGACATGTGTATTTCAAGTAAAAGTCAATTAATTATCGCTTCTAACAAATTTTGTTAATCATATATGCAAAAATATAAAAGAAATGTATTTTTTTGGAGAAAATATCTTACAAGATTAAGAAGGCCAAATTATCATAATTGTTTATATTTTATGTTTGGTATTTTTCTAAATACATCAGGAAACAAGATTTGAACCACTGAAAAACAAAAAATTTAATATGGAGGACACATGTCAACGTCTTATTTTCACTCACTCATCTTTAAGTCCCTTCTGTCTTTGTAGGAACTTTGCATGCCCCCAAATATGACTCATCCAAAAAGAAAGCGCCCCTCTGCTATCAAAAATTTTCTTTTATATGGATGGCTGCACTGTTGTTTTGGGAAAAAATTTCTCTCATCAACGAAATTATCCGTTCATTGTTTGTTAATCTGTCTCTTTATCATTTGGGTACATGTAGGTGGCAAGCCATTGATTATGCTCAACTGAACCACAATACGATTCTCGTTGGAGTCGAAGTTGATTGGTTGCCTTTGTTTTTCTTTGGTTTATTACGGTCCACGAGTATCTTACCTTTGTTTATTTATATGCAGCTCGGAAAAGGTGTATCAGAGGACGCTAGATTTTTGTTATTAGCTTTTCAACACTGGATTGAAGTGTAATTGCTCTTACCTTCGTGATAGGATGTTTTGGTAGATATGACATCATTTGATGTAAGAAGTACAAGTGCAAAATTAAGTTTTGAAATATCTTTGGAAATTTTGAAATATCTCTCAAAGACTGCCCTCGGATGTGCATTAAATATCTGTAGATTTGACATCCTAACATTGTTTGTTATCTTTCTGTGTGAAATCAGCTAGATAGAGAACACTATGAATACAAAATTGTTGAAGGAAAAATCGTGCACAAAAAAGTAATCAACTTCTGGATACAAACTAAAGGATCAAACAAATCGAAATGGATTTTCGTAATGAGTACTTCTAAGAAACTCTACGCTGGGAAGGTAAGAACTGAGGGCAAACTCAAAAAAACTTTTGATTTCCTCTTTTGGCTTCTGCTGATTCTGCTGACGAATGGGTTCTTGTTTCATTAAAATTGTTTCCAAAATGGAATGTAAATTCCATATGTTTGAAATGTTAAATGTTCTACACATGGCTTCAATTTATAGGAATCTCCGAACAGACAATATTATTCATATTTCATAGCATCAAACATAAATAAAAAGAAATTTGATTGTAGAATCAAAAAATTGACAAATTTTACAAATTTATTTCCAGAGAACGACTTTAACAACTGATAGGAATGTTTTATCATTCATCAATGGGAAAACACTAATTATATATAATACATTACATACGACTAAAGAAGACCAACGTACTTAATTTCAAACACATTGCAGAAGATGGGAAAGTAATACAGTTATCCTAAGCACGTGTTCTTGCGACAGATGACACAGTATTAATACAGTTGATCCTAAGCTTGTGTTTTTGTAGCCAAATATATAATCTTCCGTTCTAGCTGCACGTCGGAAAAGAAGCACAAACAAGAAAGGAGGAAACAAAAGACATGTTAGATCAACAAGGCTTTTGATAAATCATAGTATTATGGTTTCAAGATTAACTATTATACCTCTATGATTTTCTTAAACACATCTCTCGTGTGATAAAATTCACGAATGAGCTGCAACAATGCCTTGTGACACCTAAGAAAAAACATTGTTAGGTAAAACAGACTGAGACAAGTAAAACGAAAAAACATTGAATAATAATAACAGGGTGTGGGAAAGCAGCTTCACTTTTACCCTGCTATGTTTTTCCGTTCACTGGCCCGACAAAACTCATCGCACGCCAGACTTACGTTCTGAGATCCGATACTGTACACAAAATATATCAAGAAAGAAAGTTGTCAAATGTTGCTTCAATTAGAATGCTAGAGTTTTAAACAAACTAGCATTCTTTGATACATCATCGATCATCCTACAACATGAAGAATTTATTAATCTTGATTTAGTAATTACTAAAGAAAATGCGATTAACGCAATTGTAAGTAAGGCTTGTCTTAATATGTAAAATAGACTTTATGGTACGTACGTCGCGCTGCTTCCTCTTATGGTCTGGACATAGCTTTCGACTGTGGGAATATTCATAAAAGGTTTCCTGGCATTGAAAACAAAAATTGTTAGTGACTAGTGGAAGTTATGAGAATACTAGTTCAAGAATGTGCAATAGTTTTTTACGTATGCCGGTCGATTTCTTCTAGCATCCGTTCTGTTTCACTGCAGAACAATGTTAGCACTTCAACGATGAATCGAAGGTTATTGATGTCTCGTAGTTTTTGGAGTTCTTCATACTGTCTATTCAACGTTCCCTGCATTGGTCAAACAAGCACAACATTATGAACCATCTCATTAGCAAAATCAAAAATCGAAATTTTAATAGACTTCGAATATGTCACAGGAAAGTCGATCATTTAAATGAAGAAGATTAAGGACTAGTCAATGAGTTATCTGATATACATCCATGAAATTCTGAGACAAGTATTGAGCCAATTCTTGCTTGAAAGCCATCACTGCCATTTATCTTCTTTTTTGTCTATAAATCTCCTCCAAAAGATGGAAATGAAACCTAAAATTTCAGAGAGAAAAAGCGAAATAAGATACACAACGAAGAAATACTTTGAGGTATGAGAATTGAAGAAGAAGATAGAAATATATATACGTCTTAAGCAGAAAGGGAGAATGTGACTCACAAATGGTAGTGCTTAGGATAGAGTTGTTTTGGTTGTTTACCTTTTTAATAGTAAAACGGAATATTCAAAGAAAAAAGAACAACATTTAGTAAGAAAGTTGGCCTTTCAATTTTCTTCATTGTTTCTCTCAAACTATCCAGACATACTTATTTTGTAGATTACATATGTACTTGAAGTCTTGAACCAACTAAGTGGTTAATTGCATGTTGATTATCTTTGTACGAAGACAACTTACCTCCTACATTTGTTTCCCAAAGAAGAGACTGCTAGCTAGACAAAGTGAAGAGGAGTCAAACGGCTGATTTTGGTAGGGGCACACAGTTGTTTTCAGTAAATGACAGCTCGATCTAGAAACCTCTGAATAGCATTGAAGTTAAGTAGTATAAGTTGGTCTATCCGCACAGCCAAGAAACACAGAATTGGGAAGAAAGTTAAACAGAGCATGATGATCAAGAACAAGATATTTCTTTTGCTAATTGGAAATATCCAAAAATTAGGCTACTCCGCACCACGCACTTAGCATTTCCAATGAAGAATTTTGGAAATATCCCCTTAGAATTTTGGTTTATGGAAATTCAATGAAGAAATGCTCTATGTACATTTAAACTTATAATATTTTTTCTTTTTTACCAAATCTGGTGACCAATGAGCTAAAACACAAGTAAAGGGTCATGAAAAAAAGAGCTTGCACTTCAATTTTTTTGCTTTTGTCGAGCTATCATCGTTAATAGGAATACTGGTCAAGTATTCATTAGTTGACTTTCATCTGTGTTTTCATTGGTTCACTATTCAGCTATCTGAGTCCTGTCTGAGTCCGACAGTTGTAATGATCTGTAATAAATATGTCTGAACTTAGACGTTGTGTTGTAACGTTTTCTTTCACAATAATACAAACAACTTGACTTTCTTCTTCATCTCTGTATCTCATTCTTGTTCTTGATTATCATGAGATACTAACAATTCTCATGGTATCAGACTAGAATTGATCCTGCGATACAAACAACTCAACAATTTTGTCAATAATTTTTAGCTTATCTTCATCTGGGTAATATAAATTCAACAATTTTTCCCCATCTTGAATTAGGGTTCATCTGGAATTTTATGGTCACACTCATATCTGGTTTTACTAGCACCAACAATACTACAAACAACAACAACAACAACAGCATCAACAATAATACTAATCATCAACAACATGATACTCATTCAACTATTCAATTTAACAATATTTCGTCTTCCGCTGGTACTGGTACTTTGCCTACTCTTCCTTTTACAAATATCTCAAATTTTGTTTCAATAAAATTAGATAGTTCAAATTATCTTTTATGGCGTGATCAATTTGAGGGGGTTCTTGTTTCAACGGATCTGTATGGTTATGTTAATGGTGAAATCATAGAACCACCTAGAAGAATTACAGTTGATGGGGTTGAGGTAAATAATGCTAACTGGGTTTCTTGGAGAATATTAGATAGATTTGTCTCAACCTGTCTTAAAGCCACATTTACTTCTACTGTTAGTGGTGATGTTCTTGGTCTTACTACAACAAAGGATATTTGGGATTATCTTGAAACTAGCTTTAGAACTCAATTTCGTGCAAAGAAAAATTTGTTGAGGACACAATTGAATGGAATTAAAAAGGGGAATCAATCTATTATTGATTATCTTAAAAAGATTAAAACCATAACTGATTCTTTAGCAGCAATTGGTGAAAAAGTAAGTGATGAAGATTTAATAATGTTTCTACTAAATGGATTGGGTAGTGAATATGATGTTTTTGTGGTTTCTTCACAAAATAGAGAGTCTCCATACACTTTTGGAGAAATTAAGGCTAGACTGTTATCTCATGAACAATTTCTGTCTGAGAGGCAACATCAAAGTACAAATTTTGTATGATGAACAAAATGCTACTGCATTCTATGGAAGAAATAGTTCAAATGCAACATATTACTCTGTATTGTGATAATACAAGTGCAATATATCTGTCTGCTAATCCTGTTTCTCACTCCAGGGCCAAACACATAAAAATACACTATCATGTTGTGAGAGAATTGACCACAAGTGGCTTTCTCAAGGTTCAACATATTGCTTCAGAAAATCAGCTGGCTGATCTGTTTACAAAAGGTCTTTGTGCTCCAACATTTACTTCTTTACTTCATCAGTTGCTGGGAACTTCTACATCACTGCATCTGCAAGTTCTATCTCTTCTACATGTTCTGCAGTTTCTTCTAATGCTATTTTAGGAGATTTTTCTGGTGCTTCTAATGCTTCTACTTCTACATCACTGGCTCCTGCCCTTTCTGTTGAGTGTTTACCTTATCATGCAAGACAAAATTCTCTTTTGTTTTGTGTTTAGTGTATGTTGTTGTTCTTGTGTTCAATGTTTGAGCTATATTTGTTTTTCAAACTGACTAGAGTTAGCCTCTATTAGTTTGAGGGGGGATAATAGGAATATTGGTCAAGTCTTCATTAGTTGACTTTCATCTGTGTTTTCATTGGTTCACTATTCAGCTATCTGAGTCCTGTCTGAGTCCGACAACTGTAATGATCTGTAATAAATATGTCTGAACTTGGACGTTGTGTTGTAACGTTTTCTTTCACAATAATACAAACACTTGACTTTCTTCTTCATCTCTATACTCATTCTTTTTCTTGATTATCATGAGATACTAACAATTCTCAATCGTCTCCTTTTATACGAGATTTTATTGGGAGGCGGCTTGCTCGTTCATGAAGCGTTAACTCAAACAAAATTGTTGTTGGAAAATTGTAAAACAATTTACATATGAATGGAAAATATTAGGTTAAATTTCTTAATGGATTTGGGAGTTGGGTTTATTGTTTGGGCCTTTAGTTAGTTTCACGGAAGTTTCACTTCGAAACTAACAGGTGCCTAAACAACATGAGAACCTTTCACAGGGAAAGGACGCAACCCTTCGTGAAACCAAATAGAGATTCATGTTTAGCATCCCTTAAAGAATCTCCATGAAACATCACATAGTTTCAATGAAAAGGTACTTAACATTTATAAATACCGGCATATTTAGATTAAAGAATAACTAGAAACCTAATTATCATCCTACTACATTTTAAAATCATCTATTTAGTTTGTGTTAAAGAGAGAGTTCATCATTTTAAGTTTGGTTCGCCGTTTCTCGAAGTTTGGAGTGCTACTATATTGAGAAGATAGTCGTTGTATACGGGGAGACACACATCGATAGTCCGTAAGCACCAGCGGGGGGTGAATGTGTCTTAAGGCAAGAGGATAAAATCCTTGCCTCGACTTTGGTTTCGTTTAATTGGGTTTCCGTTTCTTTTCTTCTCTGTTTGTTTTATTGCAGTTTATCCACAAGATTGCCAACAATTATAATATATAAGGAAAAAGCTTATGCCTACGAGTTTGGAGTCAATTATAGACAGGTCTCTCGCCTTGTTAGACATTCAGAATTCGACAGACGTATCGAACGTCAAACACACGAGTATTATTCAAATTCGTAAAAGTCAAACTCGGTCAAAAATCCAGTCAACGGTTCGTTAATAGGTAATAAGTTCCCTTCATTGTTGGGTCCCAGCGGTGGTGCTAAGATCTGTTTCCTAATTGGGTGTTGTGGTTGTATGATGTCCCTGCATGTAAAAACTAATTTGTTGTTTTCTTTTGGGTAATAGTCTTGTTTTTGTATATAAGGTATCCTTCACTCGTTATGTGCAACATATTATCTTTTGGTTTTCTTCTTTTCGTAGATCTCAATTTCGCCCCTCGGTTATTATCGTGTGCATAAATAGGATATGACAACCGTAAGGATCATGCATGAGACTAGTTGACCGATCAAATATTATAATTTTCTAAAGGTTTTCATAACTGGATTTCTAATGAGAACTCAACCTCACGTTTTGGATTGGAAACGTCACAAAACTGAACTTGTAAACAAATATCTCTTATTGGTTTTGAGGTGGTTTGGACCGTGAGAAGGTTTCTTCTTGCTCCCTTGTATCCGAGCTAAATTAATGTTGACGTAAGTACATTTCGACGTAAATATTATTATTTTTCGGTGAAAAAGAGGAGTACCAAGTACACCGCCAAATTTTAATTCAGAAACTTGTATGGGCAAACTTATCACAATCAGTAGCACAAATCACCAGTCCGATATACTTAATATGAACACAAGTTTAACATGTACGATCTCATAAATCAATATCCAAGTAATAACTTAGTATGTACCCAGACTGTAATACAAACCTAATTCTAACAAGAACAAGTCTAGAAATCTCTCTTTCAAGATACAAATTCTCAAGAATAAAGCTTGTAGGTTCTATACAGTCTTGTAGGCTTAAAACTGTCTAGGTTGTTTAACATACTACTTGTGATATTTCAAGTAGAAAAAATAAAAATTATAATACATAAAAGAAATAACACAAGACACTAGATATTTTGTTAACGAGGAAAACTGTAAGGAAGAAGAACCCTGAGACCTAGTCTAGAAATTGAGCACCATATTGTATTAAGCTGCTACAAGCACTAGCCTGCTATCAGACTTCAGACTAGAATGTCGTTGAGACCGAAACATACCTATGAGTAACTCGGCTTCAGTTGCACTCCTTTACGTTTCTAGGATCTCGTAAGACCCTAAGCAAAACAATTCCCCTAGTTGACGTCCTTTACATGCCTAGGAGTTGCTTCAACCTAAGTGAACACTTTTATCTGCCTCTAACAAAAATCCTAGTTGATACCCCTTAGATATATTTCAATTAAGGTATCAAAATCTGTTTGCAATATAACAAGTCCAACAAACCTCAAGGATCTGGAACACTTACACTCTTATCAAAGAGAAGCCTAGATCACTACCACCCCACAAGAACAATCTAAAAAATCAAACCATAAGTGATTCAGATATCTATCGTGTCACAAAGTCTGGGGAGACGAGAACTTTGTGGTTTATATCAATCAATTTCCTGATCTAAAGTTTTGAGAACTTAGAAGATCAATAAGAACAAAATCCGGATAACAAGAACTATCATGTAAAAAATAGTCTAATCGGGCTTCACAAATCCCTTAGCGAAGTCTTCCAAGTCGTAACACAATTATATTTCTCCGAGGAAATCTAGGTTTTTAGAGGACGACTCTAGTATGCAACTAGGGCACATAATTGCCAAGATTAAATTTCTAGTGTGCAGGGAGTCCTCTATTTAAAATGCTGAACAACCTTGGTAGCTTACGAATAAAGCTAAGTTCGTGAATTACTGCCTTGTATAGATCTACCAAGTAAGCGAAACATCTTTATATATATTGTGCATGAAAATATATTTTCTTTGAATAACAAAGAAGATATATGCAAACAGAGTGCACCATATGGTTTGCCAGAGATCCACATTTAAGTAGTTCTGAAACCGACAAACTTAATTTATCACATGCCCAAATCAGTTTGTGTCAAAATAATTTGTGTACTTTTGGATTTTTAATATTTACAAGTTCGCGAAATGTACAAAACCGTTTGTTTACTTTAAATAAAAAGTGTGTAAGAAACATCAAAAATCAACTAGTTCGCAAACAGACCAATCAGTTCGTGTACGCAAATAAATAGTTTCAAGTTGTTTGTACCTAAATTTGGTTTCTAGGGTAAAACAATGTATTGTCGAAGTGCTTTCTTTAGTTTCGATTATCAAAATCCTACAATATGAGCTTAAACCAAGAGATGGTCGTTCACTTCTTTCTTCGATCACAAAGAGAGGAGATGGGATAATCTTAGGGGAGGGAAAGTAGACAAAGTTGAGGAAATTAATGTTGACGTATTTCTGAATGTGGAATTTGAAAAGGATAGGATACCAAGTACACCACCAACCTTTTCGTTCAGCAACTTGTTGTTGATGGTGGATTTTATTTAAGGCTAAAATTGTAAAAGCCAAAATTATGCGCTAACATCTTGCAAAAAATAAAGCCATTAATGAGTGATGAATACTTCTTCACTTTACTAATTCACCTAGAATGGATCATGTGGCAACAATCCCAGTATTTTGTGAATTAAATACACAAAATTCATCCAGGTTGGAGCATGTAACAACAATCCCATATACCCTGTGAATTTACAGCATTATTAATTAATGCATGACCAGCCTTGTATTTCATGTACTCATTACCGGTGCGACATGACGACTGAGTGTTGTTCTCAGCAGAGCAACGCGAATCTCCAAGCATTAATAATAAAACATGTACGAAATACCCATACAGGCTACAACTCTCGGTGTATTATACTAGCCCGATTGAGCATATTTGAACCTGAACTGACTATATCAGTCTCAGAAACGATCACGACCATCCAACTTCACCAGCATGATTGGATGGCTTGGATTAAATCCATGACCCCAAGCAGGTATTGGAATATTCACCACCGACTCAACGCGGGCCCCGCATGGTCGGTCTCCCCAAAAGGGTGGCATAGCTTGCCAAACCGTCCAAGCCAAAGCAGTATGGACGAAAAACCCTAAATAAGGGTTTGCGGCACATTACATGTATTGCAAAATAGTCTCAACCATCCATCTTCGCAGGCATAGATGGAGGGTGTAGGTGTAGATTCAAAGGGCCAAGAGCATGTCAACACAAACACCGTGGGCCCGCCTATATACCTGACTGATCGGTCAGGACCAACTATGGTTGGCCGTCTTGATTCGTGCGCCCCAAACTGGGTATGACACACGGCCGGCAAAACTTAATTAGGGTTGTGTCGCGATCACGAGCGTTCATTTTCTCCTGCACGAATGAAGGGTCCAGGAATAGACTAAGCAGGTCCGGTAAGTATCAACACGATCACTGTGGGCCCACCTATCTCCACACCCGATCGGCCAAGACCATACTTGGCTGTACACCTTGATTCGCGTGCCCAAGCTAGGCGTGGTCACACTTCCCAGCCACAAACTGATCTCGACCGCTCAAGTTTACCGGACAAATTGAGTGGCTTAGATCACGTTTCTATGGGACAATGAAGTACAGGAATATACACCATCCCACCGTATGCACGCCAGGCTGTTCGGCCAAGACCGACCAAGCTTGGTCGTCTTGGAACACACGCCCAAAATTGGCACGATGCGCGGCTTTTGTGGCGCCAGATTTCGTTGCAAATCGATCTCAACCGCTCCTCTTTGCCGGTCAAATTGAGTGGCCTAGATCGCACCTTCATGGGACAGTGAGGTACGGACGTGTACACCGGTATGACGTCTACATGCATGCCCGGTCGGTCCTTTCCAAAACACCTCCCATGTTTGGATTCGACCAAGCTGAAGAGTGATGCTTGCGTACCTCTTCAAAAAACCTAATTCCATCAACGGTCGCAGATGAGTGTCTCAAAGATCATCTCGTCCGTCCAACTTCACCGGATTGGTTATACAACCCTAGTCGGGGAGTTAATTGGTCAGTGAGGCGTCATGGTGATCACCACCCGTCACTTTACCACATCATGATGCGAAGATACTGCATAAAATACACACGATACTTCACAAGTATCGACTTCCTAAATAACTTAGTTATTTAATCTAGCATTACATGCTACTTTCTGTGGGTCCCACAATCCACACACTCGAGACATCAATCATGTCACAAACTGGGGGATACATACTGGGTATTGGTCTGGCGGTTTACAGCGTGCAGCGTGCAACGCGCCATCGCAAGAACGTGTCAGGAAGTCATGGACGGTTAGAGATGACAAGAGAAGTGGGCAAGACTGGTCATGTAACACTAACACACAACTCCACTACTCCATCACTCCACTTCCTCCACTTCCCACGAGAGACGTGAATAAGGCTCAAATGACTTGTATAAATAGGTTCTTCTCCCTATTTCCAAAAAACAGAACAAGTCCAGACAACATAGTCAAGTGTTGATACCATCGTATTCAAACACCGGAACTGATAGCTTACATCCTGCAAGCCAGTTCAGCTTTCTGATACAAGTCACACATATCCAACACCTTCACAATATCAACACCTTCTTCGCTTCCCTCCCTAAGATCAACCCCATCTCCTTCACTTTGTGACCGAAACAAGTCCGGGAACGGCCATTTCTTGGTTTAGGCCGGATTTGCACAGATTGATTTCTCGAATCTACAAGCACTCCCGTGCAGTGTATTTGTTTAAGGTTTAGACTCATTTCTCATCCACACACCCCAAATTACCAAAACCGGCAGAAATAGTTTTCACCCATAAACACTTGTATAAACAAATCCTAATACAATTGCAAGTACACCAACTTAATGATCCTTGAAAATATGTATATAGAGTTTACATTACTATCTCTTCTCAATTAGAGGTCTAGACAATGGAGTCCGTGAACCTGATTTTTAAGAAGAGTACTTGGATGATCTCAAAATCAATATCCAAAATCAATTTAGCCGTATCTAAATAATCAAACCGAAATTCTGCCAAGTATGCAACATGTTATCTATCTTTCAAGATACGAATTCTACTAGAATTGATTATTTACTACTTCTGTAAATACTATTATAAAGATATATAATATACTCTGAAAAAGGAAAAACACAAGACACCAGAAGTTTTGTTAATGAGGAAACCACAACTGCAGAAAAACCCCGGGACCTCGTCCAGATTTGAACACCAAACTATATTAAGCCGCTATAGACACTAGTCTACTATGAAACTTTGGACATAAATGTAGTTGAGACCGAATCCACCCTCCAAGAGATTCAGTTACAATCGCGCTCTTTAAGTATTTTAAACCTCGCAAGGCTCTACGCAATTGATTCCCTTAGATGACGTCCTTTACAACCTAACTGGAGATTTTAGATACCAATCTTCCTCTAATAGATTAGCCTTTTTGATTTCCATTTAGATCAAAAATCAAGGCTTGGAAATCTGTTTGTAATAAACAAAGCTAGCAAACCTCACAAAACTGAAATACTTACACTCAGTTATATGAGAAGACTAGATTCTTAACCACCTCTCAAGAACAGTCGTGAACTAATCAATTAAGAATAGTTTTTTAGATATCTATCTTGAGGAATCAAATAGTTTGATTTAAGACGAAGAAAACTTTATGATTTATATCTATCTTGCTTAAAAGAGATTACGAAAACCTTGATAACATAAAGAGCAAGATCAGGATACACGAACTATCAAGGTAAAGATAGTCGGACTTGGCTTCACGAATCCTAAGTAAAGTATTTCAGTCGTAGACCTAATTATGTTTTTCATGCGAAACCTAGGTTAATAGAGGATGACTCTAGCAATCAGCTATGATACAGAAATGCAGGGATTGAATTTCCCAGTTATATGAGTGTCTCTATTTATAGATGTTCAAGACTAAGGGTTGCTTACAATTCAATATAAGATAACTAGAGATTCAAGCAAACACTTTCTTTGTTTAGATGAAACTCTAATTAGGGTTCCAAGTAAGCATGTGAGAAGTTTATTTTGAAATTCACATAAAAGAATATACACAATGATCCGGGTACGTGAATAGAGTATAGCGATAGTTCTTGGCAAATATGCCTTTCGAATTATATGCAATATCGTGTTCATATAAACACTTGAGACTTTAATCTTGATGCACGTATCCAAGGTGTTTTAGTGATCATAGATATCTTAGAGGTGATTATGAGAGTCATAGAAATGCTAAACATATTTAAAAAATAATTCTTTGAGCATCTGTTGATATTTACTGGGACCGCTGGTGAAACGATTCGTGAACTGTTAGACAGTTCATGAATCCAGGACACTATGGTTCGTGAATCGTTTAGCGGCTCGTGAACTCAGATGACAACAGCATGGGTTTGCAAACCATTGGCCATTCAAAAATTTTAGATCACCACAGTTCGTGAACTGGGTTGGTAAATTGTCCCATTCAGAACCTTATGGTTTGCAAATTGGGTCCGCCAATTTACCTATATTTCGAACTTCGGAAATTTATGGTTTGCGAAGTGGTTCGGCAAACTACCCCGAGTCTAAATTTTAGTAGTTTAGAAAACTTTATTTTGATGTTTGAAACCTTCCCATTTGCCATAAATATAAATATCATTGCTAGGGAAATTTTCAAATGATCCATGTTGAGGGGTGAATTTTGGTTCTACAAGTCCTAGCCTCAACACATCCAATTCCCAAGAGGAGAGATAAAGAGAGAGAAAAGGATCCCCCTCTATTGTACTATATGCCTCTTTATATAGACTTTTCAAAAGCCCCTGTTTTTATGATATCATGCCACATGTCCTAAACCTCCCATTCTTTCTCTAATACAACCTCCTTCTTTTATATTAATTCCTCCCTTGTCCTTTCCAACTTATGGATACTTTCTTAGTGGACTTGGGATTTAGTCCCCATGTTTCATGTTGGGTTTGCCTCCATTTCGGGGGCACACTAGCCCGGCTAAGGGGTAATATTTTTCATGTATCAACATCAGTCCCCTGACTACTGGGTCAATTGTCAAATGACCTGGTAGTCACACCATGTCTTATCTTAAGTTCTACTTTTCAACAGTAGTCATCGTCCTCCAATGATGCCATCCTAAAGTCCCCATTATAGGCTGTCCCATATCTGGTTGTCATATTCATATCTCTGATCGAGCCACTGCACAGCTTCTTGGACATACCTTGACCCTGGCGGTCTTATCTGCGCTCATATCTCCATCCTACCTTCAGGATGAACTAGTACGCTTATTAGTGTTGAAGGAGGAGGTGGTCATGTTGTAAACCCCTAGGGTGATTCATTAAAGGTGTGTAAATCTTAGGACGAGCATGAAGAGACTATCTCACTTTGCTCGGGGGTCACAATCGTCTGATAAGATTATGGACAACATCCGCTAGTTGGTAGACGAAGCTGATCGGGATTTGGATTTAGCGAGTGTTTTGTGAGTAGACGCATTTAATGGTGGGGACTCTGGGTGTAGATACTGCCAGTTGTCGTGCGTTGATATCCGGCTAAACTTGTGCGGGTAGTCCCAGTGTGTTCCTCTTTTTTCTGTAGCCGATCGGATGCGCGGGGCGACCCACCATCTTTTTTATATATCTATGGCCGATCGGATGAGCATATCAACCCATTGCCTTTTTCGTATATCTATGGCTGATCGGATGAGCATATCAACCCGTCATCTTTTTGTATATTTGTGGCCGATCGGATGCTCGGAGCAACCCGTCGCCTTTTTCATATATCTGTGGATGATCGGATGAGCATATCAAGCCGTCGCCTTTTTTGTATATATGTGGCCGATCGGATGAGCATATCAGCCCGTCACCTTTTTGTAGATCTATGGCCGATCGGATGCGCGGATCAACCCGTCACCTTTTTCATATATTTGTGGCCGATGAGATGAGCATATCAACCCGTCGCCTTTTTTGTATATCTGTGGCCAATCGGATGCGCGGGGCAACCCGTCGCCTTTTATGTATATATGTGGCCGATCGTATGAGCATATCAACCCGTCGCCTTCTTTGTATATCCGTGGCAATCGGATGCGCGGAGCAACTCGTCGCCTTTTTTGTATATTTGTGGCTGATCGGATGAGCATATCAACCCGTCGCCTTCTTTGTATATCTGTGGCCGATCGGATGAGCATATCAACCCGTCGCCTTTTTGTATATCTGTCAGCTATCCAGGTGTCTATGCATCCTGTAGCCTTTTGTATAATCGTCAGCTGACCGGGTGTCTATGCATCACGTAGCCTTTTGTAAATTTGTCAGTCAATCAAGCGCCTTTGGCTTTCTTGAGACCTTTTGTGAATTTGTCAGTCAATCAGGCGTCTTTGGCTTTCCTGAGACCTTTTGTGAATTTGTCAGTCAATCAGGCGCCTTTATCTTTCCTGAGACCTTTTGTGAATTGTTAGTCAATCAGGCGCCTTTGTCTTTCCCGAGACCTTTTGTAAATTTGTCAGTCAATCGGGCGCCTTTGGCTTTCCTGAGACCTTTTGTAGATTTGTATTTGTTCAAGCGGCCTCTATGGGCCCTTGCTGGCATGGTGCCCGGAGCACGTTACTAGATTTTGTTTTTGTAGCCGATCATAAGATTCAAGACAAGATGATATTGATGCTTTGTGAGGTTAAAAAGTGACAACCTACACATGCGACTAGATGACATACATATTTCATGAAGTGCAAATATTCATACGCATGAAACAAAACATTTGTGAGGGCATCATGAAAGCAAATCTCATAAAGGTGTGTGGTAGCATTTGTGAAGAAAAATCATCGAGGTAGATCTTATAAAAACATGCTAGAAATTTTATAAGAACATGTAAGCGCATGAATATGCATCAATGCTCCCATGTTCGTCAAATTAATCATCAAACAAAATGTGGTGTGCCCGTAGAATGGGCAAGCGGAAAAAAAAATGAACGAGTTCTTCATTTTAGTAGTCACTAAGCTATAGAGAATTATTAGCATATGAAATTTCATACATATAGTTTGGCGGGTACATGCTTTTGTACTTGAAATATAAGAATAGAAATTTAAAAGTATCATTCTAACGCGCACAGGGTTTCCACAGGCTTTCAAACATGCATTTCACGTAAATCATACTAACACATGTAAGGAACGGTTAGCAAACCTAAGCATTTGAATATTTAAACAGATATTTCTATCAATTTCATATCACAATTTAAATGTGGAGCATATGACTTCTGAGTCTTGATGTTCATGTTAGAGCCTCACCCACAAGTAATTCCCAAAATAAATGATGACTTGACTATCGTACATATAGAGTATATAAGTGTATTAGACGCACATTTCCTTAAGATGTATATAAATGATCACTGTACTCGGGTTCTTTCTTCTCTCTTTTTTTTTTAAGGAATTTTCATATCGACCAGTTCAGTAGTACTAAGGGTGAAATTGCATCGAATTGGGAGAGATTCCAATATTTGGATAGAAAAATGAAAGACATACCCGTAAGAGGCTCCTTGATCAACGAAAGTTTATTTGCTTCTGCCGTTTGTTCATGGATGATTGCAAGTAGATTTTTGGCTGCTCTGAGATAAGTATCCTCTCTGTACCGACTAGCATAAGTGGGGATCCTCGTAGGCGACTAGAAGTTTCTAAAGGACGCTGGTATTATTTGATGTAGTTGGAGATTGTTGATGGATAAGCGATGCTGACGAGGCTTACGCTAGTTGCTAGCTTCCATATCGAGCTTCCACGAGTTAGCTGGACGGAAGCATGGATGCATGAAGATAATGGAGCGGCACTAGCTTACTGTGTTGTACCACTTGCAGCAGTTATCGAGCTCATATAATCTTGGATTGATGTGACTAGAGTTGGTGCTGGTGTGGTGAAGCGGCGATGATAGATGCGGAGCTGGGAGGCACTGGTACATTAGAGTGGCGCTGATGAGATTAAAGTATCCATGGCTATGCTGGATGTTAACTCTTGTTGACGACGACCGTAGACGTTCAACTATGGGAACTGTGCAAACTAGGCATGCCCCTTTGTGAATTATGTCGAGCACTTAACAAGTATCAAACTGGTGATTTGAGGGATTTATCGCGTACTACCATTCCGCAAGCTTTATAATCGCCCTCTATTGCTTCTTGGTATTGAGGGATCTTGCCATTTAAACCGAGCTGCTTTTCTACTGACTGATTGAGCGCGTGAAGGAGGATACGGGGGTCTTATGATTGATATACATAAGCTCCTTTAACTTCGAAAAGTTACCAATTCAGGCGCAATGGCAGGTTGAAAGCAAATAAAATTCGAACCCAAATGATGGGTCGAGCTCGGTTGTATTATGTTAACGGATCGGACGTTGTTCCTTGAGCTCCAATGATTAAGTAAACATAGTTCTACGTAGTCGGAGAAGAGTATAGTAGCTGTTCTTGGAGGGCGCGTGGAGCTTCTTCAGGTGAGTGATGCGTTTCTATGACGGCGGCTGAGAAGAAAAGCGGACGCAAAAAGCTTATGATATATTTTGGTGTAGCCGAAGATGACAGAGAAGGCTCTTGTGTTTGTTGTTGGCGGCAGTAACCATGGGTGCGGACATGATTCGGGAGAAAAGTCTTCAAACTAAATAGTGAAAACCGGCTAAGGATAACCAGTAGTGCTGGTGGGGTTTGGTATAGTCGTAGGAGCATAGATGAAAGGCGCTAATTCAGTTACATCTCATTACAGTGATCGGGGCTTCTAGTTGGTTAACGCGAAGGCGGTGGACGTGGAGGTGATTAGTGACAAAATAAAAATGTGAGAGCGAACTGTTTATGGGAGAGTTTCTAGGAAGAAAATGGAAAGTTGGGTTCCGCGTCTAACTTTATGGGCGAGTTTATGGGAGTGGGATGCACTGATCAAAGAATAAAGGGTGTTTAAAAGAAAAGAGAGGCACGGTGTGAAAAAGGACGTTTACAAGAAAAAATAAATACGCGTGATGCTTTTAGGAATTGGATGTGTTGAGGCTAGGCACGAGCCTCCAGGTGTGGTCGCCAAATGTTAAGGGGTGAATTTTGGTTTTACAAGTCCTAGCCTCAACACATCCAATTCCCAAGAGGAGAGGGAAAAAGAGAGAAAAGGATCCCCTTCTATTGTACTATATGCCTCTTTATATAGACTTTTCAAAAGCCCCTCTTTTTATGATATCATTCCACATGTCCTAAACCTCCTTTATTACTACTAATGCCATTCTTTCTCTAATACAACCTCCTTCTTTCATATTAATTCCTCCCTTGTCCTTTCCAACTTATGGATACTTTCTTAGTGGACTTGGGCTTTAGTCCCCATGTTTCATGTTGAGTTTTCCTCCCTTTCGGGGGCACACTAGCCCGACTAAGGGGTAATATTTTTCATGTATCAACAATCCACAACATTAGTTCTTGAGCAATAAATTATTTCGAACTAATATTGCTAAGGACCAATAAACATCCATTACTTGAATCAAATTTAGAGATGTTTAACAAGACAAGCTTGACTCTTATTAGTGTGAGTAAATAGAATGGTCCAATATTTATATACCTAGTTGATTCATTTATCCAATTGTCTTCGCCGATCTTTATTCTTCAAGGGTTATTCAGTGATATCTGATACGTGACTACCAACTTCTATACCTAGTCCGTGACTTGACTTAGTAGACTAGAGATATAGTTTTGTTCATCTGACAATGACAACAAGCTGTGAGTTTGACCGAGCAGTGCTTTAACAGAATTGTCATAAACTATGAAAAAATGGAGCTTGAGTGATCTATTCGTAGTTATGATGGACACATTGTTTCGTCGTAAGTAGTAGAGGTAGTGAAGGAATAAAAAAGTGGATATCTTGGAGGTAATGATGAAGTCATGTCCGCTATGTTAGTGAAAACCTTAGACCATCACTCCAGCACTTTTCTTACTGCTCTTAACCGTCACAACTACTTATAATTTCCTCATCATACAGTGCTTCCAAGCCGCATGTTGCTGTAGACCACCAAACCAATACCCCATGAAAATATCTCTTATGTGGCATATTTTTATTTCTCGTTGGAATTAGTGGATTCATGGATTACACCTTGTCTTGGCTAAGTCATATCCATTACGTGCTTTTGCTAAGTTCCCAGCTCCGAATAGGCTGACCAAGTCTTTTTGTAGTAATATTGAGTCATTGGACGGCTCATATTTTAGTAATTATGAAAATGAGATTGTTACCATAGCTTAAGCATCCCACGAGTGTCTAAGCAAGCCAATACTCGAGATGGTACGAACGATTGATGATAATGTTTTGTGCGATCTTAGATGAGAGACTCTTTCGTGAAATATATATGACCAAGGGTTGAGGAGATAGCTCAGACTCAAAACACACCTGAGTATCAAAGAGTTTGTCGTAGAATAACATCAACAATGGGCTTGTACGGCCGGGGCATGTCTTGGCGTAGTGGTGGCATGGACATAGAGTGTTTTGGCGTGACCGTGGCATAGATAAGCACAACCACAACATCCAAGGTAAGCCTTGCAGGGGAATCTGGCGTTAGGCATGACCTATCTAGCACCATGCAATGTCTGGCGCTAGATAACGCCTAGCGCTAGAAAATTCCTAGCGTCGTGCACTATCCGTGCAATATTAGTCGTTGCATTGGTGTATGTCTGGCGCTAGGCATTACCTAGCGCCGTGCAATGCTTGACACTTTTACTGGTGCCTAGCACAGTACAATACTTGGCCATGTGATTTTGGTGCATGTATAGTGAAAAAGCGGGGGTACAACAACCACACCCAATATTTCGTTCGACAATCTGTATGGACTAACTCCAATATAATTCTAAGATAAATCAACTAGACAGTCAGACTCAATTAAAGAAATATATCCAAGAGTAATATCTCTGTTTCTAAATGTAATCAACAAATCAAACAAATATGAATCCGCGAGCCTGATTATTATGAGAAACAACTTGAACGGTACCAAAGACCAATGTTCAAGTGTCAATAAATTTCAATCAACAATCAACAACCAAAGGTTGGATTTACCAATTGATTGAACTACGCACAACCTTTGATATTTCAATTATATAAACACATATAATGCGGAAAAGAAATAACACGGACACCAGAAGATTTGTTAACGAGCAAACTGCAAATGTAGAAAAACCACGAACCTAGTCCAGATTTGAACACCACGCTGTATTAAGTCGTTACAGACACTAGCCTACTACAAGTTAACTTCATACTGGAATGTAGTTTGGCTTTAACCAAGTCTCACACCGATTAAGATACAGTCGTGTTCCTTACGCCTCTGAATCCCAGCAGGACTCTACGCACTTGATTCCCTTAGCTGATCTCAACCACAACTAAGAGTTTCTACGACCCAAAGCCGAAAACTTTATAAACAAATCAGTCTCCCACAGAAAAGTCTATTCTGATAGATAAATTTGTCTCCTACAGAAATACCTACAAAGTTTTTGTCCTGTCTTTTGATAATCAAGGTGAACAGGAACCAATTGATAATCCGGTCTTATATTCCCGAAGAACAGCCTATTAATATCAATCATCTCGGAATAACTTAACTATATGGTAGTAGAACAAGTTATTGTGGAATCACAAAGAATGAGACGAAGAGCTGTGTGATTACTTTTTATATCTTACCTATCGGAGATAACTCTCGAGCAAATATTAGAGAAGATAGTACTCAATACAATAGAACAATTAAGATCATAACATGCAACTACAGAGAAAATAGTTGGGGTCTGGCTTCAGAATCCCAATGAAGTATTTAAGTCGTTAACCTATAATGGTTTTAGGAAAAACCTAGGTTAAAGGAGAATGGACTCTAGTCGCAACTATTATCACACAGAAGGTATGGGGATTAGGTTTCCCAATTGCTAGAGTTCTCCCTTTATATAGTCTTTCAAATCAGGGTTTGCATTCTAAGTTAGCTTACTAACAAAGCAATCAATATTCACCATTAGATAAAAACCTGATTTAAGATTCAAGCTAACTTTGCTTAAAACCAAACCAATATCTCTCCACTGTTAGATGGTGTTATCTTGTTACACACAAATGATATATACCTTCTTTTAGATATGGGTAACTGTAACTAAACGTGTATATTGAGTTGGCTCAACAATAGTTAACCGAAGTTAGGCATATGAGCACTTTTGTAATAACCATATTCATCCATCACTTCTAGATCAATTGATAATCAAATGAATCTAATTGTGTTACTCATTGAGTTGCTCAATTATTTATATTCTCATAAAAGTATACAAGACACAATTGAATCAAAATCGGATTTGATTCAAGAGAATCAATTCATGAATATTTAGCCACGGTTTGCAAAGATTGCATTCCTTAATGAGTATGAAATCACACTTAACCGATTTCATAACTTAACCACCTAAGTTTGCAAACGGGTACGTTAACTTAAGTTCCGGACTTTGATCTTTTTCGACAGTTCACAAACGGGTACTCGTACTGTTGTTCTGGATTAAACTCAGGTGAAATTGTTCAGAAACGGGTATGCAAACTTGGTTCCCGGACTTTAACATTAAAACCGTTCGCATCTTTAATACGCAAACTTGGTTCCCGGACCTGAATCTTATTACAACAATTTGCATACTGGTATGCATACTGTGCTATATCCAGACAATTGGTTAATTTTTCTAAACTCCTATTTTAATCATTAGAATATCCTTAGAAGACGACAATAGCTGTCTCACACAAAATATTAGCTTATAAGTAATTTTCAAGTGATCGAATGATCAATACGAAACATTCTGAGTCTACATCAAATGACTGTCTCACACAAATCATGTAAGATATTTCAAGGCAATTTTCGCACAATCATCTTTTGACTTAACTAGTCAAGAATAACGATGAACGTAGCTAAAGCAAAAATCCTTCCAACATATATTTTGAGAAAGATATAAATGAGTTAAACTCATCTCGAAATATCAAATGTGTATAATGTAAAAGTCTATATAGCTATATGACTTTGTCTCAATAGGAGATATAATAGAATATAGACTTCTGAGAGATAGATGAGTTCAAGTCTCCACATAACTTTTGTTGATGAAGTTCCACAATCTCCCCTTAGTAATTCTTCTTCTTCAATCGATGAACGCCACGAAGTCTAAAGCTCAACTACACATTCTAACCTAATCCGAGACATAGCTATAAGTAGACTAGAAAACAAGACTTATAGTTTTGACAAACAAGCTTGAGATAGCAACGCTTGTGAGTTCGACCGAGCAGTGCTCTAACACTAACTAATACCAAAAATTAACTAATCAAATTCCATATTTTATAAGTTTATGGTGTTAGAAGTTGTCGATGTTTTAGGAAGGTTCCAAAATTTTTTAGAATCATCTAGGTGTTTCCTTATTTTGGTATAGCTAGAGGTTTCCTATTTTAGTTAAACTCAAGGTTTCCTTTCTTAGTTATGTTTAGGTTTCCTAGTATAACTCATATACTTGGAAGACAAGTTTGTAACCTACATAAATAGGTGTACAAATCTTAAGGAAATGCACACAACACAATCTAGAGAAGAGTTCTCATAACTAGAGAATTTTATGGTTTAGAACGTTTTGTTCATAGAGAATTGTTTAGGGTTTGTGAACAGCATCCTGCTGGTCATAGTAGTGGTTTATTCTCTGTAATTTATTCCATAATAAGAGTTGATCGTAGCCATTTGTGGACGTAGGCACATTGCCGAACCACGTTAAATCTTGTGTCTTTCTTGTTTCGTTTAGTGCATCTTATTTTCTGTTTTCTTTAGTTCTACGTGATCCAAAGAACTAGTGTCTTGTGAAAAGGTTAATTCTAAGGTCTTAATCCTTACAAGTGGTGCGGTGAGCGTGGAGAGGATCATAGTTAGAAGTGAAGATGTCTAGTTCTACATCAAGTGGATTTTCGAAGGTGCATGGATTTGATATTATCAAGTTCAATGGGAAGAATAATTTCACATCATGGCAAACTGATGTAAAAGATATTCTTTCCAGTATGAAACAAATCAAAGCAATCAAGGAGAAGCCAGCAACGTTGCCAAAGGATTGGAATGATGAGAAGTAGGCTGACCTTGATTTGGAGGCGTGTTCAACTATTCGTTTATGTTTTGTCAAGGGAGATCACTCATAAATTTTCGAGTGAAACCTCTGCAAAGGTGTTGTGGGAGAAGTTAGAGAAGCTCTACTTACAAAAGGATTTGAGATCTGAACTTTACTTGAAGCGTAGACTCCATGCCTTTAGGATGTCTCCAGGTAAGTCTATAATTGATCATATTAATGAGTTTAATTTGTCTAATATCAGTGTCAATATCTCTGATACAGATAAATCCATGATATTATTATGTTCTTTGCCTCCGTCGTATGATGTTTTCATTGACTATTTGCTGAGTGGGAAAACCGATGAAGACGAAGATAAAGATAAGTTGGTTTTCGATGATGTGGTCTCTGCTTTACAAGCTAAGGCGTTAAGGAAACAAGAGTTCAGCGAAGAAGCACAAGTCGAGGGCTTATTTGTTGATAGAGGAAAGAATGGTAATAAGAAGTCAAATTCGAAGAATTGTTTCAAAAAGAGCGATATTGAGTGTTATTATTGTCGTAAACCAGGTCATATTAGGACTGATTGTCTCAAGCTTAAGGCAAGAGATGAGAAACGTGAGAAATTATATTCGAAGAATGTTGTTGTTTCGTTTGCTGAAAGCAGTGAAGCTTTAGAAGACCCAATGTGTGGTTTTGATGAGGAAGTGTTAACCATTACATCAAAGAGTTATCTCAATGATGGTTGGATGCTTGATTCCGGTGCTTCGTATCATATGTGTCCTTCAAAGGATTGTTTCACTACTTACATAGAGGTGAATGATGGTACTGTTATGATGGGAAATTCTAATGCCTGCAAAATAGTTGGAGTTGGTACGGTACAGGTTCGTTCGCATGGTGTTATCAGAACACTTTCAGAGCTTAGACATGTTCCAGATTTGAGGAAGAGTTTGATTTCGTTAGGAATAATTGAATCTCTTGGATACAAGTATGTTGCTGAATATGGATTCTTGAAGGTATTCTACAATGGTAGTTTGAAGATGACCGGTGAAAGACATGGTAATTTATATTTCTTACAAGGAGATATAGTTTGTGGTGGAGCTATGGTTTCTCAATCAATTGATGAGAAACTGGTGGAGTCAACACGTCTATGGCATATGCGTCTTGGGCATATGAGTGAGAAAGGTATGTCTGTGTTGAGTAGTAAAGGCTTGCTTGGTGGTGAGAAGAATTGCAAGCTTGATTTATGTGAGCATCTTCGGGAACAAATGTAGGATAATTTTTGGTACCTCTGTACACCACTGTTTATGGGTGAAAATTATTTCTGCCGGTTTTGGTAATTTGGGGTGTGTGGATGAGAAATGAGTTTAAACCTTAAACAAATGCACTACACGGGAGTGCTTGTAGATTCGAGAAATTAATCTGTGCAAATCCGGCCTAAACCAAGAAATGGCCGTTCCAGACTTATTTCGGTCACAAAGTGAAGGAGATGGGGTTGATATTAGGGAGAGAAGCGAAGAAGGTGTTGAGATTGTGAAGGTGTTGGCTATGTATGACTTGTATCAGAAAGCTGAACTGGCTTGCAAGATGTAAGCTATCAGTTCCGGTGTTTGAATGGTATCAACACTTGCCTCTGTTGTCTGGACTTGTTCTTGTTTTTGGAAATAGGGAGGAGAACCTATTTATACAAGTCATTTGAGCCTCATTCACGTCTCTCATGGGAAGTGCAGGAAGTGGAGTGATGGAGTAGTGGAGTTGTGTGTTAGTGTTACACGACCAGTCTTGCCCACTTCTCCTGTCATCTCTTACCGTCCATGACTTCCTGACACGTTCTTGTGATGGCACGTTGCACGTTGCATGCTGTAAACCTCCAGACCAATACCCCAGTATGTATCCCCCAGTTTGTGACATGATTGATGTCTCGAGTGTGTGGATCATGGGACCCACAGAAAGTAGCATGTAATGCTCGATTAAATAACTAAGTTATTTAGGAAGTCGATACCTGTGAAGTATCGTGTGTATTCTATGCAGGTACTGTATCATGATGTGGTACAGTGACGGGTGGTGATCACCATGACGCCTCACTGACCAATTAACTCCTGACCAGGGTTGTATAACAAAGCCGGTGAAGTTGGACGGACGAGATGATCTTTGAGACAGTCATCTGCGACCGTTGATGGAATTAGGGTTTTTGAAGAGGTGCGCAAGCATCACTCTTCGACTTGGTCCAATCCAAGCTTGGGATACAATTTTGACAGGGCCGATCGTGCATGTGTGTAGACGACATGACGGTGTAGGCGCCCATATCTCATTGTCTCGTGAAAGTGTGATCTAGGCCACTCAATTTGTCCGGCGAAATTGAGTGGTCGAGATCGATTTGCAACAGAAATCTGGTGCCGCAAAAGCCGCGCATCATGCCAATTTTGGGCGCGCGTTCCAAGAGGACCAAGTTTGGTCGGTCTTGGCCGATCATCCCGGCGTGCATACGGTGGGATGGTGTATATACCTGTACTTCATCGTCCCATAGAAACGTGATCTAAGCTACTCAATTTGTCCGGTAAACTTGAGCGGTCGAGATCAGTTTGTTGATGGGAAGTGTGACCACGCCTAGCTTGGGCGCGCGAATCAAGATGTACAGCCAAGTTTAGTCTTGGCCGATCGGGTGTGGAGATAGGTGGGCCCACAAAGTGATCGTGTTGATACTTACTGGACTTGCTTAGTCTATTCCCCGGACCCTTCATTCGTGCAGAGAAAATGGACGCTCGTGATCGCGACACAACCCTAATTAAGTTTTGCAGCCGTGCGTCATACCCGGTTTGGGGCGCACGAATCAAGATGACCAACCATAGTTGGTCCTGACCGATTAGTCAGGTATGTAGGCGGGCCCACGGTGTTTGTGTTGACATGCTCTGGGCCCTTTGAATCTACATCTACACCCTCCATCTATGCCTGTGAAGATGGATGGTTGAGACTGTTTTGCGATACATGTAATGTGCCGCAAACCCTAATTTAGGGTTTTTCGTCCATACTACTCTGGTTTGGACGGTTTGGCAAGCTATGCCACCCTTTTGGGAAGGCCGACCATGCGGGGCCCGAGTTGGGTCAGTAGTGAATATTCCAATACCTGTTTTGGGTCATGGATTCAATCTAAGCCATCCAATCATGCTGGTGAAGTTGGATGGTCGTGATCGTTTCGTAGACCGATATGGTCGATTCGGGTTTAAACATGCTCAATCGGGCTAGTATAACACAAACGAGAGTTGTAGCCTTTGTATGGGTATTTCGTACATGCTTCAATATTAATGTTTGGAGATTCATGTTGCTCTCTGAGAATAACACTCGGTCGTCATGCCACACCGTAATGAGTACACAGAAATACAAGGATGGTCATGCATTAATTAATAATGTCAAATTCACAGTATATATGGGATTGTTGCTACATGCTCCAACCTGGATGAATTTTGTGTATTTAATTCACATGAATCGGGATTGTTGCCACATGCTCTATTCTAGGTGAATTAGTAAGGTGAAGAAGTATTCATCACTTATTAATGGCTTTATCTTTTGCAAGATGTTAGCGCATAATTTTGGCCTTTACAATTTTAGCCTTAAGTGAAAATCCACCATCAACAACCACACACAGGGTATGTTAGATTACATGCATTCGTATGTTTAGGGTCGCTATCATACAGTTTCTTAGGGAGGTGCAAGGTGGTTTGTGACCTTTATCGATGACTTTTCGAGGAGAGTTTGGCTTTACACCATGAAGCATAATAATGAAGTCACCGAGGTGTTTAAGAAGTGGAAGACCATGGTAGAGAAATAACTTGGTCATGTGGTTAAGAAGATACGTTCCGATAATGGCGGTGAATACATCGAAGACCCACTGAAGGAGTTTTGTGAGGAACAAGGTATCGTTAGGCACTTCACAGTCAAGGGTGCACCACAACAAAATGGAGTAGCGGAGAGAATGAATCGAACGTTGATAGACGCATTTATGTGTCTATTTTATTCTCAATTGTATATATTGTTATTACCCGTTTTTGTTCTTATTATGGTGTTTTATGTGTTTGTAGGTATTTTTGGGCAATAAACGTTTTTGGAGAAATCGGCTCGAAAAGTTGCTAAAGGGACCTCCGGAGGACACTTGCTATTCGGACCTTTCACATTGGATAAGGGCTACCCTATTGATAAGGGGCATCATCTTCTACATTTGAATTTTGCTTTTTGGCGGGAAAATTATTTGAAGCTTCTGTAGAGAGATTCAATCACGAGAATTTGTTGCATTGAACTACATTGGGATAAACAGGGCTAGTGTAAGTGATTTAACGAATTAAATTGGGCTGGAAATTCATATTCTCGACAAACAGGGGCGTGACTTATTCTCGGCTTTTATGGAAAGTTTCAAAGAGATTTAGTCGGAGTTTTCAGTGATTTAGATTGCTACGTACTGCCTCGACAAAACAGGAGGCTATATGGTTCGTGCACGTAAAAAAGGGAAGATCAGCGGACTTTCATCAATACGGGAAAGAAATATTTCCGGAATAGTTGGATATATACGGAAGATCCGTGAATGATTAGGAGAGGATTTGACGCAAAGGAACGAGTGTATTTGGTCCTGTTTTCGTCCAAGAGAGAGTTTGGGAAGTTTTGAACAACCTTAAACGTGTAGAAAGGATTGGACAGAGAAGCCGCGTAGAGGAGAGGAATACAAGGGAAGTCCCTGACTTTTGGGGAAAGAAAAGAAGAGATTCCTTGGAGAGTTAATCGACCTATTGAATATATAAAGGATGCTTGGAGTCCCAGAAGAGGTTGTCTAGACTTTGGGGGAGTTTTGGGGTCGATTGGAGGCTGCAGAATAAGAGCAGAAAAGTTGCAGAAAGAATACGCAGCGAAAGTGAAGAAGACGAAGAACTGACGCTTGAGAACCGCCGTTCTCAAGAACACGAAGAACGGACTAACAAAGGCAGTCTTATTTAAACAAAGACAATGTAAGTATCATTGTTCAACATCAGAACCTTAGTATCGTTTAATTATTCTTCTCAGAATGCCGTTTGTAACGCCTTTTCAAATTGCAAACCGCCCGAGTTATTATCTTTCTCTTGTTTTTCACACTTTTGAGCTATGAACACCTATTTTGAGCACGTGAATAACATGAGGAGCTAAACCCCAACACTGGGATGACGGAGGAAGACATATTTCATGCCTGTGGTAATTATATTTAATTCTTTCATGACTTTTTGCATGGATTGTTAATTGTTTTATGGTTTTTATTGAATGGTTGTGATTTCAATTGATGGGTTATACTTAGGTTAAGTCTTTTGATATCTCATGCTTTAGATATACAGTCGTTGCTTTTCAAAAATCTACCTTGGCAAAAGATAGAGTCAATATTTTATTATTATTTGAGCTATAATTGTCTAGAATAAATATATGAATCGCATGAATGAATTTTATGGTGGAATCCTGAGTTCTAGTACCTCTCGATATTTGTGACAAACTTGTGAATATATTTTCTTTGTTTTTAGTATTTTCTTGAATCAAACCTATACAAGCCCGAGTTGAACGAACTTTTACTACCACTTTACAAACAACTTTCAAAATCACATCAATTTTTGGCGCCGCCGACGCGGACTTGTATTTAGGTTTTAGGTTTTAGAGTTATTTCTATTTTTATACTTTTTTGTTCTCTTTTACGCCTTGTATTTTTCAATTCTTTTCAGATTTGGAGCGAAGCTAAAAGGAAAGAAAAAGTGCTATAAAAGGAAAGCATCGCCAAAGAAGGAAAGAAAAGAGGAGTCCAAGGAGTGAAGAAGAAGATTTTGTATATAGTTATTTTGTTTTATTTTTAGAAACTGTAAATAGGGTTGTATTTTTGTAAATTTTCTTTTATTTTTGGACTTTATTTTTTTGGACTTGGACATTATTTTTAAAACCCTAAGGAAGGGTTAAAAATTAAATATAAACTGTTTGCAGGGAAGGACGACGATTCACATCATCTCGGCCCCTCGGGTTCGTACACTGACATAGGAGTCGGTGGCCTGAGTCGACTTCAACGGTTCATCGCCCGTCTGGTACGGGAGGTAAGACTCTATCCACCCACGAATCCCCTGTCAGTGGGTTTCAATTTTGTGTGACAACTCACACCCCTGCAAATAGAATGTCGAACTGGTATTACAATAGCCAATACAACGAATATCCGACTGAGTTTCAAAATGGACGTTACTACTTTGACCATAGTGTGAATAGTGGTTGGGAACATCAGCCTTTTCAAGGTTATGGCTCATACCATGATGAGCCCAATTACTATCCACACACGCACGAGTCATACGAGCAAAATTCTTATATCTCTCCTTTAGAAGAGTCTCTCAGGAAATTAGAGGAGTCGAAACGTAAGTTAGCTAAGATACTTAGTTTATGACGAAAGAGAACTTTCTTTAGAAGAATCCCTCAAGATGATAGCGGAGACGAACGAAAGAATTGCTCGAAATCTAGATTTCCAATATAGTGTTTCCAATAGTACCTTTGAAAATGAGGATAGTTATTTGCATAATCAAGATGACGAGGATAAAATTGGTAACACTACTTGTTTAGATGAGGTTCAACCATTTTCATGTTATTATAATGATGATTATGATGAGGAAAGTGTTGATGAAGAATTTGAAATATTTAGGCATAGTGATCAGGAATTTGTTACTCCAATTGAGCTTTACAATGATAATATTTCTAGTTCAAATTCAAATAATTTTAATAATTATTCACCTATTCAAAAGGACGAGGATTTGACTAGAGATACCACCATTTTAGACGATGTAGTATTCCCTTATGATTACGAAGCTGATGATACTTTTGAGGAACGAGTTTATTCTGAGAATATTGTTTTAGAGTCTAGCGATTTAGAAACCTTAGTCTTAGACAAAGAAAATGAACTTGTAGAGATGAGTGAGGATGAACCTGACTTAGAAGAATCAATTGACCATTTTCAGGAATCTGATGACCTTGAAATTAGGGAAGTTGTGACTAGTCTTTCTAGAGACACTGAAAACTCTAAGTTTGGGGGTGATTATCATTCTCCATGTGCCTTAACTCTTAGA
This sequence comes from Papaver armeniacum, assembly GCA_023531295.1. Classification (NCBI taxonomy): domain Eukaryota; kingdom Viridiplantae; phylum Streptophyta; class Magnoliopsida; order Ranunculales; family Papaveraceae; genus Papaver; species Papaver armeniacum. The sequence goes on along the minus strand of JAJJWW010002756.1, from coordinate 165,972 downwards.
AAGGTCCCTCACTTGGGACTTGACATATGTGCCTCAACCATTTTAAAAGATTATCTTCATACACGTTTTCCTGAACCTAGTGATGTCCATAAGGAACTTCAGTTGTTAGAACCCATCCTCTGGTTGATGTGGTTTATTCAGGCTATGATATCCAGATTGATTTTGTTTTCCCACCAAATATTTTTCAACCAATTGTGGGAACGTATGAGTTTCAAATGTGTCAGTTATTAAGTTCTGAGACCAAACCTAATTATTTTAGGAGAATAGAAACGACACATTTGCTTAAGATTGACCGCCAGTTTCATCGTGGTCAATTGTGTGAGTCAAAACTAATTGACTTTAAGGATCTGCAATTATTCAGGTTATTATTATGTGCTTCTAAGTTCTTATTTGAGTTTTCACAGACTTTACAACCTGAACCGGATCTTAGCTACGAGGAAATCCAACACATGAAAATATTTTATTTGGACCCAGTTATAGAACCTGAACATGAACCACAGCTAGATGTAGTTGTCTTAAACAGGAAACTAGACAAGGGTGTGTTTTATGTTTATTTTCTTGGCATGTTGCAGATTCCTTTTATTTGTGATAGCTCTATTTGGTTTTGATGACCCACAGAAATTTCGGCTATTACTTTATGATTTTATGAGGTGACTAATCCTTTCTTAGTCTTGCTGAAGACTTAAACTTAGCACTTCTTGGGAGGTAACCCAACATTCATGAGACACGGTAATATCTTTCCTTATCTCTTTTGCTTCAAATGGTAACAGTTTCTCCTTGTTCATGCTTTTAATTTCATCTTTAGAACATTGAGGACAATGTTAGATTTAAGTTTGGGGGTATGGGAGAAACTTTTTAGTTGCAGTATAAATAAATAAACTCCATAGCCTAGAAATTTATGCTTATTAAGGATGGCACTAACCAATCTAAGTGGATGGAAGCATTTTGGTTGTAGGAGTTGAGGAACCAATCTGATTAGATGGAAACACCTAAAGAGTCTATTCATAAAAGCACAGAGCTCAGGTGTTAGAATTAAAGAAAAAACATGGTAGTTTCGCCATATCTCGTTGAATCCTTTTCACTTCTATTTTTATTTTGTTTTCTTTAAAATATGTTTGTCTAAGTGATTAGGTGGGGCTCACGATTCAAGTTGTTACCACTGCTAGGGTGAAATAGAGTGGTTGAGATACCGAAAAAAAAAAAAAAAACAAACCATCTGACCAACCGGAATAAATTCAATAAAGTCGACCACTGGAACCCTTGTATATGCCAGTTGTGTTGACCTAGAGTTAGGATTATCGACCATGGTAGGAACTTAAAGGTGTCTTTTCCTACGTATTACTGCAAGTGCACAGGCCTATTGGAGGCGTGGCAAGCACAGGTCGATCCCACAGAGAAGTGGTGTGTGCAAGGATTGATCTAAAGGCTCTTAACTGATTTTCTAAAATTGTAACACAAGTCAGGTTGCTTTGTGGTTGTCGATACGACTGAGCTGAGTGCTGTGACAAGTAAGGGTTTGTTGTCGAAATGACTAAGTTGAGATGGTGACTGTGACTCTAAACTAAGGTAATGCTAAGCACAATGTGTTGAAACTGATGATTTTGTGACACTAGGGTGATCAATTCCACCCTCTGATCTTATATTAAGACACTGTAAATTTTCACCTTGTTCTACTGCCTTTCTTGAAGGCCTTAATTGGATAATTGATGACTAAATCTCCTTACCTACCCCTAGTATCACTGGTCTTCTTACAGTACCAGTGATCACAGGCAACTTTGGTTCAATAGTTCACTATTTTCCTAAGCAATATACACATTAAGAACAATTTGATAATCTACTTGCTCAATATTAAATCAAAGGGTTTCATTACACCCTAGTTTAATTGTTTAGAACATGATGCAGAAGTAAAAACAAATTCGAATTAAAATTGCAGAACTCAAACCCTAAAACATGCTGTGTTCTTAAAAAATGAAGAACAACTCAATATATAACTCACAAACCCTCAAAATTACCAAATACGCGTACCCAAACTTCTTTCATGCCTTACTTCATCTCTGAATCGACCATGCAGGGGGGTTGGTGAAAACCCTAATTCTAACTGCCTCAACCCTAGCTTCTAAGGTGGGAGAAGCTAGTGATGGAGGAAGGCAGAACTAGGGCATGGAGGAGGAGTCGCTGATAGAGTTGTTGGCGCTGGTGGTGTTGACAGGGAAGGTGATGATGGTTCTGCAACATGGAAGGTCGTGATAAGAAGGGGGATGGGTTTTCTCTGCTGGAGGTATGGAGAAGAAAGAGAAGATGAAGATAGAAATGGGTTAGGTCGACAGAGTATAGGTATAGGTGAGTTTGTTGTGAAGCGGGAGCATCAATCTTTGATGAGAATGATGGAGCGAGCGTCGGATGCGGAAGAGCGAGATCTGGACGGCTCAGGAAGGTTGGGCTCGGATCCGGGTCTTGGAAGGCTTGGGCCCATGTCTTGTTAATGAGTTGCTACTTGTTGGGTTGCAACTGTTGCGCGCGCGGGCTTCGGCTTTCTGCTTCATAGATGCTTGCCTCCAATTTTCTGCTCTTTTGGCTCCTCAGATTCTCCGAACTTTATTTATTACCTAAAAACACAAAATTAATTAGTACAAATATTTATTCTTGAAAACAAAGAAAATACAGAATGCAGGATAATATCTGATTCTTGAGTACGAAAGATGAGTTAAATGCCAATAAATAGATGTAGAAATATGCAATATTTGGCACTCATCAAATACCCCCAAACCTGAATTTTACTTGTCCTCAAGTGAAACAGAAATGAAAAAATCCTAACTATACCCCTGTCGCAGTCTCTCGAATGCATTTAGCGTATGCACTAAGCCTTTAAACCCCTAGGTGTCCCTAGTGGACGAGTTGTAGTCTCGTGAGGGTTTACCAAGGGTGTACCCACAAAACCTTCTCCAACTTCGTAGTGTAAAAGAGTCTCAAGCATCCAAGGAGCTATGAGGACATAGAGTTTCGCATGCTAGTAACAAGAAGTTAGAACTACCAAAGAACGCATTCTCATCCTTAAGTGTTTGAGCGAGAAGTAACCATACCATATGAAAGAATTCGGGTTCGATAGTGATCATAAGCCTCGACTTCGCCTCACCATTAGGGTTTTATGATAATTGCACTCAAAAAGACCGCTTTTTAGTCTCTCATGTGTGCAGGCAGGAATAAAGAGAGAAATCCCGCACACGTTGTAGGTAAGAAGGATAACCTTCCGAAATAATTTGGAGACTCCACGAAGTGTGGACAAAAAGAATCTTTTTCGATGATCTCTAAGAAAGGAAATCAACCATTAGCAAGGGTGGGAGTACTCACTTACCTTCTCACCCGATCGGCAATTAATATCACTCTCTCACAAAGATTCATAGAAACGTCTTCAATCTTCGGTCTTAGGTCTTCAATAGCTGATGATGAACTTCTGAACTTCACAAAAACTTGACAAACAACAATTATTTTTTTTTTTTTTTTTTTTTTTGACATTAACTTGGAATGAAAATAACAATAAAACAATAAGACTCAATTTTTCACACTTGTCTTGATTTCACAAACTTCATTAATTCTCATCTTCTTTTTCTTTTCTTTGTTGCACATAAACCTTGGACTATCTCAACTTTTCTTCAAATATTCTGATGATGCTCCGCTTGCTGACGATGATGTGTTTCTATGAATCTGTTGATTGAGAGAGAGAGAGTGATGCTAACTGCAAATCGATATTTAGAAGGAGTTTTCATCTTTAGACGTCACCCTCATGATTGACGGAATTAGCACTCAAGAGATCAAAAGTAGTGCTGAAAGTGGTGCGAAGTTGGGTAGCTCACCATTCCTACCCGGAATTGACGTACGGTGACACACACTCTAACAGCTTTTTTTAGAAAGTCACAAAAAGTGAAGGTCGGTACCTCGCTTGATGTAAAATGGGTAGTCTCCACTATGGTTGATCACAATTCTACTACCGAATATCTAAACAGCACCTAATTCGCCCTCCGGTATGGTTAAATCCAACTTTAACGCTCTAATCAACTAAGAAACCTGATTGCGTTCTCCAGTACTTCCAAGTTCTGTTATTTTGGTCAGATTCTCTATGTAAACATAGCTAGAAGCATGCTAGTGACTCTAAAATCTCTAAAAGTTGGAGGTTTTATTTGCAAAAAGTTTTGAAATTTGTTTTTTTTTTTTTTTTTTTTTTTTTTTTTTTTTTTTTGGAATAAAGGACTAAAAACTCTATATGCAAAAACTTTATATGCAAATGCAAATGCACCAACATTGTCCTCAATGTGTCAACAGATGATAAAAAATTAGACAGTCACATACCAAGAGAACTATGCTGAGTAGAGAAAAGGGAAGAGATTACCGGATGTACAATGATGTTGCTAAACCAAAGGAGGATGAATGCTTTGAAAGCAAACAACCAGAGCACAAGACAAAAAGGTTGGTTAGCACAAATAAGAACTATGCAAAAAGAAAAAGAAAAGGGAAAGAGAATGGATTATTAGTCCATATGTATGTACACAAGTGAACTAGATCAGTCCACATAGATGGGGTCTTCCAAGTCGACGGTCTCAACTTCTGGTGGAAGATGCTCCGAGAAATGGTTTCATCTCGACCATTGACTTTGAAAATGTTCTTGTTTGCTGGGTTTTCAACTTCTACAGCTCCATGGGGAAAGACGGTACGTACCAAGAATGGTCCTGACCATCGAGAACGTAGCTTTCCTGGAAACAAATGCAAGCGAGTGTTGTACAATAAAACTTTATGTCCTGGGGTGAAAGACTTGCGCAGAATGCGCTTGTCGTGAAACACCTTCATTCTATGTTTGTACGTTTTGGCACTATCATATGCATCGTTTCTCAATTCTTCTAACTCATTGAGTTGAAGTTTTCTATGGGTACCAGCCTTATCAAGATCAAAATTCAACTTCTTCACAGCCCAATATGCACGGTGTTCTAACTCAACAGGTAAATGACATGCTTTTCCGTACACAAGTCTGTAAGGAGACATCCCAATGGGAGTCTTGTATGCAGTTCTATAGGCCCATAAAGCATCGTTTAAGCGCAAAGACCAATCTTTCCTAGAAGGATTGACGGTCTTCTCAAGGATATGCTTAATTTCCCTATTAGAAACTTCTACTTGGCCACTGGTTTGAGGATGGTAAGGTGTTGCGACCTTGTGAGTGATTCCATACTTGCGCACTAGTGATTCAAAGGGTCTATTGCAGAAATGACTACCTCCATCACTAATTATTGCTCTAGGGGTTCCAAAACGGGAGAAAATGTTCTCCTTAAGAAAAGAAAGAACAACTTTATGGTCGTTGGTTTTGGATGCAATGGCCTCTACCCACTTGGAAACATAATCAACAGCAACAAGAATGTATAACTTACCTTCAGAGTTAGGAAATGGTCCCATGAAATCAATACCCCAAACATCAAACAGCTCAACAATCAAAATGGGTTGTAAGGGCATCATGTTTCTCTTAGTGATACTTCCTAATTTCTGGCATCGGTCACAAGCAACACAAAACGCATGGCTATCCTTAAACAGTGTTGGCCAATAGAAACCGCTTTGAAAGATCTTTGCATCAGTTTTCTTGGCACTAAAGTGGCCTCCACATGCATGGTCATGACAGAAAGAGATGACGTCCCTTTGTTCAGAATTGGGGACACATCTCCTAATGATTTGGTCTTGGCAGTACTTAAACAGATATGGGTCATCCCAAAGGAAATGTTTAACTTCAGCCAAGAATTTAGAACGGTCTTGTTTAGACCAATGCAAGGGCATTCTACCTGTAGCAAGGTAGTTCACAATATCAACAAACCAAGGAATTTCAGACACAAGCATCAATTGCTCATCGGGGAATGATTCCCTAATTAGCACAGATTCATCAGAAGGTTCGACATTCAACCTAGACAAGTGATCGGCAACAACATTTTCTGACCCTTTCTTATCTCGAATTTCGAGGTCAAACTCTTGTAACAAGAGTATCCATCGAATTAGACGAGCCTTAGCATCTTTCTTAGACAAAACATATCTCAATGCAGCATGATCAGAATAAATGATGACCTTAGACCCTATTAGATAAGATCTAAACTTGTCTAATGCAAACACAACAGCTAGCAACTCCTTCTCGGTTGTGGAATAATTCAGTTGAGCATCATTAAGTGTTTTACTAGCATAGTAGATCACATAAGGGAGTTTGTCTACTCGTTGGCCCAAAACAGCTCCTACAAAGATAGTCGGACGCATCACACATAATCTCAAATGGTAATGACCAAATGGGTGGTATGACTATAGGGGCAGATGTAAGGAGAGCCTTCAATTGTTCCCAGGCTTCCTTACAAGCATCATCAAAGACAAATGCAATATCTTTTGCAAGAAGATTGCACAAAGGTCGTGAAATTTTACTAAAGTCTTTGATGAATCGGCGGTAAAAACCCGCATGGCCTAGAAATGATCTGATGTCCCTCACGGAACGAGGTTGAGGCAAGTGTTGAATGAGATCTACCTTGGCTTTGTCTACTTCTATGCCTTTTTCCGAGATAATATGCCCTAGAACAATGCCTGAGTTAACCATGAAATGACATTTTTCCCAATTCAATACCAAACTCTTTTCCTTACACCTAATCAGCACACAAGTGAGGTGATGCAAACACTCATCAAACGAAGAACCAAACACCGAAAAATCATCCATAAAAATCTCAAGAAACTTATCTACCATGTCGGAAAATATGCTCATCATGCAACGTTGAAAAGTAGCGGGTGCATTGCACAGCCCAAAAGGCATACGACGATAAGCAAATGTTCCATAAGGACATGTAAACGTGGTCTTTTGTTGGTCTTCGGTGCTATGTGAATTTGGTTGTAGCCAGAATAACCATCTAAGAAGCAGAGTGACTATGTTTTGCTAACCTTTCCAAAGATTTGGTCAATGAAGAGAAGGGGAAAATGGTCTTTCTTGGTTACTTGTGTTCGATTTTCTATAATCAATACAAACTCTCCACCCCGTGGTCACACGGGTTGGGACAAGTTCATTCATCTCATTTTGAACTACAAGTAATGCCGGACTTCTTGGGTACTACCTGAATGGGACTGACCCACTGGCTATCAGGGACGGGGTAAATGATACCCGCATCAAGCAATTTCAGAATCTCACCCTTGACAACATCTCTCATGTTGGGGTTAAGTCTCCTTTGCATTTCCCTAGATGGTTTAGTGTTCTCCTCAAGGTTTATGTGATGCATGCAAATTGTGGGACTTATACCCTTAAGATCGGAGATGGTCCAACCTAAGGCTCCTTTATGCTCTTTAAGTACTTCTAAAAGTTGACTTTACCTGTTCCGTGTCTAAACATGATGCAATAATCACGGGTAAAGTATCGAAGGACCTAAGAATGCATACTTCAAGGTATCGTAATGGTTTCAAATCAAGCTTAGGTGGTGTGTCAAGAGGTGGGGCGATTTGGAATCGAGAGAGTGGAAGTGGTTCCACCGCATTCCGCCATTTAGCAATATCCATGTGTGGGACAGATTCAAGCAAAGAGTGAATTTCACCAATGTACTTAGACTCAAAGAGATCTAAGTCAAAGTTATCTAAACATGCTTGCAAAGGGTCCACTGACAAAATGTCGGGAAAAGAGTCTTGGATCAGACTCTCGATCATGTTAATCTCATGCAAATCAGTATCATCACAATCAATGGGTTGTTGACTAGTGTTAAAAACATTCAGCTCTACGGTCATGTTACCAAAAGACAGTTTCAACACACCATTACGACAGTTGATGATGGCATTAGACGTCGCCAGGAAAGGACGTCCTAAGATCACGGGAATGTGATTACTTGGGTTTTGCACGGGTTGAGTGTCTAAGACGATGAAGTCTACAGGAAAGAAAAATTTATCAACCTTGATTAACACATCTTCAATAATACCACGGGGGATTCTCACGGATCTGTCCGCTAACTGTAGCGTAACAGTGTGGGCTTCAACTCCCAAAGGCCCAGATTGCACATACACAGTATGGCAAAAGATTCACACTGGCTCCTAAGTCTAGTAACGCCTTTTCGACCGTATGGTCGCCTATGTTGCATGTAATCGTTGGACTACCTGGGTCTCTAAACTTAGTTGGAATCTTGTTTTGTATTATGGAGCTCACTTGCTCAGTGAGGAAGGCACGCTTATGCACATGAAGCTTACGCTTTTGTGTGCACAAGTCCTTCAAAAACTTAGCATAGGTGGGTATTTGTCTAATTGCTTCGAGAAATGGAATGTTTATGTTAACTCTCTTGAACATTTCCAAAATCTCATTGTATTGGTTACCCCACTTCTGTTGCACCAACCGTTGTGGGAATGGAGCAACAGGTACATGACTTGGCAGAGGAACATCTATATTGGTAGGACTCTTGGTTTTATCAATAGGTTCAGATTCTTTCTCTACAGTAGATGTTTTCTGCGGTGTTGTGTGTACTGGTGAGTCTGATGTAGACTCGCTTGACTGTGGTACACCTACATGGTTCTCAACAACTCTACCACTTCGGAGAGTGGTGATGGCATTCGCCTTGATCAGGTGAAGGTTCATTGCAGGTAGAGGAGCCTGCCTGAAACACATTCTTTGGATTTTGTTGGGGTTGACTAGGAAGTTTTCCTTTTTCTCTCTCATTCAATGCATCACAGATTTGACCTATCTTAAGATCTAGGTTTGTGAGACGTTGGTCGGTGGTTTTCTCAAGTTTTGCAAGATTTTGGGTTAACATAACGACACAGTCTTCAAAGCTAGTCTTTTTCTCTACAGGGTACCGAGGGTGTGGTTGTACTTGGGGGTTTCTAGGATATGAGTATCCTTGGTTGTTATTTGTTGGTCCCCCTTGCACTGGTCCTTTGGACCATGAGAAATTAGGGTGATTCCTCCACCCTGGGTTGTAGGTTTGAGAATAAGGGTTGTTCTCTTGCCTCTGGTATAATGCATTGGCTTGCTCGGCTTTGGACTCTTGAAATGCATGCAAGTCTGGACAGCTGTCCACTAAGTGGTCAGAACTATGGCATGCGGCACAAGTGGCCATATCAATTTGGTCACGGAGAGTAGGGGCATTAGATTTTACATTCTTTTCCAACTCAAGCACTTCTATTCTCCGGGCCAAAGATGCCATTTTTGCATTTCCCTCAAAGTCAGACTCGATTCTATGAACATTTTGTGCAGGGGTAGTCCGTTTCGGTTCTCGGATGGACTCCCATTGTTGAGTCTTTTCAGTGACTTCGATTAGAAAAGTCCAAGCGTCATCAGCACTCTTGTCAATAAATGCACCATTGCACATTGACTCGACTGTGGTACGGGTTCTAACATCTAGACCCTCATACAATATTTGCACGAGTCTCCATTTTTCAAAACCGTGGTGGGGACATTGGAGTAGTAATTCATTGAATCTCTCCAAGTATTTTGCTAGAGTTTCGTCTTCTAATTGCACAAAACCATTTAGACTTTGGCGAATTGTCGCCGTCTTATGGTTGGGGAAAAACTTTTGAAAAACTCTTTTGTGAGGTCATCCCGTTTCTAATGGATTGTGGTTGTAGGGCATGAAGCCAAGACTTGGCTTTGTCTTTCAGAGAAAAAGGAAACAATCTCAATTTGAGGGACTCCTCTGTCATTTGGTTAAAACGCAGAGTCCCACAAATATCCTCAAAGTCTCTCACGTGATGGTAAGGGTTCTCAGCATTGACCCCTCTAAACACGGGTAGCATGTGAATGGTGCTTGCTTTCAGTTCAAACTGACAAGCATCGGCTGGCAGAATGATGCAAGAGGGCTGGCTTGCCCTAGTTGGGTACATGTAGTCCTTGAGACTACGGGGTTGGTTTTGTTCTTCACCCATGATTTCTGTTTCAGATGGGTTTGGGCTTGGGCTTTCTGTTGAAGAACTGGGTATGCTTATGATTTCGTCCGGGCGGATTCTAACTAGTCGATTTGTTTGGTCTCTAAAAGACACAATCATAGCCTAGCTAGCGCATCTAGCATGTTAACATACAATAAACTTCAACACGGAAAAGAAAAGACTCAGAAATGACCCACTAATACAAGACTTAAGCCCAAAAGATGGCTTTTTGATGTTGTAAGGCCCAGCAGTGTGGGTTCTAGCCCAGATGATGTGGTGTTGGGTTTGGTTATGTGGGCTTGAATTTGGTGCAGAAACAGAGCCCAGTTTGGGTGAAAATGATACAGCCCAGGTATGTGGAAAGCCTAGTGGAACTGGGTTCTAGCCCAGTTTTGGTCTCAGCTTATGTGGGCTTCAGCTGTTGTTGCACAGCCCAGTATGTGGGCTTCAGCTGTTAAGTTTTTATAGCACTGGTTTGAGTGCACAGAGCAACAGCAAAATACAATTTCACACAAAATGCACAGCTCAGTGATTGTGCAGGCTAAGTTGTACCCAGCACTGGCAAGGCACGGTGCAGGTAATGTGCAGCTCAGTGCACAAGTAAATACCCACAAATTGTTGCACACAGCAGAGCTGATGCACAGTTCAGGTTGGCAGGTGAACAAAAGAGCTAAAGGCTGTGTATGGTGCACAGGGCTGACGGATGTGCTCACTCAATGGTGAAGCATGTGCTAGGTTGTGTGTTTGAAAAACAAGTTAACTGCTAACACAAATCTGCTACTTGACACTCACTCAAATACCACAGGGTCACACACAAGTTATAGATGTAAGTGCACAGATATAGCAGCAGCATATACACAACCTTAATATATTTGCAATGTACATAAACTTCACAGAAGGAGCAAACAAATCAGCAAATAATAAGTGTTGGCACTTCACAGCATGCTCAGCAAGGTCAGTTGAGCTCAAGTGCCACATGGTTGATGTTATACACAACTTGCAGAAATTGGTGCACAGTTGTAGCTCACACTCAGCAAGAGTTTTTATGCACAGACACCAGGGTAGATGAAGTCAACTCACTCAGTTGACCTCAACAATCTCAGTTGATATGGGTCTGACAACTAGTTGGCTCAAACAGCTTCAGGGGGCTGGAGCTCAGGGCAGATGGTTGTGGTGGTCACTGGTTTAGTGAATGCTCAGATTCATAGATTAGCCAATGGGTGACAGAGTTAACAGGGTCTCACAGATTCAAGGTCTAGCTCAAGTTCAGAGCATGCACAAAGATGACAGGGCAAAACTCAGCAAACTCATGGAATAAAAGGACTCAGCTAACAGGGTTTCACAGACTAAACTCAAACTTGCAGCTTCAGGAGGCTTGCAAGGGAGCAGGTCTATCATGCATTCAGGGTTATCAACAAGTCAAAATGTCATCAGGGGTCTGAGTATGCTTTCAAAATTTTCAGAGCATACAGTTCAGCAAATGACCTAGCCTTTAACAAGTGGGTAATGCAGCCAACTTGGTTAATCAAGTTGCAGCTCACACTCAACAGCTTCAGGGGCTGGAGTTGAGCACAGGTTTTAATTTTTACAGGCTATATCATGCATTCATTAGCAAGTAAGCAAGGTTGAGATACAAACCGCCAGTGTAAAAATGGGTTTAGGCACTCCACCGTGGTTCTGCTCCTCTGTTTGTGTTTCTTGGGTTGCACCGTTGAGCACAGCTTGTACCTGTTAGCTCAACAGAAAGGTTTAGTTTTCTGGGATTAAGCACCCAGGAATGCTAATTCAGGAAAGCAACAGAGACAATGAAAAGTTGCAGAGTATATAATGACAGGAGAAAACAGATATGCACTTAAGATAAGTGAACTATGATATGCACAGGATGACAGGATGGATGGAAGTAATGTAATACAAAAAAACAAATTAGGCTAAGTTACACTAGTAGAGATTAAAAGCAAAGATTTCAGAGCAATTATATACAAGATGAGTTGAAAATCAGTGAGGAAAAACACTAAAGAGCACAATGCACACTACCAAATCCCCGGCAACGGCGCCAAAAACTTGGTAGGAACTTAAAGGTGTCTTTTCCTACGTATTACTGCAAGTGCACAGGCCTATTGGAGGCGTGGCAAGCACAGGTTGATCCCACATAGAAGTGGTGTGTGCAAGGATTGATCTAAAGGCTCTTAACTGATTTTCTAAAATTGTAACACAAGTCAGGTTGCTTTGTGGTTGTCGATATGACTGAGCTGAGTGTTGTGACAAGTAAGGGTTTGTTGTCGAAATGACTAAGTTGAGATGGTGACTGTGACTCTAAACTAAGGTAATGCTAAGCACAATGTGTTGAAACTGATGATTTTGTGACACTAGGGTGATCAATTCCACCCTCTGATCTTATATTAAGACACTGTAAATTTTCACCTTGTTCTACTGCCTTTCTTGAAGGCCTTAATTGGATAATTGATGACTAAATCTCCTTACCTACCCCTAGTATCACTGGTCTTCTTACAGTACCAGTGATCACAGGAAACTTTGGTTCAATAGTTCACTATTTTCCTAAGCAATATACACATTAAGAACAATTTGATAATCTACTTGCTCAATATTAAATCAAAGGGTTTCATTATACCCTAGTTTAATTGTTTAGAACATGATGCAGAAGTAAAAACAAATTCGAATTAAAATTGCAGAACTCAAACCCTAAAACATGTTGTGTTCTTAAAAAATGAAGAAAAACTCAATATATAACTCACAAACCCTCAAAATTACCAAATACGCGTACCCAAACTTCTTTCATGCCTTACTTCATCTCTGAATCGACCATGCAGGGGGGTTGGTGAAAACCCTAATTCTAACTTCCTCAACCCTAGCTTCTAAGGTGGGAGAAGCTAGTGATGGAGGAAGGCAGAACTAGGGCATGGAGGAGGAGTCGCTGATAGAGTTGCTGGCGCTGGTGGTGTTGACAGGGAAGGTGATGATGGTTCTGCAACAGGGAAGGTCGTGATAAGAAGGGGGATGGGTTTTCTCTGCTGGAGGTATGGAGAAGAAAGAGAAGATGAAGATAGAAATGGGTTAGGTCGACAGAGTATAGGTATAGGTGAGTTTGTTGTGAAGCGGGAGCATCAATCTTTGATGAGAATGATGGAGCGAGCGTCGGATGCGGAAGAGCGAGATTTGGACGGCTCAGGAAGGTTGGGCTCGGATCCGGGTCTTGGAAGGCTTGGGCCCATGTCTTGTTAATGAGTTGCTACTTGTTGGGTTGCAACTGTTGCGCGCGCGGGCTTCGGCTTTCTGCTTCATAGATGCTTGCCTCCAATTTTCTGCTCTTTTGGCTCCTCAGATTCTCCGAACTTTATTTATTACCTAAAAACACAAAATTAATTAGTACAAATATTTATTCTTGAAAACAAAGAAAATACAGAATCTGGGATAATATCTGATTCTTGAGTACGAAAGATGAGTTAAATGCCAATAAATAGATGTAGAAATATGCAATATTTGGCACTCATCAGACCACTGGTTCCCTTGTATATGCCAGTGTGTTGATATTAGTCTAGACCAATATCTCAGTCCATTAGGATAGGTTCGTTTTGGCAGTGGCCTTCAGACAGATATGAGAAACACCGTTCACCTTAGTCAACATCAAAACCATCCATGTTTTTCTATATCCATTTCTTAATCTATGCATGTGATTGGTTGACTCACGGTTATGATGTCCGAAACTATCCGAGTAGAGCTCTGTGACTTATATATGAATTTTAGTATGCTTGAGTGCAAACTCGTGTACAGCAATTGGAATTTCGCATCAGGGTACTTCCTTCTGTAGTCAATAAGTATGCCAACCAAGGAGATTTTTTAGAGCCTTCCAAGGTTCTGCGTAGATAGTTAGGGTCTGGAGTAAAGGTTTTGTGGGTACACCTCTTGTAAACCCTCCCGAGACTATAACTCGGCCACTAGGGCCACCTAGGGGTTTAAGGCTTATTGCATACGCTAAATGCAATCGACGATGCCTGCGACAGTGAGTTAGGATTTTATTTTCTAGATTTGATTTGCTCGGGACTAGCAAATAATAAGTTTGGGGGTATTTGATAGACGCATTTATGTGTCTATTTTATTCTCAATTGTATATATTGTTATTACCCGTTTTTGTTCTTATTATGGTGTTTTATGTGTTTGTAGGTATTTTTGGGCAATAAACGTTTTTGGAGAAATCGGCTTGAAAAGTTGCTAAAGGGACCTCCGGAGGACACTTGCTATTCGGACCTTTCACATTGGATAAGGGCTACCCTATTGATAAGGGGCATCATCTTCTACATTTGAATTTTGCTTTTTGGTAGGAAAATTAGTTGAAAATTTGATTTTGAAGCTTCTGTAGAGAGATTCAATCACGAGAATTTGTTGCATTGAACTACATTGGGATAAACAGGGCTAGTGTAAGTGATTTAACGAATTAAATTGGGCTGGAAATTCATATTCTCGACAAACAGGGGCGTGACTTATTCTCGGCTTTTATGGAAAGTTTCAAAGAGATTTAGTCGGAGTTTTTCAGTGATTTAGATTGCTACGTACCTGTCTCGACAAAACAGGGAGGCTATATGGTTCGTGCACGTAAAAAAGGGAAGATCAGCGGACTTTCATCAATACAGGGAAAGAAATATTTCCCGGAATAGTTGGATATATACGGAAGATCCGTGAATGATTAGGAGAGGATTTGACGCAAGGAACGAATGTATTTGGTCCTGTTTTCGTCCAAGAGAGAGTTTGGGAAGTTTTGAACAACCCAGAAACGTGTAGAAAGGATTGGACAGAGAAGCCGCGTAGAGGAGAGGAATACAAGGGAAGTCCGTGACTTTTGGGGAAAGAAAAGAAGAGATTCCTTGGAGAGTTAATCGACCTGTTGAATATATAAAGGATGCTTGGAGTCCCAGAAGAGGTTGTCTAGACTTTGGGGGAGTTTTGGGGTCGATTGGAGGCTGCAGAATCGTGAGCGAGAAAAGTTGCGGGGAAGAATACGCAGCAAGAAAGGTGAAGAAGACGAAGAACGACGCTTCGTAATCGTCGTTCTCAAGAACACGAAGAACGGACTAACAAAGGCAGTCTTATTTAAACAAAGACAACAGAAGTATCATTGTTCAACATCAGAACTTAGTATCGTTTAAGAGGCAGACTTATTCTTACATGTAATAATCCGTTTGTAACGCCTCTTCAGCGTTGCAAACCGCCTGAGTTATTATCTTTCTCTTGTTTTTCACACTTTTGAGCTATGAACACCTATTTTGAGCACGTGAATAACATGAGGAGCTAAACCCCAACACTGGGATGACGGAGGAAGCCTTATTTCATGCGTGTGGTAATTATATTTAATTCTTTCATGACTTTTTGCATGGATTGTTAATTGTTTTATGGTTTTTATTGAATGGTTGTGATTTCAATTGATGGGTTATACTTAGGTTAAGTATTTTGATATCTCATGCTTTAGATATACAGTCGTTGCTTTTCAAAAATCTACCTTGGCAAAAGATAGAGTCAATATTTTATTATTATTTGAGCTATAATTGTCTAGAATAAATATATGAATCGCATGAATGAATTTTATGGTGGAATCCTGAGTCCTAGTACCTCTCGATATTTGTGACAAACTTGTGAATATATTTTCTTTGTTTTTAGTATTTTCTTGAATCAAACCTTTACAAGCCCGAGTTGAACGAACTTTTACTACCACTTTACAAACAACTTTCAAAATCACATCAAACGTTACTTGAGAGAGCACAGTGCATGTTGTCAAACGCAAGTTTAGACAAGATCTGGTGGGCTGAAGCAGTGAATACGGCGTGCTATTTAGTGAATCGATCACCATCAACAACTATTAAGTGTAAGTCACCTAAGGAGGTATGGACCGGTAATTCCGTGAACTATTCTAATTTAAGGGTGTTTGGTTGTCTAGCCTATTTTCATGTAAAAGAAGATAAGTTGGGTGTTAGGTCTAAGAAAGCAATTTTCTTAGGTTATCCATTAGGTGTGAAAGGATACCGTCTATGGTGTCGAGAATTGAATAACTTCATAATTAGTCATGATGTGACATTTAATGAGAAAGCGATGCTTGATTCAAATAAGTTCACAGTTTGGGACTCTCAAATTGAAAGTGAGAGTAGTAGCGGTGTTGAAGATGATTCGATGCAGATGGAGCAAAAAGTTCCTAGTTCATCTACTATAGAAGAAGAAACAGAAACTCTTGTAGAAGATGAAGTTGAGTTTGAGGTTCCTAGTGAGGAATCTACACAACAACAAGTTGAGAATATTCCGTCCTTGACGTCTCAACGCGAGAGACGTCTACCAGTCCGTTATAGTTTTGATGAGTATGCGTATTACCCATTATCTGTTTTTGAGGATGAGCCGTTTACTTTTGAGGAGGCAATGAGTAATACTCATGCCATTGAGTGGAAAACAACTATGGATGAGGAGATGAAGTCTCTTCACAAGAATCGCACTTGCGAACTTCTTAAGTTGCCTAAGGGTCGAAAGAAGATTGGGTGCAAGTGGGTATATACGGTAAAGGATGGAATTCCAGATTCCAAGGGTATCGTTAGTGGTGTACAATACAAAGCAAGGTTAGCGGCTAAGGGATATGCACAAAGGGCAGGTGTGGATTATAATGAAGTTTTCTCTCCGGTTGTTAAACACACTTTTATCCGAGTCCTTTTAGTATTTGTAGCACGGTTTGACTTAGAGCTCGAGCAATTAGATGTCAAGACTACTTTCTTGCATGGAGATTTGGAGGAAGACATCTATATGTCACAACCCATTGGTTATGAAGTTGCTGGTAAGGAAGATTATGTGTGTCGACTTGAGAAATCATTGTATGGTTTGAAGCAATCACCAAGACAATGGTACAAGAGGTTTGATACGCTTATTTTGCAACAAAAGTATACTCGTAGTGAATACGATCAGTGTGTATACTTTAAGAAGTTTCCAGATGGAAGTTTTGTTTATCTTTTACTCTATGTGGATGACATGCTCATAGCTGCCAAGAGCAAGTCAGAAATTAATGTTTTGAAGAAACAGTTGAGTTTAGAGTTTGAGATGAAGGATTTGGGTCCGACTAAGAAGATTTTGGGTATGGAGATTACTCGAGATAGATCTAAGGGGAAGTTATTTCTTACTTAAAAATCCTATCTTGAGAAGGTTCTTCGTCGCTTTGGAATGCATAACTCCAAAGCTATTAGTGTTCCAATACCGCCTACAGTTAAGTTATCAAAACAGTTGTGTCCTACTACAACTGAGGAGAACAAGTTTATGTCAAAGGTTCCCTATGCTAATGTGGTGGGTTCTTTGATGTATGCTATGGTTTGTACTCGTCCGGATATTGCACAAGCAGTTGGTTTAGCTAGTCGTTATATGGCTAACCCTGGGAGAGCATATTGGTAAGCGGTGAAGGGAATTTTGAGATATCTTAATGGGACCTTGGATATTGGTTTAGTTTTTGAGAAGGATCAGAATTTGAAGATCTGTGGATTTGTTGATTCTGAGTATGCGGGTGATAGAGATAAGTGTCGTTCTACTTCAAGGTATTGTTTTACATTGAATGGAGGACCTATCAGTTGGAGGTCTATGTTACAATCAATTGTAGCTTTGTCTACTACGGAGGCAGAGTATATTTTTGTGGCAGAGGCTGTTAAGGAAGCATTGTGGCTTCGTGGTTTAGTTGAAGACTTGGGGATTATACAACGGAGTGTTGTTGTGAACTGTGTTAGTGAAAGTGCTATTCATTTAGCTAAGAAGTAAGTTTTCCATGCACGCACCAAGCATATCGATGTTCGTTATCATGAGGTACGAGAAGTGGTTGATAACGGATTAGTACAACTATTGAAGGTTGACACTGAAGATAATCCAGCAGATATGTTGACGAAAGTCGTTCCGAAGGTCAAGTTTGAGAAGTGTCTCAGCTTGATCAATGTTGCTCGTTGTTAAGGCCCTAGGGGCATTAGAGGATACGGTTAACTTGTGAATATCAAGCTCAGTTTGGTGGAAACATCGGCAAGGTGGAGAATTGTTAGAAGTTGTCGATGTTTTAGGAAGGTTCCAGAATTTTCTTGAATCATCTAGGTGTTTCCTTATTTTGGTATAGCTAGAGGTTTCCTGTTTTAGTTAAACTCAAGGTTTCCTTTCTTAGCTATGTTTAGGTTTCCTAGTATAACTCATATACTTGGAAGACAAGTTTGTAACCTATATAAATATGTGTACAAGTCTTAAGGAAATACACACAACACAATCTAGAGAAGAGTTCTCATAACTAGAGAATTTTAGGGTTTAGAACGTTTTGTTCATAGAGAATTGTTTAGGGTTTGTGAACAACATCCTGCTGGTCATAGTTGTGGTTTATTCTCTATAATTTGTTCTATAATAATAGTTGATCGTAGCCGTTTGTGGACGTAGGTACATTGCCGAAGCACGTTAAATCTTGTGTCTTTCTTGTTTCGTTTAGTGCATCTTATTTTCTGTTTTCTTTAGTTCTACGTGATCCAAAGAACTAATGTCTTGTGAAGAGGTTAATTCTAAGGTCTTAATCCTTACATATGGAACAATCAAATTCGATATTTTGGCGTTGTCTAGCACTGCACAGTGCTTGCATGTGCAAGGGTATTCACAGAAAGGTGGCTTGGTGCCATGCATGCTTTATTTGGAACTGGATATGCCCTAGTGCCGTGGTGTTTATTATACAACGCCTTTCCAAGTTTTGGCATTGGAATGACACCACATTGGCTAAGATTTTTATTGGTCTTAGTTGATCACTTTAGGGCGAGTTGGCACTCCTATTTTATGCTTAGGCACTATTGGGAGGATAGTAGATAATTCATGTTGTTCAGGTATAGTAGCAGCAAAAGACATTTTCACTGCACAAATTAAAACATTTTTTTCTTTGTGAAATATCATCGATGAAATGGCATAACAAACAATAAAAGTATTAAAGTTAATCATTTATAACCTGAACATGAGTTCGTAATGCTAGTGCAACAAAAAAAAAAAGTTTCAAGCATATAATGATGCAATGGGTAGGACTATTGGGGAGTGTCTATATGGGGATATGGTTGTTGGTAAAGGCTATCAAAAAAGTACAATTGTCCGTCTAGCTGGCTAGCTAGATTGGAATTTTTGCTAATACCTGCATGAATTGGACGACAAAACTGATGGAATAGTATAAACAAATAACATTTTTACTACACAAGTATAATATAGGGGGATATAGTTAACTTGTTGGTAACGTCTAAAAAAGTGCATTTGTCCATCCGTTTGACTAGCCAGATTGGCATTTTTGCAAATACCCATATAAATTGGCCTATAAAACTACAGGAATAGTAGAAACGAAAATTATTTTCACTGCATAAATATAATATAGGGGATATAGCTGTTGGTAATGGCTATAAAGAAATATATGGTTTCCCATCCATCTGGCTTAGCCGGGTTGGAATTTTTGCCTGCCTACGAGACTGCAAGAATAGTAGAAAAAAAAATAACATTTTAAACGCATAAATACCATGTTTTTTTACCGGGAAGTACATCACTGAAATGACATAATAAAAAAATTAATGCTAATCATTTATAAATTGATTACGAGTTCATAATGCTATCCCAAAACAAAAACATGCATGCAGATGAGGACGCAAACTTGATCATCAAACTCTACGGCTACCTGTGGTCCGTGGTGGGAGTGGGGCTCTACGACGGCCAGTGGGTGTGAGTGGGACTCTTGGGGTGCCACTGGTCGAGGCTTTGGGGAGGCTAATCGGTGGTGGTGAGGCTCGAGGACGGGAAGTGGTTGGTGGTAGGGCAATGACCAAGTCATGTATCTGCCGCTCAAGCTACACAATCAAAGAAAGACATACATTAGCAATACATGATTTCCTTAATAAATTATAGGATGACATACACAGACATTTGACTAAAATAGTTAACACATAACCAAGTTTTGTACTTGTTTTTCCTTTTTTTTTTAATAGAGAACCTTGTAAAAGGTTAAATTTCGTTTGTAGTGAATATTTTTTTAATAGAAAAAGATAACAAACATGATACTTGAACTCCTACTCATTCCCTAAATGAGATTCTTAGGATTACCCTATATTTATTTATTTTGATGGGTTAGTACAGTGGTTAGTTGTGGCCCCTAAATACTACTAGCAATTACTATTTACAAGAATTACCCTATATGGATATAAACCTTAAATATAACTATGTAACCATGCATTGTGAACACCTCTTGAGGTACAAATATGGTATAAATAGTATAAATCTTCATTTAGCAAAACTTCGTAAAACTAAATAAACAGTGTTGGAGTCATAGATGGTGCACGAGCGATTAGTCTATGTATGACTTATGAATATGCAGTGGCTTTAGTAAAGGATTCCTTAATTATTTTAATCGGGAAAATTCCAATTACTTTTATGATATGGAGATAGACTGGTTTCACTCGTTGAAATTCACGTGAAATTTGATCCACAGCGTTGCCACACCTGACACCATTATTAAATTTGAATCAGAAAAGCACACTTAAAATTATATTGATAAGAATTATTTTTAGGAATAATAAGAAGATTATATATGCAAAAAATGTGTTCATTAATTTTATGAAAATAAATTGCTTACTTTCATACTTTACATCATATAAAAAGTCTTCCGATTATAAATAAATAATGAAAGAAAGAGCATAAAAAAGTTTAAAATTTGGTCGTCCAGTATAGTCATATCAATATGTATACTACTGTCTAACATGATCTGAAGCTATACCCATATAACAATAGATTCGTACTAACCCAATAATATCAAAATTCTTCCTGGCATCTTTGAATGCCTCACATCCCTCGCTGATCTTGATGGAACCGACACTAATACCAAATAAATTTAACAAGGAAATTAGTATCAGTGTTATTGCCTAAAAATATAGCATTCCATGAAGAAGCATTTTAACAACCTGGACTTGTCATAACAGCTTGGTGCAAATGTATTTGTAACTTCCCAATGAACAACACAAAAAATATCCCCTTATTTAAACCTTAAAACATGGGGGAAAGAACCAATTTGAATAGATAGTAAGTACCACAAATGATACCAACTATAAAAAATTGTCTGGGTGGAAATGTCTTATTATCACAAACTATTCTTTTTCTTTGAAAAAGAAACACTTCCATAAGAAGAGGATTGCTAGATACAAGCCTAGGTAGCTAGGTGGAGAAAGTACGTAAGTGAGATTCAAATTCTAGACCTCTTGGTAAAACCAACCAAGTGTTTCTAAAGATTTTTGTAATAAAAATAAATAAGATAAATTTGTTTTCCAGCATATTTTGACGAACCCAAAAAGCTAAAACCTAAAGTTGGAAAATACCATAACATCATTTAATTTTAAGATTAGAACAATGAATGTGGAACTAAAAGAAAATATTAAAAAGGAAAACTTATCATTGAAGACAAAAAGAGATTAAGTCAAATGAAAATTTTATATAGGAAAAGCCGAATCATTGACTTGTATTTAATAAGTTTATTGAATCTGGATGATATTTATAAATAATTTCTCTAATCAGTGATTTGAACAGTATGCCCATTTATGCCATGCTTAGTTGGCTCTGATAAGGAAAATTTCTGGCAGATAAAAACGAACAATCCAATACATGTATACTTATGCTTTGAAATGAGCATTAGTACCACATGATCCTCAAAGTGTCAGTATCATATTTGATTCCCAATCAAATGTTATACCGGAGAAGACAGAGTTGACTATTTGGAAAATGGTTTAGTTGGATGCTATAAAAATACTCCTAACAAACATCAAAATTTATGAACTCCAATGAACATATATATGTACTCTAGACTTTCAAACTCAACATCATCATTAAAATCAGAATCAGTTGAATTAGTATTTAATATTTAGTTAATTGAATATGTTTCTTCTAACTTTATTTACCATTTTCGATCTTGTGTTTTATCGATTTTAAGCAACTAAGTATTATATTTTGTTGTTTTAGTGACTGTTCTTGAAAAAAATAAAGCCCAGGTTTCATATTTTATACATATTTTAATTCAGTCTTATTCAATTTTATTTGATAACGGTTTTTGTTTATTGGTTCTAAAAAAAAACTAGGTTTTTATTCAAGTTTTATAAATGCATAAGTTTCCAAAATAAAAAGTACGGTTTTTGTTTACAGGATCTAAAGCACATTAGGTTTATTTTCGAAATGGACATATTTCTTTGATCAAAGAGATGAAAGTTCGGTCTAGAAATTTTTATTATTATTTTAATTGAATGATAACGAAGGGGTTTAGCCATTTTTGTTGTTTCTAATTGGGAATATTGGAAAACTGCTCCACTATTCAGAAAATGTTTGGTAATATACCACACTAGAGACATCTCAAGTCAAAATGCGATATTACTTTACAAAAATCTTCCAGTTAATGATTTGACTTTAAGTATATGTGATTATTAATTTCTCACTAAATCAGAAGACATAAAGTACATAACACTTCTTTTTAAATTTAACCACAGATGAATTAATCTATGTTTTTAAGATAATTTATTATCAAAAAATTATGGATAAATGTAAGGATTATGTTTATATTGGACATGTTCAAAAACTTCTTGATTATTAGTGTTAATATTATTGAACTAACTAATATTGCATTTGATAAACACAGATCTATTTAAGCTTTACAAAATCTGGGTGTGCAAACCTAATTAATTAGCTGGGTATAAGCATTTGTATATAATTTCTAAAGACTTTGGGGGGGGGGGTATATTGGTCACAATATGATAGATATGTGGTTTTGGGTATCTAACGACCATCTAGTTACATGCATAATATTGTGTCATATTAAATAACATCCATGTAATAGTGTGGCAGCTTCAAAAAATCATATAAGGTCAAGTTATTTTGTTTGTGAAATATCTAACTGAGACCCAACTATGATATTAGATACTCCGAGGAACTCAATGGCTAGCATATTAATCACTTTTACAAAAAATAAAAATAAAATAATTTTGGCTACCAAAAAAAAAAAACTTTTACAAAAAAACTTTATTCAAAATGAAAATTCATAAATCCAATTGTATGATTCAGAAAAAAAAATCTAGATAAACTACACAATCATATGATTATGTATATGATAGTATGACATGGCTAATTACCTTTTGCTACTTCCGGTTAGTTTGTGAACCAACCCTTCAATCTTCACTAAGTTGAAAGCAGGTCTTCTGCATATAAATAAAACAAAATCTTAATTATAAAAATTTATTTTGAAGGTAATTAATTTACTAATTCTATAACCTTCGAAAATCACACACACACGCATGTAAATATACATATAGCCATATGCATTACTATGTTGAAATATGCATTCTGTGGAAGATGAATACAAAAGCCAAAATATAACAACTAATTTGAAGGTAATATACTAATGTCTATTACCTCCAAAGGTCAAACACAAGTATATATATACAGACAAATCATAGAGGATACAAAGTTTTCTTCAAATTACTTACGCATGTCGATACATTTCTTCTATCATTTGTTCTGCGTCTTTGTAGATGATAGTTAAAAGATCAGCCACCATACTGAATCCCTCCTTTTTATGGTCATTCATGTCTTGGAGACTTAGGAACTGTTCAAAAGTACTCCTTTCAAGAACACCCTGTATTGAATAAATACAATAACACATATAATTGTTCATCTTAATAATATTACTGTATCTTCAGTATCCAAACTAAAGAGTTTGATGAAACATACAACCAAGTAGAGATCTAGATAGTTATAGTAAGAGAAAAACAAATATCCAAACACATATATGGAGACTACCTACCACATTACACTCTAATTGACATTAAGATCTAAAAATGGCAAAGAAAAAGCATTTATTAAAATTATTAATGAGAAATGAATCATCTTCACTAATCAATTAAGTACCATATATCTAAGCAAGTGTATCAAGTCCAGAAATGTATCAATACATGTACCACAAGCCACTTGATAAATCACCATTGATATTTTTATTTTTATTTTTTTGCATAAATGATCACTAATAACTCTTTCTGTAAATATATAGCAAGATCTCAGAACTCAACCAATGTAACATATATACAAATATTAACTTGTCATCTATAGAAATACATAATAAATTTTACCATTGATATATCTAAAACAAGCATGAAAAAAACAAGAAAACTTATGAAAAACTCATTTTAAAAGTAATCAAATCAATAGAATACTTAGGTTTCCCATAATAATACGTTAATTAAGAACCATATGAATGTCTAAATAGAAGTAGAATGTCTAAATAGAAGTAAATAATTGAAAACTAAATAAAGAATCAATAAGCAGAAGAATACTTCATTATACCTCATCATATTTCGTAGACAGAAAAATAGAGAGTTCTTCACGAAGAGCAGCCAAATTTAGAGCCATTGTTTACAAGAAGAAAAAACAAGAAGCAAAATCCCCTACTTGGTAAAAAGGAAACTCTAAATATCAGAGACTGAAAAAACAAAGAGAGGTCATATATAATAGTAATAAAAATACGTAGATTTATAGGAAAAAAATTAAAGAGAGTACGTGACATTAATGCACGCAATAATGATTACGCTTGTCAGAGAGGTTAAAAAAACAAGAACAAATTAATTGAATGTTTGAATAAAAGAATTTTTTTAAAAAAAAAAGTATTTAATGAGGTTCAAATAGGAAGGTAAGGTACTTTACTTATTGTTATATGGAACTTATCATACTTCTACATTTTTTTTTTTTGGTAGACCTTGACATGTTTTCTAAAGTGAAAGTTTAGTTTTGAACAATCAAGGTTTACTAGTTTGTTGATTTTTTTTAGTAACATCCTTACCTAGAAAAAATTATATGTAAAAGATGGAATGTGAACATATATTTGTGTAAAAATAGAGTGAAAAGTTGTGAATGGTTATTGGTTAGGAGAGTGGAAACCTATAGAGAGAATAAGTGACAAAAGAGTATTTAATAGTAATTATGCTTGTCGTGGAGGTTAAAAAACAACGATTATAAACTGAACGTTTGAACAATGAATTTAGGAAAAAAATATATTTCAAAAGGTCTAAATAGGAAAGTAATTATAATTAACTGTTAGATAGAAACTCTCATCCTTTTACATTTTTCTTGGTAGACCTTGACATATTTTGCGAAGTGAAAATGTATCTTTAAGCAGTCAAAGGTTAGTAATGTTTTGATTGTTTTAGTAACGACCTAGCTTAGAAAAATTTATACGTAGAAAGTTGTATGGTGGCATTTACCAGTATAAAAATCAAGGACAGAATTATAAATAGTTGTTAGTCATAGGAGTGGAACCCTTGTTAGACCATTGAATCTAGATACCTCAATCTTAGGTGTAAGAACTTCAAATATGAATGATCATATTAATTGATAGTCACGAAGGATCTGGATAGTATATTCATCTTAGTATAGTGGTGAAAATATGCACTGCTAAAAAACAAATAAACTAAAATGCGGTGTATACTATAGTTAAAGTTCTAGTGTCCATTTCCCCCCAAAGAATCTGATAATTCAATATAGGCCAGCCGTAAGCGTACTCCTTATGGGCGAGGTACATTAGGTCAGTATTTAACTATTTCAGAAAAAAAAAAAAAAAAAAAAAAAAAAATAAACAGACAAACTAAGATATTTTTTTTGTTCACTAATACAATAATACTTAACCTTTTAACACAAAATAATATATCTTTTATATGTTAATGTATCACCGTTTGTTGCGTATAAATCTAAGTAGACACATTCAGTTTACCGCTAATATAATGGCTTTGTTGATGCCTTAATACATACAAGAATATTAGTTTACTTGTATTGCATAATGGATTGGAATATTAATTCCATAACGACATTGATGATTCCTTTTATCCATTAATTTTAATATGTCGGTTGCATGAGTGAATCAGGTTACAACGGTATAGTTGATTCCTCTGCACAACGACATTAGTTAATTCATTGGAGTAGACCGTTTATGGAATAAACCGTTTTACCGGTAATGTTTGTGTTGTCCCTACACCATTATTGGTAAAGCTATTGGATAAAAGGAATCCAACGACCATAGGTACAAAATTTATGGAATAAACCGTTTTTAACATTTTCTTGTACATCAAAAGTTGTTTCTTTCGCCACGTAGTGGGTCGTAATTTTTTTATCTACTTATTTTATTTTAAATATTTTACATATAAAAATATTTAATTAGATAACCAAAAAATATATAATTGTTGATTATAAAAGGATTTACAACTAAAGTTGTCATTAAGTAATTGATATTGGAATTCGTTATGCCATAAAAAAAAAAAGAAACACCAAAGATACTAGCTTCAAAAAATACTTTCAAACAAATTTATGTTGCAAGTAGAATTTTTTTTATCAGTGACAATGTTATCGGTTTTAGTGAGAAATCTAATTATTTTTGAAGAAGGAGTGATAAATTTAATTATCATTAAAATCATTATTCGTTAGGGTTTTTTCTTTCAGTTAAAATTTTACTGACCAGTATTACCCTCCTTATTTTTTTTTCCCTCCCTACTCGCCTCCTATTCCTATGTGTAATTACTAAATAGGGCCTGAATTTAAAAATAGTGAACCATGTTGAAGTGAAAAATAAATAAGTGGAAAACATTATCACACGTAGGATGTGAGGAGAGTATGTAGGCATAATGTAACGGAAATTTTATTAAAAACAAATGTATCTTGTTGTTAAAACTCATTAAGAAATATGGAGATAAAACTCTAACACATATGGAGATAAACGAATAAAAAAATAACTCATTCTCCATACGCTTGATTCCAAGTTTCAACAACACAATATCCTGCACATATTCAAAAAATAAATTCCATTGTTGACATTTGAATAAGAAAAGCTTTACTCCTCCTACAGGAAAGCTAGGTATATATTCAATCCGAACCTCTTTGTTATTCCCCTTTTGTAGTAAGAAATACTACACATCATGATGATATATTTCTCCCTCTTAGTCTATGCTTTACTCTTTCGTTAGATATAAAGTTTAAGCACACGTCCTTTCCTAATGATCATAAATCACTTCTCTACTCCATATATTTCTCCCCTTTTTGTCACAAAAATGATAAAGAAACGAATAGACGTGAGAGCAAACCGAAAGGAACTTAAAAATCCATAAAAAAGAATTACAACCTATAAGAGTTATGAACGAGGGTTTCACATACCATTTTAGATAACCAATACTAAAACCAAAACTACATAAGTAATCTTGTTTTAGTATGTTATCAAGGAAACAATTTGCCCGAAGCAATTTTTTCTTAGTTCTATTAGTCAACTAAGATAACTTAGTTACAAAATCAAACCGATTATGTGTGTATAATCGCTTTATTTGATAAGACTCAAAAGAGATCAGAATTAACTCAATTTCTCTTATCAGGTTCCAATTATTCTTGAAATAACTATACCTCCTTTTAGATAAGACAAAAACTAGGTTAGTTAACTAGTTTTTCTCATCAAGGAGTCGACTAGACTTGAATAATCGAATCCTAACTTTGACAAGCTTAAATTAAGATCATGATTAACTTAGTTTCTCTTATCATGAATCAAAAAGTCTAAAAAAAATGATCCCTTAAGCAAAAACAAAAATCATAATTACATAAGTTTTTCTTAACCGGAAATAATTGAAAAATAACAATCCACACAAAATAATGAAAATATAACAAATGTACCGTATTTCGTTAAGCAAAAGAAAAGAATAGGCAATTTAATCAGCTTTCCTTAACAGGAAGACGATTAACTAACACAAAAATCGTACCTTACGCTTCGACATGACAAACTAAGATCATAATTAACTTAGTTTTCGTATCAGGAAAGATTATAAGCATAAGTCTTCCCTCGATTTTGGCAACCACTCTCCCCACAAAGAGTTTTCATTAAGAACCAGTTCAATAAGAACTCCCCCCCCCGTGAGTTGTGATTCCCCTACAAAACAAAAGAACAGTAAACAAAATAACCTTTACCAAAGAAAGGTTGAAACCAGTTTTAGCTAATACGTGCCAATAGTAAAAGCCTAAATCGAAACTCATATACATAACTTATGTAACAGAAATTGATAATCATATAATTCCGACTTCCATATGAGCTAAACCATCATAACTTTCTTATGATTTTGATATAGCAATCACTAGGATATGATCCAAAGATCGGCTATACTCAAAAGTCATTAATCAGAAAAAGGTGAGCCAATATATGGGACTGAAACACTATGGTTTATCCCATGAAATCAAATGAAATTCACCATAAATATTCAACATGAAATCAAGTATTGCAGTTACCTCAATCTTTTAGGAAATGAAATTACTAAACTAGCACAAAAAGAATGAGGTCATTCCGAGTTCAGACAAAGAAGTTATGGGAAAAACAGTCTTTCGTGTGGATTAGGTTAGGGACCGATCCTAACATGGTCCTTAATCTAGGTAGGGAGGAATCTGTTAGAGCACTGCTCAGTCGAACTCGCCAGCGTTGCTATCTCAAGCTTATTTGTCAAGTTTAGTTGATCAAAACTATATACCTGATTTTTATTCTACTTATAACTATGTCTCGGATTAGGATAAAAGTGTGTACTTGAGCTTTAGACTTCACGGTGTTCATCAATTGAAGAAGAAGATCTAATGAGGAGCTTGGAGGAACTTCATCAACAAAAGGTATGTGGAGACTAAGACTTATCTATCACTCAGAAGTCTATTCTATTCTATCTTCTAAAGAGACTAAGTCGTATAACTATATAGACTTTTACATTATACACAATTGAAATTTCGATCCGAGTTTATCTCATTTATATATTTATCGAAATACGTGTTGGAAGCTTTTAGCTTTAGCTTAAAGTTCATCATCTACTTGACGAGTTTAGTTGTAGACAATTTAATTGTTGGAACCTAAATGTTAAGTCAAGATGATCATGTGAAAATTTCCTTGAACATCTTACATGATTTGTGTGAGACAATCATTTGATGTTAACTTGGGAAGTTTCATATTGATCGATTAATTCCTTGAAAATTACTTGAAGCTAGTGGTATGTGTAAAATTACCATTGTTGTATTCTAAGGATGTTTCAATGGTTAAATGAGAGTTTAGAACGACTACCAATGTATGAATATAACACAGTATGTATACTTTATATGTGCACTGTGAAGTTCTAGTTCAGGTTCGGAACTCTTGTTTGCGAACAAATTTACCTGTAAAAAAGTCAGAAGCTACTGTTCGCATACTCTGTTTGCGAACGGCTAGATAAGGCTGATTTCGGAACTGCTGTTAGCATACTCTGTTAGCGAACGGCATGACAATGCCAAAGTCCGGAACTGTGGTTCGCGTACTTTGTTTGCGAACACATTGGTTAGGTTCTAAAATCGGTAAGTATGAAATACATACTCATGAACTCAGGTTCGTTTGCAAAATCAGTTTGAGAACTAAAATCCCTGAAACTTTAATGAAATAAGGTATGTGAACTTGTTTTACAAAACATGGCATTAGGTTCATGAATTGGTTCTTGTATAAGTACTTTGTACAATTACAAACCAAACTGAATTTGTTTCAAATGGTTCATATATATTTCTATGAGATAGTGAACATTTGAATAACTCTCTTGAAACACATTTAGATTCATTTGGTTATCTATCATGATTGACTGATCATCATATTTGATCTAGAAGTGTTAGATAAATGTGGCTAAGTTATAAGTGTTCATGTGGATAACTTCGGTTAACAATCATTGATCCAACAAGGTATACACGCTTGGGTACGGTTCATCCATATCTAATTATAGGTATATTTCATTTGTTCATATCAAGCTAATACCATCTAACACTGGAGATTGATTGCTTAGTTTCTAAGCATACTTAGCTTGAATCTTAAATCAGGAGTTCATCCAACGGTGAATATCAATTGCTTTGTTACTAAGTTATTTTAGATTTGATTGTAAGCAACCCTGATTTGAAAGACTATATAAGGGAGAACTCTAGCATCTGCGAAACCTAATCCCGGCACTCTCGTGTGTCCTAGTTACAAACTAGAGTCGATTCTCCTTTAACATAGGTTTTCCAAAACCATTATTAGGTTAACGACTTGAAGACTTCATTTGGAATTCGTGAAGCCAGATCCAACTATTTTCTCTGTAGTTGCATATTCTGATCTTACTTTTTCTATCATATTGAGTTTTATCTTCTATAAGATTTACTCGAGATTTATCTCCGATAGGTAATGTTAGAGCATTGCTCGATCGAACTCGCAATCATTGTTATCTCAAGCTGGTTTGTCAAGTTTAGTTGTCAAAACTATAAGTCTTGATTTCTAGTCTACTTATAGCTATGTCTCGGATTAGGATAGAATGTGTACTTGAGCTTTAGACTTCACGACGTTCATCGATTGAAGACGAAAACTACTAAAGTGAGCTTGTGGAACTTCATCAACAAAAGGTATATGGAGACTTGAACTCATATGTCACTCAGAAGTCTATTCTTCTATCTCTTATTGAGACAAAGTTGTATAGCTATATAAACTTTACACTATACACATTTGATATTTCGAAAGAGTTTAACTCGCTTATATCTTTATCGAAATATGTGTTGGAAAGCTTTTTGTTTTAACTACGTTCATCATTATTCTTGACGAAAGTCAAAATATGATCATGTGAAAATCACCTGGTAACATCTTACATGATTTGTGTGAGACAATCATTTGATGTAGACTCGGAATGTTTCGTATTGATCATTCGATAACTTAAAAATTGCTTATAAGCTAATAGTTTGTGTGAAACAGCTATTGTCGTATTCTAAAAATGTTTCAATGATTGAAATGGGAGTTAAGAGCTGAAACCCATGTCTTGATACATTACGGTTTGTGTACTAAGTGTGCGAACTGTTTTGATAGAATTCAGGACCGGAAGTTAAGTTTGCATACCCGTTTGCAAATTATTCAACTGTTGAAGTCAAGGTACTTAAGTTTGCATACCCATTCGCAAACTGATATAACTATTGAATTCCAGGAACCAAGTTTGCGTACCGTTAAGAACGGTTTCAACTGAAGTTCGGTCCTTCCGCTAACGTTTCGTACCCGTTTGCAAATTGCCGGCTTGTGACCAATGTCCGAAACTTAAGTTTGCGTACCCATTTGCAAACTTAAGTGGTTCAAGTTCTAAAATCGGTTAAGTATGATTTCATACTCATGGACAAATACATTTATAAATTAAGGATGCAATCTTTGCAAACCGTGGCTATAATGTTCATAAACTGATTCTTTTGAATCAATCCGATTTTTTTCCAATTGTGTCTTGTATACTTCTATGAGAATATAAACAATTGAACAACTCTATGATTAACACAATTAGATTCATTTGATTATCAATTGATATAGAAGTGTTAAGATGAACATGATTAATACAAAAGTGTTCATATGGCTAACTTCGGTTAACTGTTATTGAGCCAACTCAATATACACGTTTAGGTACGGTTACCCATATCTAAATGAAAGTATATTTCATTTGTGTGTAACAAGCTAAGACCATCTAACGGTAAAAAAATATTAGCTTAGGTTTCATCTAACGGCGAATATTGATTGTTTTGTTCCAAAGTTATCAAACCCTGATTCGAAGACTATATAAGGGAGAACTCTAGCAACTGGGAAACCTAATCGCCACACCTCCTGTGTTATACTAGTTGCAACTAGAGTCGATTCTTCTTTAACCTAGGTTTTTCCTAAAACCATTATAGGTTAACGACTTAAAGACTTCATTGGGATTCTGAAGCCAGACCCAACTATTTTCTATGTAGTTGCGTTTTCTGATCTTACTTTGTTCTATCGTATTGAGTACTATCTTCTCTAAGATTTGCTCGAGATTTTTCTCTGATAGGTAAGATATAAAAAGTAATCAAAAAGATCTTCGTCTCATTCTTTGTGATTCCACAATAACTTGTTCTACTACCATATAGTTAAGTTATTGTGAGGTGATTGATATTTCTAGGTTGTTCTTCAAGAATATAAGACCGGATTATCAATTGGTTCATGTTTACCTTGATTTATCAAAATACGGAACAAAAACATCGTAGGTATTTCTGTGGGAGACAGATTTATCTATCAAAATAGACTGTTCTGTGGGAGAAAGATTTGTTTATCAAGTCTTTGACTTTGGGTCGTAGCAACTCTTAGTTGTGGGTGAGATCAGCTAAGGGAATCAAGTGCGTAAAGTCCTGCTGGGATTCAGAGGCGTAAGGAACGCGAGTATAACTTAATCAATGTGAGATTGGATAGGGCTCAACTACATTCCAATCCGAAGTTAACTTCTAGTAGGCTAGAGTCTGTAATGGCTTAATACAGTGCGGTGTTCAAATATTGACTAGGTCCCGGGGTTATTCTGCATTTGCGGTTTCCTCGTTAACAAAACTTCTGGTGTCTGTGTTATTTTTTTTCTGCATTATATTTGTTTATATAATTGAAATATCACAGGTTGTGCGTAGTTCAATTAATTGGTAAATCCAACCTTTGGTTGTTGATTGAAATTGATTGACATTTGAACATTGGTCTTTGGTACCGTTCAAGTTGTTTCTCATAATAATCATGCTCGCGGATTTCTATCTGTTTGATTTGCTCATTACATTGAGAAATAAAGATATAACTCTTGGATATATTTTCCCTGATTGAGTCTGACTGTCTAGTTGATTCTCTTGGAATTATATTGGAGTTAGTCCATACAGATTGCCTAAACGAAATATTGAGTGTGGTTGTTAGACCCCCGCTTTTTCAATTGGTATCATAGTAGGCAAACACGTTTAAAACCTCATAAATCTGTGTTTATAGCAATCTGACTCTATGGACAAAAGTGTTATCTCTATAAACGTATCGCCAGTCTTCGATGGATCGAATTACTTATGGTGGAAAATTACTATACGTTCCTTTCTCCAAAGCAAAGCAAAATTCTGACGGATTAAATGTTATTATCCATGCCATTATCCTAGATCTTCAGCACCATGTGACTACGTGCACTAAGTCTAAAGATGATTGGGATATCTTAGAAACTGTATTTGAAGGAAATTACTTTGCAAAAGAAGCTAGGCTTCAAAACCTGAATTCTGATTGGGAAACCCTTCATATGGCTGATGAAAATTCATTTGATGAGTTTAATCATAAAGTGTCTGAAACTGTTAATGCATCTTTTGCATTGGGTAAGACTATTCCTGAAAAGTTCTGATGAAAATTCGCAGATCGTTGCCAGCTAAATACGATTCTAATAAATATGCCATCGTTGAAGGAAATAACCTTGATACACTTTACAGAAATACTCTTGTTGGGAAGTTAAAGATCTTTGATCATGAGCATACATCCAAATCTGGAAAGGATATTGCTTTCAAACCACAAAAGAACAATAAATTGCTTGACAAAAGTAAAAATGTTGGCACCTTTGTTGTTGATCATATTGAGACTGATTCATCAGATGAAGATCTTACAACTCAGTCTCACTGATCACAAGGCAGTTTAGAGATCTTCTTTTGAAGAGAAGTAAATGGTTCATCATAGATAAACCTAGGTCATCATTCAAACCTCATGCCCGTGCTCCTATTAAAAACAGGGACACCGTCGATACTAATGATGAGGATATGCCATAGTGCTTTAAGTGTAAAGGTTTTGGTCATTTTGCTAACGAGTGTCCAAATCGGAGAAAATACACTGGAAACAAAGGTCTTGCTGCAAATCCTGATGAAATTTCTGATCACTATGATTCAAATGAATATGAAAAATCAAGTGTTGCACTCCTTGGTGAAAAATATTGATTTTGATAATTGTAGCAATACGTACATCAATCTTGATATTCTTCGTGGAGAAACTTCTTCAACCACTTCAAAGGATAAAATGGATTTTTTCCTATCTACTGAAAATTCATCTCATATGTTTCAGATACCTCAATTTGTTTAGCAGCATGCTCAGCTATGGTGTCTGAACCATCCTCCACATTGACATGTTCTTATTGTACTCTTAAGGGTCATGAACTCTCTTAGTGTTTCAAGTACAAACATAAAATAAGATATGTCAACAAACTTCAATGGAGAGAAAATCGATTAGAAAACAAGCTCAAACTTTTTCAAATGTCGAATTCATCTGAGGTATGTAAACTCATCTTGTCTCCGAAGAAGTTAATTTCTAAAGAAAAAAATTAGACCTCTACAAAAAAGAACAAGGTCTAAACATTCTGTGAAAAAGGGCATCAAGAATTACGTACAAGAAGTGTATGGTGGACAGATTATTGTTCACCACAACACAGTTTAATTATGTTGAAGGTGTATCTTGTCTCATGTGCCTAGTTTCAAAGAGAAAACAGATGTGCACAGATCAGGCTTTAGGAAAAGAAAATTCTTGTTTTATTTTATTTTTTTGCTGTGTTTTTCTGGAATTCTGTTGGTCTTTTCATATCATAAATTGGTAATGAAAAGGATTTCCCTTTTTGATCATTGAAAGAGGGTTAAAATCGACAATTCAGCCTTTTTAGGGATGTAAATTGGTCGTACGTGAATCCTTTTTACTTGTATAAAGATTTCGTAACCCTACATTTTTTTTTCCTTCCCTAAAAACTCTTTTTATCACAAGACTGCTTAAGCTTGATTTGTGTATTTCTCTCATAATCCCATATTTGAATGGAGTCTCCAAGCATCATGTCTTCTGATAGAAAAGATGTTAATATGATTTCTAAGCCATCAATCATGAAGGAAAAAGATAAGTCTCTTTCCTCTACAACTTTGATGAGAAAAAGGAAGAATATGAAGAAACCAAGGGCTATCCCCTCTAATCTTTGGAAGTTTTCTAGTGTTCTTGAAGAGTTGAAGGAAACAAGGAAAGAGATTCAGCAAATAAACGCTATGGTTTTAAGAACTCTTGAAATTCAGAAGGACCTGGTTCGGCATCAGTCTAGAAGGTTCGTTGGAATCGACTCATTTCTTCATGAACCTTATGTTCCAATGTTTGTTGACGACAAGGAGTTCGGGGACGATAAAGAATTTTTCAAGAATCTTAATGTCTAGGAAACTTCTTATGAGAATTTATTCTTTTGTTTTAAAAAGGATAACTAAGGTTTGGAATAGCAAATATTGTGATTACACATAGCTATTGCCAACGATTTTCATCTTGCCATGTTTTTAGATTTATTTATTTAAATTCTAAGTTATTTGGAAGATAATTTTACAGTATTAATCTTTATTGGTTTCATATGTTGGAACTAATATTATGTGATATGTGTGTTTACGTCCGTGAACTATGATTGTCCCATATTTGTCAAAATTAAGTCTATTATGTCATTATGCAAATATTGATAAAAGATAGAATGAACTTTTGAATATTCTGCAGTATTGATGTTTCCACGATCCACTTCTATGTGAAAGTACTGTACGGCTCCGTAAGTTTTCTTATGTTGAGCATTTCCGATTAAATTAATCATTAAGGTTCCTTTGTGGCAAATTTAATTGAGTTTTCTGGATACAAATTCATGTTCCACGAGATTTGTTAATGTCCAAATAAATCCTTCTTTTCTTGTAAAAGTAAGGTCGCTCTTTTTATTCTTTGGGGAATGACATTTTATGGGGGAGAGTTCTTAATTGAGCTTGTGCTTAATTGCCACATCTTTGTGGGGAGTGCGGTTGTGGAATATTGTAGGAGTTATCTTGCATCTTTATAAACTCCTTGATGAATACACTAAGTTTCGACAATGTAAAATCATCGAAACAAAGCTGAAATGATCTCTTTTAGTCATGAAGTATTTCTTTGAGAATTTCATTATGATCCCGCTAGTTTTTGTACCTTAGCCAATTTATATTGACCAAAACGGGGAGAATTATTTTGTAGTTCACACTGTTAGAGCACTACTCGGTCGAACTCGCAAGCGTTGCTATCTCAAGCTTGTTTGTCAAGTTTAGTTCCCAAAACTATAAGTCTTGATTTCTAGTCTACTTATAGCTAAGTCTCGGATTAGGATAGTAAGTGTAGTTGAGCTTTAAACGAAGAAGTACTCAAGGGAACTTGTGGAACTTCATCAACAAAAGGTATGTGGA
Source organism: Papaver armeniacum (assembly GCA_023531295.1). Classification (NCBI taxonomy): domain Eukaryota; kingdom Viridiplantae; phylum Streptophyta; class Magnoliopsida; order Ranunculales; family Papaveraceae; genus Papaver; species Papaver armeniacum. The sequence goes on along the minus strand of JAJJWW010002756.1, from coordinate 130,002 downwards.
TACTTGAACTCATCCATCAATCAAAAGTCTATCTACTCTATCTCCTATTTGAGACAAAAATTCGTATTGCTATATAGACTTCAATTATACACATTTGGTATTTCGAGCCGAGTTTATCTCGCTTATCTATTTCTCGAAATATGTGTTGGTAAGCTTTCGCTTTAACCAAGTTCATCTTTTATTATTGACGAAATTCAAAAGATGATCATGTGAAAATCGCCTTGTAACATCTTACATGATTTGTGTGAGACAGTCATTTGATGTAGACTCAGAATGTTTCGTATTGATCATTCGATTACTTGAAACTTGCTTTGAAGCTAATAGTTTGTATGAGACGGCTATTGTCGTCTTCCAAGAATGTTTCAATGATTTAAATGAGGGTTTAGAACATGTAACCATGATTGGATATAAACATAGTGTGTATTCACATTTTTGTAAAGTCCAAAACCGGGAACTATGGTATGCGTACACGTACTGGTTGGTTGTTGGAAGTCCGTGAACTAAGTATGCGTACACGTACGCGTACTGGCGGAAGTTCAAGTTCCGTGAATTTCTGGTGGAGTTTGGAAATGTAAAATGGTATGCGTACACGTACGCGTACTGGCGTAACCAAACTCTGTGCGGCTACTTAGGTATGCGTCACCGTTTGCATACTTAAGTAGGTTATGTTCTAAAATCGGTTTGTTAATGAACTAATACATTTATATAATAAGGAATGCAATCTTTTGCAAACTGTGGCTATAATGTTCATGAAATGATTCGAGTGAATCAAAATCGATTTTGCTTCAATTGTGTTTTGTATACTTCTATGAGAATATAAACAATTGAACAACTCTCTAACTAGTTTCATTTGAGTCATTTGAACTAGTTATGATAAAGATGAATAAGGTTGATATGAAAGTGCTCATATGGCTAACCATTGGTTATATTGTTGAACCAACTAAGTGTACACGTTTCGGTACGGTTACCTTTATCTAAATGATGGTATATTTCATTTGTGTATAACAAGCTAAGTTCGATCTAACGGTTGAAGATATTAGCTTGAATCTAATCAGGTTTTCATATAACCGTGAATATTGAATGCTTTGTTACCAAGGTAACATTGATTGCAAACCCTAATTTGGAGACTATATAAAGGAGAACTCTAGCAACTGGGAAACCTAATCCCCACACCTCCTGTGTGATATTAGTTGCGACTAGAGTCGATTCTCCTTTAACCTTAGGTTTTTCTAAAACCCAAAGAGGGTTAACGACTTAAATACTTTATTGGAATTGTGAATCCAGGACCCAACTATTTCTCGTAGTTGCGTGTTCTGAGCTTCTGTTTTCTATTGTGATTGGGTACTATCTTCTTTAAGATTTGCTCGAGATTTATCTCCGATATGCAAGATTGAAAAGTAGTCACAAACAATATCTTGTTTCGTTAATCGATTAAGATTATTGTGACGTTATTGATAATACTAGGCAGTTCTTCGGGAATATAAGTCAGGTTTATCAATTGGTTCCTGTTCACCTTGATTTATCAAAATACAGAACAAAACTCGTAGGTATATCTGTGGGAGATAGATTTATCTATTCAATAGACTTTTCTGTGTGAGACAAATTTGTTTATCAAGTCTTCGACTTTGGGTCGTAGCAACTCTTAGTTATGAGTGAGATCAGCTAAGGGAATCAAGTGCGCAGATTCCGGCGTGGTTCAAGAGGCGTAAAGAACGCAACTGTACCTTGATCAGTGTGAGATTGGTTAGGGATCAACTACATTCCAGTCCGAAGTTAACTGGTAGCAGGCTAGTGTCTGTAGATTGCGCTTCCTCGATAACAAAATTTTTGGTGCCTGTGTTATTTCTTTTCCGCATTATATTTGTTTATATAATTAAAATATCACAAAGTTTTGTGCATAGTTCAATCAATTGTGAATCCAACCTTTGGTCGTTGATAAATTGATTGACACTTGAATATTGGTTTTGCGTACCGCTTCCGTTGTTTCTTATATTAATCAAACTTACGGATTTCTATCGCTCGCTTGATTTGGCGACACGTTACAGAAACAAAGATACAACTCTTGGATATATTTTTTGATCGAGCTCGCCGCTTTTATTAGTTGGAGCTTCAAAATTATATTAGAATTTTATCCATAAATTTAAATGAAATATTGGGTGAGGCTGTTGACCCCCGTTTTTCAAGAGCTACAAGTATCAATTACACTTCTGCTTCTGTTGCAATACGACAAATGACATTCTACTTTTTAATACGCTTACGATCTATTAGGGATGAAATAAAACTTGATTTGAGTTTTGAAGAAAACAATCAATATTGAATCATATTTTGAAAAAAATTTAATATTTATATTTTATTTTCTATTTTTCTAGTGGGCATTATTATTTTATATTATCCTAGACTTATTAATACTTAAGGAGAATTTTTTGAAATGTATTATTATTTCGATATTATCAAATTTATTATTTTAACATAAAGGGCTTGAGGCAGACTCAGAAATTTTAATATTATAATGAGATTATTATATTATCGAGATTATTTTAAAGAAGAGACAGCTCGATTTTTAAAACTCCGAACTAGTATTTCCTGTTGGAAAATTACAAAAAAAAAAGAAATAAATTACAAAACCTATTAGGAAAATTTACAAAACCAATTGCAATGCGTGGATTGATCAGGTGCCCACTTAGGGACTATAGGCACTATCGCAACCCCCGCCTTCTTGGCTGTACAGATCATTCCCCGCTTTCTTCACGGGGCCAATAATGCGGTATTGCGACAGGCCCCCGGCCGGCTTAGTCTTAGACAAAGACCAATTGGGCCCCCACCCACTGCAATTGGCACTCAAATATCGCCAGCAAAACCTTATAATACGACCAATGGAATTCTTAGGCTGTAATGTGGGACTATAATTATTGTATTACTCGGTTGTTAGGAATTTTGGATTCCGAATCGAGTCCATTACTAAGCAACGTTAACACAAACTGCTTTGGCACTTGAGCTTATAAAAGGCCCGGGAGTCGAAGTAGGCCAAGTATTCTCAAGTCACTAGGCATGATATTATTTGCACGGGTCGTGACCAGTAGGCGTAAGATCATCTGAAACTTTGAAATTCTCTCTCTCTCTCTCTCTCTCTCCTCATGGCCTCGACTTCATGCTCGGCGAACTTAATCTCTCCTCCTACCGCCGTTTTTTCCTCCAACGGTACTATAAATCATGGCCACTTTTGGCCTAGAAACTTGATGTTCTAACCTAATTTCAATGAAGCACAAAATTAGTCACTCTACCATGTCAATGCAAATCGCAATCATCTCAATCATCACAACTCGAGCAAAGAATCTCACTTTCACTAAGGAAACTTATGATTTTGATTTATCAAATCACACTACTTCCACAAATCACATATCTCTCAAAAATCACCTAAACCTCCTCAAAATCTCAACTCACACTCATTTCAAATTAATCTCTCTGAAGTCAGAAGATCTAGTAGCTCAAAACTCAGACACAAAACAAACACAAATTCTCTCTCAAATTCAAACTCTTTTACTTTTCATTCCGAATCAAGCCTAATGCTTTTGCTACCTCATGCCCGACACTAATTCTCCACTTTACAACTCACAAATTCTATTTCGTGATTTCCCGAGATTCAAATTTGGTTTCTTTGGTAATCACTGGACGGAGAACTTTAGAGTACTTGGAGGATTTTTCGCCGCACCCGTAAAGCCTTATGCCGCTGGAAAATGTATGCTGCTATCCCGGTAGACTTCCACCTCTATATGGTTATGGTGGGAGAAATATCTATGCTTCCTATTTCACCTTTCTAGTCACATTCAATTCTATTGCACTATCACAATTCAAAAACATACTACCACAGTGAAAAACCCCTTTGTCTACCTAGGAACAATCATAATCATCAAGAAGATAACTCTTCATTATATATACAACCCCACGTAACTCCCCGAGACTTTGTCTTTCTCAGTCTCCAATAGTAGACCCAAAATCAAACAATCGACCACTCAATCATACATAAAAAAGTAAGCCAAACTACCCTTAATACTACATAACAACCAAGATAAACATCATCTACATTCACACCATCATTAGACACATAACAAAGATCAAAACTACTTTACAATTTCATACCATATCCAAGCAACCACAAAAATTCTAATTCCGTTTTGTTCCCAAAAATATACAAAATATAAAAACCCAAAAAGCATTATCTACAAATTCACCTCGCTAAACTGAACTGCAAGATTACCCACACTAGCATTGCCAATCCCACCCAATTATGGATCACCTTTCAGCCTAGACAGAAAAATTACCTTAGATGTAGAAACTGCAAAACAACATCATCTCGGCACATCATTGGAAGTTACCACCACTGTGGCCAAGAGGGAAAGATCATACGCACTTCTGGCCAATTGCACGCATCTTTGGAGCCAACAAGACAATTGGGGAAGACTACAGCCCACCGGGATAGCCAATTCGATCATTCTCTAATTCTACTCTAACAACAGCAGAATGCTAAATAGAACTTTGACGAGCACCCCCACCCACAACCTCGCCCTCTCCAACAAGAACAACACCCTCCCTAACAATAAACCGCCCCTTGTCGTGCGAACGGCATACACCACCTAACCCTCTTTAAGAAATTCCTCAGCTGAAAGGCTTGAGAACTAAATACCTTAGCCTGATAAGGCTGCCATGCAGTTGGTATTGCTGGCTTGTCATGTGCTTCTGTTACAGGTACTACCGGCTTGACATACTCTTCACCGGATTCTCCATGCATGCCGTAAAAGAGCTTCTCCACCACGATTTATTTCATCACCCTCGGCACCATATTGTTAGAGAATTTCAAATCAATGCCATCTTGGTATCTAAATAACTCCTACTAAAACAAGTCGCAAAATCTCTTCTATCAACTTCCGTAAACCAAAATCTATCACAAAATTCTCAATAATTTTTACTCGCTTGCATGCACTTCAAACCTGGCTTCTTGTAGCAGGGCTCTTCACCGACACCTCGATTTGTAGATACTGCAGGCGCAGCTCATCCCGACTCACATATTCCATGTAAGCTTGTCTCTCGCTTCGACATAGCCGTAGTCTTAGGAAATTGTTCTAAGAAAATGCATTTTGGGAAGGGAAGCTACAGAGTTGCTTAATAGAAGACAGAATCGCTCCTCTCCGTTAAAGCTCTAGAAATGAGAAGATCAAAGGTTAACACATCCCAACCGTCCCAACTTCTCTCCTAGAAATCAGTTTGTGGATATCTCGAGAGAACTCCTTACCTAGTCATCCTGAGCAGAGACCTATAACGCAAGCCCAATCTACCGGTAATGCAGGGCGGCATCGACACTTGGCAACAACTTGATTTTTGTCTTTCGGTCCGGTTTACCCATTTCTTGGAGGTGGAACCGCACTGACCCGCAAATACCGACCCTACACCTGCACCAATGGTGCCCACCAAAGCCGAAGCAAGGAGCTTGCAATTACTCGCCCATGTATCGTATGGTAAAACAATTGGTCCAATCCGTGGTAGGATGCGTAACCCTCTCCTCTTTTGTTATTATTACTCCGCAACTCAAAAATATAAGAATCTTAAATTTCATCTCTTATACCATCTCCTTCAAGAAATCCACTAGGTTGATTTATCATAAGATGAACACCACACATCTCACACAAAATCAAACACCCAAATATAAAACAATAAAAATGGAATACTAGCTCCTGACACAAAGCATAGGTCACTATCCCGTGTTAGAGTACACCCCCATAGGGCACACTATCCCGTGTTAGAGTACACCTCTACTACAACCATGACCTGCAAAGTTAAAAATTTGACCAAAGCTCAAGCCTATCAAACTAGATATCAAGGTTGTCCAATTTACTTTTTACATTGTCATTTACTACTTGCATCACGGAATTGGTTTTGGTGTAGTACTTTCCTACAGGTTATGCTCCCTAAGATTGCTAGTAGTTCAAGGAAACATCAACCTCAACAACAATGGGTGGGTTCTCTAGCGGTCAACTCGGATTGATGCATGGTCGCCATCCTATAACACAAATTTTACCGGGCTCACCTTTCTTCATTACAACCAACCAAAAAAAAAACAAAGTGTACTATCTCGCAAAATGTCAAATTTCATTTCAAAATTCAAATTAAAGTCTGACCCAAATAGCTTTCAACCACAACCAAAATCCAAAACCACACTCTATATCACCTTTTCTACAAACAACCCCATAACAAACCCAAATCTTTTACAATCTCATGGCCTCTTCCTCGTGAACTAAAACCTCTGATAGTATTGGAAACCTTATAAAACAAATGAACTCATCTTTAAACATACCAAGACTTATTCCCAAAAAGTGTTTGTCAATAAAGCCAACATCCTACCAAAGAAAAAGATAGATTGGCAATGGGTCTACATTGGGAGATTGTGCAGCAAAGTATCATATGAAACAAGAGAAATATCAAGATTCATCAACAACAACTGGGAATTACAGAGAAATGCTGAAATTTCTCTATGGAAAAAAAGAAGAAACTACTATCAAATCAAAGTTAACTAGCAAAAGTGAAGATTATAAGGTTTTCGGTGAAAGGGGGCATAAAGAGGAATTTTCGATAAGCTCATTGTCCTAACCGAGGTACCGCAAGGTGACTAGAGAGTTCATTGATGAAGCAAACTTCTACAAAGTCCGCATCCGGGTTCTAGTCAAAAGAATCCCAACCCACATCGTTCCCCGAGCATAAGAAACCCGATTGGACCAAACAGGAATCTATCAAGGATCTAAGAAAGCGTATGGAAGAGATGATGATGAGAAAATCGAAGTTCAAATTACTATAGATGTTACGAAAGCTCTCAAATATGGTATTGATGCTCATGAAGATGAAAATACCTCTCACTGGCTTGAATTAGCTTATGCTTTGAATGGTATTGCATTCTCGTAAAATTTGCAGAATCCTTGACCATCCCGGTCCAATGCGCACCAAGAAAAAGAAAATCGCAGCCAACTTCAACTAATGAGTATAATCCTATTTCTGGAACTCCCCTCTCTTCTCATACCACCACTTCCACTCCGTCCAACAAAAGTCTCACTCCTTCCGCAACCCCAAAAAACCACACACCATACTACATTACTTTCTGATAAATCAGAGAAGAAGTTTTTGCTTTTAAGATGAGAGAAGCGCAAGCAGCAGACTCTTCTTCGAAACCATTGTGAAGAATTGGATGGTCCACCCCAATACCTGACTTTCCAAGTCAAGTTAGACAAACCTATCGAAGGAAACATCCCAAATACCAACTCGAAGCCATAGCCTCGCGTAAAAAACACAAGAAACTTCTAGAAAACCACAAAACAAAACTTCTCATGGTAGAAAGAAAAATATTAAAGATGTCACAAAAGAGCTACAAACCAATGACAACCACTCAGGAACTAGAGGAAACATTAGATCCCGCAGTCATTTTCCCAAAAATTGATAACAAGATCCAATACCAATTTGCTGATACTGAACTTCAAAACCATACCTCACTAGCTGACATTCAATCTCAGATGAAGGAAGTTCATAACAAACAGAAAAAAACTCTTATGGGAAAGGAGAAGAAGCGAGAGGAACCTAAAAGCCGTCGATGCCGATCATCATCCCCAGCTGGTTGATCCAAAACGGAAAATTTTCGACCTATCTAGCCAGCCAGGATACCAGGAGATGAAATGGAATGAGCACTAGTCCGCTTAAGAGGAGTACACCTAACACTCTCCAATGGATGAAGAGCAAATGATGCACAACACTACTAGTAATCTGAGGGAGCAAACACAAACGAAATCAACCAGTAATACATTTAAAGCTTGATGTTAAATTCCACATTCATGTCACCATAAGTATGAGGATTGAAATACAAACTTTAGAGAACCACAAAGCTAGATTAACATCCTTAAATTTAGGATACACAATCATCATTTTCACTTACCCTATTATATCATATTTCTGGCAATTCTACTCAATTATAGCCTGGAACTGTCAAGGATTAGGACAAGCTGACACTACTAGGTATCTAAACAAAGATGCTAAATAAACATAACTCCGAGATCCTCTTTCTCTCTGAGACCAAACAAAAATCTAGAAATCTAAAGAAAATCCTTGGAAACATAGGAGTCACTAACTTTTGGTTTGTTGAACCAAAAGGCAAAGCCAAGACTGCTGGGGGACTTGTTTTGGCTTGGAAGACCAACCTAGATGTCACTATTGAAGACTTCTCTGATTATCACATTAATGCAATCATTAAACCTCAACATGGAGATCCTTGGCTTTTTATCAAGTTATTATGGCAAATTTTTACTACTAATGATAAATCCGCATTCCCGGAAAATGATTGAAAATACTCATGCCGCTAACACTTTACCTTGCTGATCATGGGGGATTGTAACTTTGTTCGCATGAACATGAGAAATTTAGTCAACATCCAATCAATCAAACTGCCGATATTTCCGAGCAAGATCAAGAAGTAAACCTCTCCCGACTCCGAGCTACACCAATGTCCCTTTACTCGGGACAAACAAAAGAACCGGTCATAAACTCACAGAACAAAGATTGACAGAGGTCTAGCAAATGAAGCTTGGTTAGACAATCAACCCAATACCACCATCTCAAACCTTACATGCCCATGGGCTCGATCACAACCCAATCATCCTCAATACCAATCCCAATTGGAGACATGGCCAAACCCTTCAAATTTTTTGGTCCATGGCTCAATCATGAAGACTCGTGAAACCATTATAGCCGATCACGGAAAACAACTCATAAAGGCTCCTTAGCCATAAAAATAGCAAGGAAGTTAAGGGACATAAAAGTCAGTCAAGAAATGGAATAAAGATGTTTATGGCAACATAAAAGACTAATCTAGAAAAAGCATAAATTATCCGGACCGGTTAACTAAAAACCAGCTTAAACCAAATAGAGGTACCGAGCTCAAAGCAAAGAAGATGAGGGTTGAACATTGGCAACATGTTCAAGAAGCCTTTTGGAAGACTAAAAGCAGATCAACACATCGATCGGGAGATAGAAATACAGATACTTCCACATTGTCGCTAAGAAAAGATACAAGAAATAAGATAGATTCCATACAAAAGGGGGATGGCTCTTGGATACAAGACAATGCAGAAATTACAAACATTTTCACTACCACTTTTCGGACATGGCTACCGCCAACCCATTCACATTAATCCGTCCCATCCTTCAACTCATTCCCACCACCATTATCGCCTCAGAAAATCATACTCTTATCGTAACCCCCCGAACCGTTGGAAATCAAGAACGCTCTCTTCAGATGGATGGAGATAAAGCCCCCGTGCCCCAATGGATTCCCCCTAAACTTCTTCCAAGCCAACTGAACATTGTCAGGGGAAGATATTATTCACATGGTCCACAGCTTCTTCACAATCGACATCTACTCAAGGAGATGAACTCAACCTTCATATCCCTCATTCCCAAGACTGAAAAACCTACCACACCAGCTCAATTCAGACCCATCTCCCTCTGCAATACAACCTACAAAATCATCTCTAAACTTATTGCCCGTAGACTAAAACCCCTTCTTCCCAAGCTAATATCCCCATTTCAATCACCTTTATCCCCGGAAGACAAATCTCCTATAATATAGCTATAGCCCATGAAATCATTCACCATATGAATACCAGAAGGGGGAAGAAAGGAAACAATGGAACAATGGGCATAAAGATAGATATGGCAAAAGCCTTTGACAGAAGTTAATGGGAATTTTTACTAAGAGTTTTATCCCAAATGGGATTCATTCTCATTGGTGTAATCTAATCCATTAATGCATCTCCACCACTAGCATGGCTGTTCTAGTCAATGGATCACCAGGAAAATTCTTCAAACCTCTAGAGGCTCTACGCAAGGAGACCTCTCTATCCCCATATTTATTTCTCTTTGCATGGAAGCTCTCCCAGATCTCGACTCACGCCGAGTCCCAACAACAAATCAATGGAGTCAAACTTTGTAAGGATGCTCCAGCTAATTAATCATCTTCTCTTTTGCGGATGACTCGCATGATATTCTCAAAGCAAATCTACAGAATGCAATAATCTCATACATATCTTCCAAGAGTTTGGAAAGTCCTCGTGCCAACTAATAAACTTCTCAAAATCTGGCATCTTCTTCAAAGAAAAATACAGCCCTTATATTGCCGACAATATAAGTAATACTATGAAGGTTCAACGGATAAACACAACTGATGATATCTTGGATCTCCGCTCTTCACTACCAGAGTAAAATCCAAGCTTTCAAACTCATGTGGACAAACTTAAATTTAGATTGGCCGGATGGAAAACAAATCTCTCAACTGCTGGGAAGATGACAATGATACAATAAGAACCTCCACAACTAGCATATCTCGATGAACTGCTTGAAAATCCCAAAGGCTACTTGCAAGGAGATCAATGCAATCCAAAGGGACTTCTTCGGAATAAAGATCGGGATAAATCGAAAGGAGTTTATTATTTTGCTTGGGATGTCATTAACAAACCCAAAGAGCTGGGAGGGCTGGGTTTCAAGAATATGGAAATTTTCAATATGGCCATGCTTACTAAGATTGCTTGGAGACTAGTCTCGAACCAAAGATTCTTTATGGAGCAAGACTCATGAAGGCCTCCCATTATCCTAACACTCAAGTCTTAAGATTAGAAACCAAACCAAAAAGCACCGACTCTGGATATGGAAAGGAATACTTGGAAGGAATAGCAATGCTTCAACAAAGACTACATTTGGAAGGTGGGCAATGGTTTGAAAATTCATATTTGGAAAGACAGATGGATTCACAATTTCTCCGAAGACTCATAAAACCCGCCTTTGCCCAAACAACCTCAACAATGTAAACCAACTTTTCAACACCAATGGAGTTTGGGACACCTCTATCCTAAACCAATGGTTCACACCTGAAACTCAAGCCCTCATCCTGCAAACCCCACATAACCATATTGAGCGGGGATCAAGTCGAATGGTCTCTCACCACCAACAAAAATTTTCTCTCACAAGTCCTTATATGACAAGCGAATAAGAGAAATATGCTATGGATATTCAAATAGCCCCTGAGTAAAATCTGAGTCTTGATACCAATCCAACAATCCATCTATTCATCCGGAAATGTGCTCACAGTATTCGCCCACTAATGCCAAAAACAGCTAGCATCCCGAATTACATTGATCCAATATGCTCTTTTTGCAAGAATGGAGAAGAAGATACAACACATGTCCTAATATCCCGCCCGCCGCCTCGAAGTTTGGAAAAGGCTATTTGGAGAACACCATAATCTATTCACCACCTTCCACTCCTTCCATGACTCAAGCTAAACACTGTTCCGTGCAAAACAATAACACTAAATGAATGACACATATGCAACGATATGCCGGTTCATCTCGGAAAGCAAGATGTGATTGGGTCTTCGTAAAGATTACCCCATCGCCCAATGCCACCGCTCAGAGATTACACAACATCTATGCAACCATTCCAGATTCACCATAAACTCCGAGCATATCATGAATAATCTCTATTACCAGCTCACCAATACCAATCACTCTCAAGAGAATCATAATCAACACAAACCGTTATCCGATAAATTTGGAATCACTATTAGCATGCATATTGATCCGCTGATCAATACCAGGCTAATAGTGAAACACATTCTTTTACTAACTATTCTCTTGTTGCTATGACCTTCTCGGTAAATGTATGGGAACCAGAAACTACAAGGACTTCACAACCGGAATCAATGAGCAGAACGACTGCGAGAGGAGCCGAACTAGCACTCTCATGGGGAAAAACAATGCAAAGATGCCAACATCACTTTTGTCAAATGAGTCCGAAGACACTCTACAAACCATCAAAGCAAAATACAATTGGGAAGTTCAAAGAAAGATTCACAGTCAAACTACTCATCAACTAGGCAAAGAATACCAAAAGCCAACCAATTACTTTTGTTCTTGGGAAGCTCACTAGAATCACTCCTCAACAAAACTATGCAGCTATTAACTTAGCCAATCCTCGCTGCATAAACTTCCTTTCTCTTCACTCACTCTATATGGAGAGGAGAAAATTTATCTACTATCATGCATGTTTTACAAATTCCTCGTAACCGCCTTGATCTGAATTTATGTAAAAACACTAATTCTATTTTGAGAAATGATCCTGTTGCTACAGTTAGCACAGGTATCACAACGGATGTAACCGAGGGTAGGCTTTCTTGCTAAAAAAAAAAAAAGGCAAAATCATCTGAATGGTTTTAAATGTTAACGTCCCTCAGTTTCACGACAGTTCTGCTGATTTTATATTGTTCTCCTCTCCACATTTAGTTGCCTTATCTCCTGAAATTTTCTCCTTGGGGTTGCTCAATTAACGATGGCAATCTTTATCTAATATTTTCTTCTCACAATGCCTCCTCTAATGTTGATTCTGTTCAAGTTCATGTCACCACCCAAGGCACATCTACATTTTGGCATAAAAGGATATTTTCCTTATTATCTTCTTCAATTTTTTCTGTCTTTTTCACTCAAGGCTCTCCGCTCTAATACCATTAATAAGAAAAAATAAAAATTAATCAAAAACTAAAAATCCCTGCAGACGAACATGTTCACTGTATCAAAATATCTTAGAAAATCACTACCAAACAGAACAAATTTTCTGAATCATACGGGTCACGCTATATAGAGATGGAAGCGTTACTACACTATCCAAAATTTTAAAAAAAATACAGTAATCTAGAAGATAACAAGGTTCCTAAAAAACAACCAGAAACATTGTCAAATATACTGATTACATCACCATATTTTTTTCCAATACGCACCCTCTTTCGTAGCTTAACCACATTAGATATCCAGGTACTGATGAACAAGCCAAATGCTCCGATGGCACAGACTACAGCGTATGATAATAAGACAGAATTTCTTATCATAAATGTATAAAACATTGGCAGCATAGATACTAGAATACACATATAACAGGACGCGAAACATATGATTGAAGTCTAGGCAACTTCCACCGATGTAACGTCCTATCACTTTTAGGCCTGGAATGGCAACAGCAGTTGAGGATCAAAGAAAAGAATGACCAGAGTCAACTCCGATTGACCACGGTAAAGGAAAAAAATTACAATACCTCACTGTAATTTAAGCAATCTTATAATGTGATGAATTTAAGGTGCACAAATTCAGAAGCAAATACATAAATATAAATACCACAAAAGCCGAAACTTAGTAAGCAAATTCAGCTATTACATTGTTATCGACTCAAGTAAATATTAATCCTGTAGTCTGGAATTTGTTCAGTTTTTCCTCTTGGTAGTCTCACTAACTTCTTCCAATTCTCAATGAAGAATTTGTATTCCCTTGCTTGCCTCCCGTGCGGCATCATATGAATCATGTGAGTCTAGGCAACTTCCACCGATATTTGGGTGAGGAAGAGTTTGAGGAGGGACAGATGGTGGCAGCACCGGCCCAAAGAAGTAAGTGTTAAATTCCTAAGAGGAAGAGGAGCATTAACAATTGTAACAGTGGTATTAGGAATAGCTTGAAAATCTTTGAAGCTCGCAGAGTATGATCATCCACTATTTTTTTTTTTCCAAATTTGAAGTTTAAGGGGCCATAATGAACTTTGTTTTCTTCTGCAAGGGAAAAGTGACATAGTCAGAAGATATCTAGTTCTATAGTAAAATTCGTTTCAAAGAGCAGCTAATAATCTCTGGTGCATAGAAATGTAATGTTATACTCTTGTAATTCATGCATAAGAGAAACTAATAATTTCAGCAGCAAATAAGGTGAAGCCAGAATGTCTATGTTCTATGCAGCAGGAAGGAAGGAATACAACATCCCTCTCTCTATATTCTAGATTTTTTTTCCCAACAATGTTCCACATTATCAAGAAGTTCCGAGTCTACATGGAGGCCATTAAATTCTACCTAGTTACATTAGTATATACGCAGTCTCTGTAATAAGTAAAACAAGACACGCTGAACTGATACATAAGAATCACGTAAACAGCAAAAAATAAGACTTACTCATGAGAGGAGAAGTCATTATAGCAATTGGTTAATTGTATCATTGACAATTTAGCCAGCTTCAAACGAAATCGAAGGATGGGGCGAAATCAAAAACACTTCAAACTGTCTTATGTTGGCGCAGGCACACCAAGTTTCATAAGAGAATTCATCCATTATTATGTCATCAACATCACAGGCACTGTCCTTGAGCTTTTTGAGCTAAAATTTGATCTCCTTAATCTCAGCCATCACAATGTAGGAAGCATTGTCTGTAAGGTAAATCTCTGCGCCAAATAAAAGTCATGAATCTCGTGATATAATTTTTGTTCACCAGACACAAATAGTTTTCAGGATGTAATTGAACAAAAAAAAGTGTGCCAAGGGTGGCAATAAAAGCAAACAAATTTAGTTAGAAATCCAGTTGCATCCATAATACTACATAACTCGGATGCAACATTTTTTAAATACAGTTGTCCTGAATAAAGAACATTTTGGTTGCAACAATTTGGTCTGTTCTCTAGATGAAGTTTCTGGCCCTTCAAATGTAACAATTCAAGTCCTTATTCAGACATATTCCCCTCATCCCCATCGATTTGATACTATGTACACACACAAGCCATAAAAATAACCCAAAAAATTGAACTAAATCAGGAAGAAAAGATGAAACTGATAGATCATAGATCTGAAATTATAAATCTGAAATCCATACCTCGTTATTACAATTCTGGATGGAAAACTCTTAAATCTCTGCAAAGGATACATAATCAAACAAACACCATTAGTTAATTGTGATACAAAATGACAATGATATTCAGATATGGATCTCTTGACTGATAGGAAGTAATTTCTGGAGTTAAAATTTCTTCTGGGGACCAAGTTGTTGTAAACAAGTAAGAAAGAAATCATCTTCGTCAGGTGTTGTCCAACTCTAATCATCTTCAGCAACACACAAAAATGCTTATCAATTGTAGTAGAATGATCCACCATCAATGAATCTGTCTGCGATGAAGCAAAATTCATCTGATAATCAGTATCAATCTTCTGTTTCACAATATTGCTGTTGATAATCTGTTCTTGCTGCTGATGATGATTACTGTTGTGAAAATTCCTGCTGATCTTCATGAAAGTCCCATTTCCGATTCCGCTCATACCGAATTATTCATTAACCAATTTTCGATCCCTCTTTCCAGGGGAGATGAGATGCAAAACCCATATTACATTTATAACCCATTGTGATGGTGGTGCTAACGGAGAAGATGATCCATGGAGGAAGAAGGCAGGAGGATTGGAAGCTATGCGCCGCCATAGAACTGATAGCAGAGTTGTTTTTATGAGTAAGGCAACCCTAAAGCTTTATAAAGCATTAATAATTAGCCCATGAGACGAGATGAGGCACGGTACATGGGTTCTAGGCGCAGCATCAGCCCGTGCCACAGCGATTTTGATTTATAATGAAATTACTTGCACTGACCCAAAATGTACTGTTTCCACACAAAAACTTGAAATCTGTACCGTAATTCTAGAAACTCATTACAATGTGAAATATTTATCCCGAAGAGTTACCATCTTATCCAACTACGTTACAACTCTACCGAAGTCATATGTAAATGGAAGTCAACTAGAAGCTGAAGACAATGAAAACTAGGACACAGAATGCAGTAGTTTAAGCACCTTTATATAATGAGATAAGAATATGACAATTAGTTTCAGGTGCACAGATTTTAGAAGCACGTACATAAATACTACGGTAACCAAATTCAGCTATAATGGTTTATGAGTTTATCCTAATCCGACACATTATTATCCATTCAAGTAAAAATGCAAGTGGCATATAAATTGAAGCCAGAATGTCTATGTTCTGTGTAGCAGGAAGGAAGGGAATACAACATCCCTCTGTTCTATGTTCTAGATTTTTTTTTTCCCAACAAGGTTCCACATTATCAAGAAGTTCCTAGTGTATATGGAGGCCATTAAATTCTACCCAGTTACGTTAGTATATATAATATGCGGACTCTAAGTATAAGAAGACTTGAAATTCGAAAGATATACATAAGAATCAAGTAAACAGCAAAAACTAAGACAAAATCAATGAAAATGAAAAAAAAAGATTTATAAATAAGAGGAGAAGCAATTATTGCAAATCAGTTAACTGTATCGCACTGACAATTCTTCCAGTTTGAAATGAAAGGATGAGGCGAAATCAAAAACACTTCAAACTTTCTTATATCGATGCAGACACAACAAGTTTCACACGAGGATTCGTACATTACGTCATCACCATCACAAGCTTAAACTTTTTCAGCTAAATTTGATCTCAATGTTAGGAAGATTTCTGTGAGGTTTTTTGAAGCTATTCCATTCCATGTTCTATGCATCTCTGCACCAAATAAAAGTCATGATCAAATATATGTTCACGGAAATTTTTCAAGAAGAACATTAATATGGCTCAGTTGCAATATCGCTTTAATATGGCTCTTCTGAATAGAATAACATTTTGGAAGCAACAAGTCAAACAGTTCAGTTCTCTAGCTAAAGTTATTAATCATCCATTACTATAACATTGTAAACGTTCGCGCATACACAATAACATCTATTTTCAGTTGCATTCAAGACTTCAGTCGGACACATTCCTTCACAATTGAAAATATTAGTTTCGGAATCAGCCAGTTTCAAACTAAGGTCACCTAAAGGACATGTTTTCATGTTTGTTTTTTTACCTAGTTACATATGCAGACTCTTTGTAATAAGTCAAACAAGACTTGAAAGTCAAAAAATATAAATAAGAGGAGAAGTCATCATTGCAATCAGTTAACTGTATCATTGACAATTTAGCCAGCCAGCTTGAAACACAATCGGGGAATGGAGCAAAATAAAAAAAATACTTCAACCTGTCTATATTGGTGCAGGCATGATAAGTTTCATAAGAAAATTCATCCATTATGTCATCAGCTTCACAACAAGCACTTTCCTTCAGCTTTTTAAGCTAACATTTGATCTCCTTAAGTCACCAGCTTCTTCTCAGCATCACAATGTTAAGAAGAGTTATCTGTAGGTATTTTGAAACTATTGCATTCCATGTTTTATGCATCCCTGCACCAAATTAAAAGTCGTGATATGTTCACGGAACATTTTCAAGAAAATTCAAATAGTTTGCAGGACGTAATTGAAAAAAAAGTGTGTTAAGGGTGGCAGGCAAAGCAGACAAATTTAGTCAGAAATCCAGTTGCATCCATAATACTACACAACTCTCGGATGCAACATTGTTTTAATACGGTTCTCCAGAATAGAGTAAAGTAACATTTTGGTTGCAACAGTTCAGACTGTTCTCTAGCTGAAGTTCTTAATCAACCATTACTAGAACAGCACATCATCTTTTAAGTAATCCTTAATGTAACAATTCAAGACTTTAATCGGACACATTCCTAAACCTATCCAAAAATAGATGTTAAATTAACTGATTGAAACCCAAATCTTAAATAATGTGTACTTGAAATTTGTCTGCTTTGCAAGTATTTGAAACCCAAATTTGTCCTTTAGTTGTCCTCTGCACACTCAGAGGACAACTAAAGGACATGTTAAATTTGTTTCTACACCTAGTTGCCAAAAATCAAATATTTGAAACCCAAATCTCAAATAATTTGTACTTGAAACCCAAAACAAAGTGGTTGCAGGACATTAGCAATTTAGCATAGTATACTGACTAGGCGCACAATACTAACTCGACTAATTTTTTCTGTAAAGAGAGTGAATTTATTTTTGATACTTACAGGAATTCCCTTTTCTTAACTTCTGTTCCGGAACCACTTTCCAAGTTTCCGTCTTTTGTTAGCTTTTTCAACCAGAGGGAGGCATTGTTGTATGTTGATGTGATGCGTTTGATACACTCCCATCGTAAATCTCACTAGTCACTACACAGAGGAATTAATTAAAATTAGTCAATAAAAATTAGATAAAAATTAATAAAAATTAGTCAATAAGATTCTTTCATTACCGATCAAAAAAAAATTAGATCGAAACTGAACTTTAGGAGTTATTTAATAATTACCTATTGGGTTCATGCGAACAAGCCAATTTAGCTGAAATTTTCTGATATTCTTGAAATTCCCATTTCCGATTCCGTTCATACCCAACATCCAAATCAACCAATTTCCGATCCCTCCTTCCAGGGGATATGAGATACAAAACCCATTTCCATTTATAACCCATTCATAAAGTTGTGATGGTGGAGGTACTGAAGACAATAGTGGTGGTGATGAAGAAGATGGTGGATCGAGGAAGAAGGCAGGAGAATTGGAAGCTATGCGCCGCCATAGAAGTGTTTTTATGAGGAAAGCAATCTTACTGAACCCTAAAACTTTATAAGAGCACTAAATGGCCCATGAGACGAGCTGAGGCCCGGCATTAGCCCCACATGAGTTCTTGGTGCAGGCAGCATCAACACGTGCCACAATCGTTCATTGCCGACTAATTAAGAGACCAAAGAAGTAGGCAGACATGCTTTTTTAGACTATCTGTTTTTTTACTAAAAACCATAGAAAATTTATCAAAACTAGTAAGGACACATGTGCGATACACATGCTTGAATTTTTACTCATCCAACAATATTAAATTTGAAAGCCATGAATTTTTTTTTCTAAAACAAAAATTTACTATTCTTATTTGTACTCGTTCCGTAGATAATTGAAAGAGCTTTTCAAATTTATAAATTTTTAAAAAATCCGGTGTATATTTTGAAAGATATTAAGTTTTTAAAAATTTTGATATATTTTTAAAACAATGGTATTTATGTAAATATGTAAAAAAATAGGGACAATCAAATAATTTAGGGGTCTCCTACCAAAAAGAGCTCTTTTTTCTTTATATTAGTAAGATTAATAGTTGGCCAGAGGCCTTTCTAAAATTATCTAAAATATTATTTAAAGATCTTACCTCCATGGTATTGGCTTTCATAAAAATTAAATAGTCATCTGCAAAAAATAGATGAGTAATTGCAAGAGCACAAGGGGTCACTTTTATACCTTTAATTTCATTTTTAGTTTCAACATCCAAAAGATTTTTAGATAGAACATCCATGCACAATATAAAGAGATAAGGAGACATCCGCATGTGGGGATCTCCCTATCTCGCACCTTTGTGACTACTCGTTTTCCCGTAGTCTACGTAATGTGAACAGCTTCGGAAAATCAAATACTAAGTAGTATTGATGCCTCTATTGAACTGATAATGCTAAGTAATAAAAGATATCTATCCGAGGTCACAATAATAACGAAGAACACTAAAGTAATGTAAATGCTACTAAGTTATCATGAGACACAAGATATTACGTGGTTCGACTTTCGTCTACATCCACGGGTAATGAGTGATTTGTTTGTATTAAGTGGTGGTGGTTACAAAGATCTTAAATGCTTCCCAAAGTAATAGAGAGAACTCAAGTTGAAGTAAATACTTAAGTTCTAAACATTAAAGAGGTATAAGCTTAAGACTAGATCTTCTTCTCCTAGGAATTGAATGCCCTTAGTTTGTTGGTGGGGCTTGGTATTTATATCCCCTTCTGCTCCAGGTATATCTTTGATGTCTTTGGATCCATCACTTCTTGATATACCTTTCGTACAAATGGTACCTTCGTTCGCCGCGTGCTTTCTCCAGTCGAACTCTTCCACCTCGGTGACCCACGTTCCTTTGGGAACTTCCCAACCTCGATCAGATTGTACTTCGCTCGCCGCCACCTCTACTACCGAGTTCCGCCACATCATATCTCTCCACGTGCTTTGATTATATGTGTAGATAAGAGATTTGTGCGTTTAATGTTGATTAGATATGTCATCTACCTCTGTCCCTTCGCCAGATGCCTTCCCCCAGACTAGGATTTTACTTCTTTCATCCTAGTCGTGGAGGTATCCCTTCTTGGGATGAGATAAAGTAGATCTGCGAAGGTATCATATGCCACTTAGGTTTGTCTGTATAGCGAGGGATACACAATTATCATGTATGTGACCACTAAGATCGTGATACGTGCTCCGCAGAATATTGGTATTCACAGACCTCTAGTAGGCCAAAATTGTTCACCAGGAACACCATTAAGCATAACAGATGAAGAAACAATAGAGACACACTGGTTAATTAGGTGACACCAATCATCAGAGAAACCTAAAGCTTTAATAAAATCATGTAGAAACTTCCATTCTATCATATCAAAGGCTTTAGACATATCTAATTTAAGAGTCATTAATCCTTTTTTGGACTTGTGTTTTCTTTATAGTATCAACAAGCTTATGCGCAATAACAATGTCATCAGTCATGAGTCTGCCTTGAACAAAAGCATCTTGGTAAGGAGTGATAATATATCTTATCTAGTAGAGGTTTCAGTCTATTAACTAGTAATTTAGATTTTATTTTATAAGAGGTGTTGCGCAAACTAATAGGTCTAAACTCACTAGCAGTATTAAGAAAATCTAGTTTAGGAATCAGAGAGATAAAATTATTGTTGTTTTCTTTTAAGAGATATTTACCTTGAAAGAAAAAATGAACCATACTCACAAAGACCTTCACCTACAATGTCCAACATATGTTAGTAGAATCCTGGTGGAAACCCATCAGGGCCTAGAGAAGTCCAAGGTTTCATGTCAAATACCACCTTGTTAATATCCTCACTAGTATGCAATCTCATAAGATAAACATTATCAGCATCAGTTATACAAGCATTCACACAATCAAATATGCTAGAATTATGACTAGGATTACTAGTTCTACTAAATAAAGAAAAATGGTTTCTAAGATTAGTAACTATATCATGTCCATTAGTCAACCAAATTCCAGAGCTATCTTTGAGAGACCCAAAATTAATTTTTTTCCTCCTAAAATTGGCTTTGGAATGAAAGTAATTAGTATTCCTATCATCAAATTTGATCATGTCATCCTTAGCTCTTTGTTTCCAGTAGTCTTGTTCAATACCTTGCCAGTAATTCAATTGTTTACCAAGATCAACTAATCTTGATTACATCGGTATCAACTATCCCTTGAGAGTACATGGTTTCACTTGGCTTTTAGTATCATCAAGATTATATTGAATATTTCCAAAACTGTTAAGATTCCAGTCCCTTAGAGAAAATCTAACTTGTGGGAGAACTTTTGTGCCTGAAAGCTGCAGATCCATTATTTTTGGACATTATTTTTAGATTTCCGCTATCGTGCACAACTTCTTTATAAGAAGAATCTCCGAGCCAACATTTGGTGAATCTATTTGATCTTTTGATAGAACTAGAACTTCTAGATGGGAAAATTAGGCGCAGGCCCAAAAAAAATAATATTCTCACTGTCAGGCCCACAATTAATTTTTGGTACCGTGACACCCATAATTATTTCCGTGACACCCATAATTATATGAATTTATCAAAATTGTCTGCATGACGGGTCAGGGGTATAATTGTTAACGCAACTTGGATATAACATATCTAAAAATCCGCGCTTTGGAATTTTACAAATTTTATATCGTTGGAAATCTTTTAAGAGAGCTACGCAACGAGTACAAACAAGAATATGAAATTTTTGTTTTTCACGAAAAAATCGGAGGTGATCATTATTTTAGGCAAAATTTTCAAAAACTTGATACATAACCATTATGTAGCCACCAAAAAAGACGCATAACACATTCTGCAGACGCATAACGAATTATGCAACCATTTTATCGTCTGCATAACAAATTATGCATCTGCATAACAATGTTATGCATCTATAACAAGTTATGTAACCATTGTTTTGGTTGATTTTAGTGCGTACATAAAAAATTGATGCATAATGCATTATGCAAACATATTTTCGGATGCATAACAAGTTATGCATCAATTTTCTCGATGAATAAAAGATTGTGCAACAAATTTCTCGATGCATAAGGCATTATGCAGCCATATTTTCGGATGCATAATAGGTTATGCATCAATTTTCACGACTGCATAACATGTTATGCAGATATTATTGTAGGTGCATGGCAAGTTATGCAGTCTTTGTTTTTGTTGGTTTCAATAGTGACAAAAAAGTTGATGCATAACGTATATGCAACCGCTTTTCGGATCAGATAACAAGTTATGCAACAAATTTTGTAGATGCATAACAGGTTATGAAACCGATTCCATAGCTGCATAACAGATTATTCAACTATACGAATACAAAATAGTTTCCTAATGTAAAACAAATTCCACTATTTGCAATTGAGTTCAAGTTCTATCTAAGTAAATTGCAATTCGATCAAAAGCGTGACTGAAAACTCGTATATCCCTAGTTGGCCCCACTCCAAACATACCAGCGATATCCAAATTCAGGCCCATTAACACTTTTTATTTCTTGGCCGATTGCAAACAACTTCTCTATCGTCATTACAAACTCCGTAAAATCCTCCCGAGCTCCAGATTCACCCCACTCGAACCAAACGGCCTCATTCCATCTTTTTCAAACATAGGCCACATCACCGATTTCCATTTTCTGTCGTTCTAATCACCTTCCTTCACCGTTGTGGATCACTGAGACAACATAATTCGACTAGCCATACTACCAACTCTTCTTTATCTCGGCCACATCAAAACCATGGAAACAGCTAGAACTTTTTCCCTCTCTACCAATCGATACCTCACCATTCCCATTGTACTGTCGCTGCCAAACCAACCCATTTTCCATGTATTTCAGTTCACATTCACCATTTAGTCAATTCCACCGTTGCGAGTACTACTGCCATTCGATACATCCCAGCAGATTCAATTTCGACCACCATCACTGCAACCATTTCCCATCGAAAATATCGACCAAATATGCACTTTTGCTTCCCTCGTCTCCGAACTCTCTTCACCTTATTGATTCAGTGAATCAACTTCTCAATTCATAACTCTACTTAACCTATTAATGTTGTGGTAGTAATAGAACTTTCCGTATACCCATTCGTAATCAATAATTCATACATCATCATGAAGATTAGAAGCACAATTGACAACCCATCCTTCGTATATACATATGCCATTTAATCGAAACCATTCATTTGGCCAAACCCCATTCAATCCACGTCCAAAAAAAATCCCCAAATATGTTGATATTGTTGATGCTAGTAGAAGATGTGAATTTAAAGAGGCCAGAGAAAGAAATTTCCGCAGCCACGAACATCATCTCCTCACTATTGAAATTTCTGCAGCCAGAGAAAGAAGAAATTTATGAGAGAAGTTGAAACCCTAGTTGGAAACAACTGCTGGAGAAAGTTATAACTATTAGGTTATGATAAAGGAGCAAGATGAAGAAGAAGAAAGGAAGAAAAGAAGAGACGATGAAGAAAATCAGATCTTTTCTTTTGATTTCGCCTCTATCTCTTGAAACTGATAATTTTGGAAAATATGAGTTTGTGAATAATTTTCACCCAAAAATTGGGGGGCGCGCCTGAATATTTCCGACCGTGGGTTTCACAGTGGAAAAAATCCTTAAAATGGGTTTGTCTGTAGTTTTCACCTTCTAGATCTAGTAAGGACTATTGGGCTGTGGTCACTAAAACATGAGAATCATGGAATAAATTAAATCAAGACTTATCTCTTAGAAATTTGTCTAACCTTTCTTGAATCAACTCATCACCATGTCTTCTATTAGTCCAAGTAAAAAGGTTTCTAGAAAAACTCATATCATGGACGCCTAAAACATTAATAACGTCTTTAACAGTATCCAACATAGTCTGAGAATAGGGATGTCCACTAAATTTCTCTGTATTATTTAGTTAGAAGTTCGTATCTCCTAAGAGGATCCAAGGAAGGTTAGTTGTTACCATCTAATCTAACTACCTTCCAACTCTACCGAAAAGATGTATGTAATGGAAGTCAACTAGAAGCTGAAGACAATAATAAGATTGGCAATTGTCAACCAAAATTGACCACGGTCAAGGACACAAAATGAGATGAGAATATGACAATGAGTTCCAGGTGCACAAATTTTGGAAGCACATACACTACCGCATAAGCCGAAATATAGTAAGCAAATTCAGCTATTATGATTTATGAGTGTATTCTAATCTGACACATTTTTCCGGTGAACTTGTTCGGATCCTCAAATTCAGCAATTCGCAATTGTGTATTCGCCATCAATTTCCGTTCTCATTTCCTCTACTTCTTTCATGGTCTCATCCTCGCTTGCTCTGATCTCATTACTACTTCTGCTAACCATATAATACTTACAGCCACTTCTCTGTCCCCCTCTTTTTTTATTCTTCTCAAGCTTAATTTTCTTCATCTTCAAATTCTCTTACTGGTGCCCTCCCTCTGTTCCCATTCCTACCTCCGCTAACCATCTAATACTTTCTGCCACTTCCCAATCCTCGCCTCGCCTCGCCTCTTGTTCCTCTTCTCTTTATATATTCTTCTCAAGCTTAATTTTCTTGGTCTTCAATTTTTCTTTGAATGCCTGCCCCAGAAACTGGTTTGCTCCCACTAGTGCTCCACGTTTCCATCTAAAGTCTTTGCAGACCCTTTCTTGGCTATTTTCTTGGCTCTGACAAAATCCTCTTCCTAGATGATACACAATCATGAATCATGAAGAGTTACTAAACAAAAACGAATATGCACACTGCTCAGAAGCAAAATCCAATATTATGGCATTGTATTACCTTGCTTGCCTCACATGCGGCAGCATCTGATTCATGTGAGTCTAGGAAACTTCCGCCGACATTTAGGTGAGGAAAAGTTTGAGGACGGACAGATGGAGGCAGCAGCGGGGGTGGTTGTGGTGCTGCTGATGGGTAAAGAAGAGAGGAGCAATAATAATTGTAGCAGCAGTAGCGGAAGCAGTTCAACGACTTCAAACCACGGCTAGCAATTGTCTACTGAGGCCTTCAAAGAAACATCGCACTTCGCACGTTGAATCGCTTGAAAATCTTGGAAGCTAGCAGCATGATCATCCACAATACTTTCAGTTGAAGGAAAAACTGATCATAGTCAGAAGCCTTCTAAAAGTATAGTAAATTCGTTACAAAGAGCAGCTAATAAGTCTCTGCTGCGAAGAAACGCTAATCAGAGCAAAAGGGAAACTAATAATTTCCACAGCAAATAATAAGTTGAAGTAAAAATGTCTAGGTGAGAAGCCTCCTTTCGATTGCTATCTTCTAACCCAATTTTATGTAGCACAAGGAAGGGAATACAACATCCCTCTGTTCTATGTTCCTGAATTTTTTTCGCCAACAATGTTCCACATTATCAAGAAGTTCATAGTGTACATGGTGGCCATTAAATTCCACCTAGTTACATCAGTATATACGCAGAATAAAGTAAACAGCAACAATTAAGACAGAATCAATGAACAAAAAGATAAAACTTACATATGAGAGGAGAGGCAACTATTGCAATCAGTTCTGTATCACTGACAATTCTGCCAGCTTGAAACGAAATCGAAGGATGAGGCGAAATCCAAAACACTTCAAACTGTCTTATATCGGTGCAGACACAACAAGTTTCATACGAGAATTCATCCATTATCTCATCAGCATCACAAGCACTCTCCTTAAGCTTTTTCAGCTAAAATTTGATCTCCTCGGCATCTTAATGTTAGGAAGCGTTATCTGTAAGGTATTTTGAAGCTATTCCATTCCAAATTTCATGCATCCCTGCACCAAATTAAAAGTCATGTTATAAGTTGTTAAAGTCATCCCTGCACCAAATTAAAAGCGTTATCAAGATACCCTTGATGTAACAATTCAAGACTTTTAGTAAGACACATTCCCTCGCAATTGAAAATAGTAATTTTGTGAATTCATTATGAAAACTCAGCTAATCTCAAAACTAAGGACAACTGAAGGACATGTTTCCATGTTTGTTTCTAAACCTAAATGTCAAAAAATCAAACACTTTGAAACCCAAATCTGAAATAACTTACTCATTTGGTGGTCGCAAGACTCCCAGTATAAACCTCATTACCACTCTTATTAGCATTCTGGATTGATATCCCAATTTTGATGAATGGACTCCGCAACTCTGGACAACCTATTGTGTGTGGCGTCTTCCTTGGATGTTTACTTACTATAGTGTTGATTGATCTCAATGCTTCTGTAATTCAATTCTCAAGGCTTTAGAGTATTTGTACAAGATTGTAAAGTGGCTAAGAGGAATTAATTAAAATTAGACATTGAAAGTTGATTTTGAAACAGATCTAAGTAGTTCTTTGATACTTACTATCCCACTTATCCAAATACTGGATGGTGATCGGATAGAAATACTGGTGGAACAATATAGCAAGTTTATCTGATTCAAGAAAACCCCATTTTCCGATTCCGCTCATACGATTATCTAAATCAACCATTTTCCGATCCCTCCTTCCGGGGATATGAGACACAAAACCCATATCCCATTTACAACCCATTCATTAAGTTGTGATGATGGTGGTACTGAAAATAATAGTGGTGGTGATGGCCGATGGAGGAAGAAGGTAGGAGGATTGGGAAGCTATGCGCCGCCGTAAGTGAGAGGACTGATTGAAAAGTTGTGGTTAGGAGTGTTGTGTATAAAAGGGAATTCCTACTGAACCCTAAAGCCTTATAAGAGCACTAGATGGTCCATGAAAGGAGATGAGGCACGGTTTTAGGCGCAGCATCAGCCCATGCCACAGTGATCTGAAATGCGACTTACCTAAAACAGGGACGGAGCTAGGAATTTTTTTTGGGGGGACAAATATATATAGGTATAGTAGTTTTGCCGTAAAAGCAGTCGGCCGAAGGCCGCAAATTTTTTTTAGGCCTTGGTATTTTCCTTCAAATGATGTCACCAAAATATCTAATAAGTTGTTAGATGTTTAGATTTATGGTTGGATTTAATATTTTGATATTTTTCACTTCTTTCCTACGTAATTTTGATATTTAAGCCAAGTTTTGTACGATAAGTACCTAATATCAGTAGTTTTTAAAGTGTATAATAAAGGATTCAAGACTCTCTATGTAATATTCAAAAATATGGGGGAAAAATAGTTAAATACTTAAATTTTTCAAGCCTAAAATGGTAATTATGCAAAGCCTAATTATGTAATTAGGAAATTCTAGGGGGGACTGCTGTCCCCCCTAGACTACATGTAGCTCCGTGCCTGACCTAAAATGTACTATTTTGACACAAAATATGCTCTATGACCCAAAAATACGACTAATGCGTGTTTCATAATCCAGATTTTTGTTAGGTGATACACATTTGAATCCTAATTCCAAAAATTATAACGTGAAATCCATTAAACGGCCAAATGTCACTGCCGTGGCTGAATGAGAGTTATTTGGCAATGGCAGAGTTACATAAATTATTTGTGCAAATATTAAGATATCTGAATTTTCTTGTTCTTTATATTATGGTTATTACTTCAGGAGGCGGCATGACTCATAACACTTGCAGTAGTTTCAAAATTCTACTATTTTGATCATTAGATGGGTATAGTGCGTCACTATTACTGCCTCCGGTAAGTTAAATATGAAGATTTCTTATTTGCAGGAAAAATTAGTCTACACTCCGATGAAGACATGTGTAATGTCTTATCACTTTCAGGCCTGGATTGGCAGCAGCCTATGGTGTTAGATTACCTTCACCAAGTGCATTTGAGAATCAAAGAAAAGATTGACCAAGGTCAACTCAAATTGACCACGGTCAAGGACAAAATGCTAGTACCTCGCTGCAATTTAAGCAACCTGCACATACATAAATATAACTACCATCATAAGACGAAATACTACCGCAAGCAAATTCTTCGGAATTTTCAATTGTGTCTTTGCAGACCCATTCTTGACCATCTTCTTGGCTCTCACATGCTCTTCCTAGATGATACACAATCATACCACACTACTCAATACTAAAATCCAATATTATTGCATTTGCATCTGCTTATGCTTTGCAGATCATATCTATTCGGTCTGAAGTACTACATTGACGAGCTAATTAAATTTGGGCTGTAGCCAGTACTGTTGGTTATTTCCTTGCAAATTTCATTGAAGGTGCCTAGTGACTCTTCCTCGGCCATTTCTTTTACTTGCTAAAACAAAGACAAGGCAGAATTTAGAGTGCCAGAGACAATTTAGAGTGCCAGATCCATTTCACCTTTCTTAGATTATTCTCTACATCGCCATTTCGCCGTGATTCGCAACTGTGTCCGTTCTTATTTTCTCTACTTCTTTGCAGAGCCGTTCGACTATCTTCTTTGCTCTGATCAAATCTCTTCCTAGATGATACATAATCATAAAGAGTTACCAACTAAAATTAACCAAATTTGCCCAATGCTCAGTAGCAACATCCAATATTATGACATTGTCAAAATGATGCCCTTCAAAGAGTCACTAGTACTAGCTCACAATTTTTTCTAAAGATGAAGTTTAAAGGTCATAATAATAAATGTTGTTTTCTTCTGTAACGGCAAACTGATCTTTCTTATGCAAGGGCAAACTGATCAAAGTCATAAGCCCTCTAAAAGTATCGTAAATTCGTTACAAAGAGCAGGTAATAAATCTCAGCAACGAGGAAACGTAATGTTATTATCTTGTAATCACAGCGAATAAGTTGAAGTAACTGATAATTTCAGCAGATAATAAGTTGAAGAAAGCATGTCTAAGGGAAAAGTTATCTTCTAATCCAATTTTTATGTAGCAGAAGGAAAAGAAAACAACAATAATGTTCCTCATTATCGAGAAGTTCCTAGTGTACATGGTGGCCATTTAAATTCTACCTAGTTAAACACAAATTCTGTGTAATAAGTCAAACAAGAGTCGAAACACATATATAAGAATCGAGTAAACAGCAACAATTAGGACAGCATCCTTGAAAATGGGAAAAAAAACAAACAAGACTTACAAATGAGAGGAGAAGCAATTATTGCAATCACTTAACTGTATCACTGACAATTTAACCAGCTTCAAACAAATCCAAGGATGAGGCGACAAACTGTCCTGTATCGGTGCAGACACAACAAGTTTCACACATTATGTCATCAGCATCACAAGCACCGTCCTTGAGCTTATTCAACTAAAATTTGATCTCCTGATGTCACTTGCTTCTTTGTACCGCCTCAATGTTTGGAAGAGTTGTCTGTAAGGCATTTTGAAGCTATTGCACTCCATGTTTTATGCATATCTGCACCAAATAAAAGTCATGATACAATATACGTTCACGGAACATTTTCAAGAACATACAGATAGTTTCAGGATAGAATTGAACAAAAAAGATGTGCTAAGGGTGACAATCAAAGCAAACAAATTTAGTCAGAAAGCCAGTTTGCATCCATAATACCACACAACTCAGTTGCAACAATTTTTAAATACGGTTCACCTGAATAGAGTAACATTTTGGTTGCAACAATTTGCACTGTTCTCTAGCTGAAATTCTTAATCATCCATTACGAAAACACCCCATTGTAACCGTTGGCGCATACACAACAATATCAACTTTTAACTAACTCTTAATGTAGCAATTCAAGGCTTTAGTCGGACACATTCCTTGACAATTGAACACATTAGTTTCGGAATCGGCTAGTCCCACACATTGATTCATGTTTGTTTCTAAACATGGATGTCAAAAAAACAAATACTTGAAACCCAAATCTCAAATGACTTACTCATTTGGTGGTTGCAGGACATTGGTATAGTACTGACTCGGTGCACAAATACTGACTCGGTGCACAAATACTAACACAAACTATTTTTCCGTACAGAGAGTGAACTTCAGGGTACTTACAGGAATTCCCTTTTCTTATACTTCGGCACTTCAGTTTCCATCCTTCTTTCATTAGCTGGTAGCGTTGCACTCTCAGTTGGTGTATACTGATAGACACATTTTTGTGTCTCGATTTAATCTCAATTGTATATTTTGTTAGTGCTCGATTTTGTATTTATTATGGCTTTTTGTGTCATTGTAGGTGTTTTTGGAGAAATAAGCTTTTGCGGCGAAATTGGCTCGAAAAGTGGTTTTTGCGCTCGTGGGAGAAAATTACTATTTGCACCCCTCAAATGGATAAGGGGCACCTCAATTACTGAGGGGTACCCACTTGTTATTTGCACCCCAGGTCATCCCAAAGGCGTCTGCTAAAGGCACCCCTAATATGGTTAAGGGGTAGTCTTCTTCTTCCACAGATTTTGGCGGGAAAAAAATAATTTGAAAATCAGTTTTCTGCGTGATTTTTCAGGCGAGTATTGGTGGAGTTCTTATCGACCTTTCTTGCTGGATTGGGTTCATATTGGCCTGATAGTATTAAACAGGGTTGGTAAAGGATTTGGTTGCGAGAAAAAATGAGGTTATCATCACTCTTCGATAAAACAAGGCATGAACTTTACTCGGTGTTTCACTGTTATTTTGGGGACGTTATGTGAACGGTTCTGGACGAGATTCACGCGGATTTTCTATTGGATTTGGATTGGTATTAGTCCAGTGTATCAAAACAGGGGAGATAGTTGACTCATTCACGTAAAAGAAGGAGAATTCGATTGATTCTCGTTGAAACAGCGGAAGAGAATATCACGGGTATTTGGTGTATCCTTGGAAGTTACGATTGTTAATTGGGGAGGAAATATTTTCGGAAAGATTATGATCTGTAGGAAGATTTGTTAACATCTCAAAACGCCGAGAGAGGAAAGAAAGGAGATATTCCCGTGACTTGGTGTGAAAGAAAAGAGAGAAGATAATTCAAGTATTTCTCGAGTTTTATGGATCGGTTGGATATATATAGGTTGAGAAGACCTAAACAAGGGTTATCGGGAGTTTGGGGGACGACTTGGGAGGTTGCAGTGAAGAACAGAAGGAGTTGCAGGGTCGTGTTCTTCACCAGCCAAGAAGAAGAAGAAAACCAGGAAACAGCAGTCACAGACAGTCGCAGAAAGTGTTACCTAATCTTTCAAATTTATTATCTTTGTAACAACTTTTGCAACAATTAATACGAATTCGCAACACTGCTGTTAGGGTTTTTCTCAAACAGTGAGTTTTGTAACAATTACATCTGTTACAAACTCGCTGCTTTATACTTTTGCTTCAATAAAAACACCTCTTGAGCCATGTTTCTATCTTTTGGGGTGTGTTTTCGACATGAGGAGCTAAACCCCAACACTGGGACGACGGAGGAAGCCTTATTTCACAATGGTTTGGTAACTATATTTGATTCTGCATGACTTTTGCACTTATTTTAATTGATTTATGATTTTCACTAATTAGTTGTGATTTCGTTTGATGGTGTATGCTTAGACATAAGAGCTTTTGATACATCATGCTTGTGATATACATCTAATCTTTTAGAAATCTACTTTTGGCAAAGAAAAGAGTCAACAAAAGAGCTAGAATTGTTATGAGTCATTATATGATCCAACTGAATGTGATTAATGGTGGAATCCGAAGTCCTAGTGTCTCTCGATATCGTGACAACTTTGTATATATTTTTATTATTAAGTCTGAAATCAATCTTTACAAGTCCGAGTGAACGACAACCTTACTACCACCTACAACAATTTAAAAATCACATCAATTTTTGGCGCCGCCGACGCGGACTTGTAGATTTGTTTTAGGTTTATTTTTATATTTTTGTTCTTTTTACGCCTTTGGTATTCTTTTGATTCTTTTCAGATTTGGAGCGAAGCTACGAGGAAAGATAAAGTGCTATAAAAGGAAAGCATCGCCAAAGAAGGAAAGAAAAGAGGAGTCCAAGGAGTGAAGAAGATTTTGTACATAATTAGTTTATTTAGACTTTAATTCTTTTTATTTTTAGAAACTAAATAGGGTTGTATTTTTGTAATTTTTCTTTATTTTTGGACTTTTTGGACTTTATTTTTTCTGGACTTGGACATTATTTTTAAAACCTAAGGAAGGGTTAAAAATTAAATATAAATGCTTTGCGAAAGGACGATACAAATACGATACTGTCTCGACCCTCGGGTTCGTACACCGACATCGGAGTCGGTGGCCCGAGTCGACTTCAACGGTTCATCGCCTGTCCTGGTACGGGAGGTAAGACTCTATCCACCCACGAATCCCCCCGTCGGTGGTTTTATTTTGTGTGACAACTCACACCCCTCGCGAATAGAATGTCGAACTCGGTATAATAGCCAATACAACGATTATCCGACGGAGTTTCAAAATGGACGTTACTACTTTGACCATAGTGTGAATAGTGGTTGGGAACATCAGCCTTTTCAAGGTTATGGTACATACCATGGTGAGCCCAATTACTATCCATATTCCCACCGGTCATACGAGCAAAATTCCTCTCTACTAGAGTCAACACGTAAGTTAGCCGAGAGACACGTAAGTTAACTTAAATGAATAACTTAGTTTTGGACGAAAGCAATGAAACATGTGAACCTTCTTTTCTAGATAAAATCAGAAGTCATGTGAGTCGACTTCGAGAAAATGCTGTTAGAGGCTCAGGAAAGAAATGCTCAAGATAGTTTTTAATTTCCAATATAGTGTTTCCAATAGTACCTTTGAAAATGAGGATAGTTATTTGCATAATCAAGATGACGAGGTTAGAATTGGTAACACTACTTTAGATGAGGTTCAACCATTTTCATGTTATTATAACGATGATTATGATGAGGATAGTGTTGATGAAGAATCAAATATTTAGGCATAGTGATCGAGAATTTTCTACTTCAATTGAGCTTTACAATGATAATATTATTTCTAGTTCAAATCCAAATAATTTTAACAATTATTCACCTATTCAAAAGGACGAGGATTTGACTAGAGATACCACCGTTTTAGACGATGTAGTATTTCCTTATGATTACGAAGCCGATGATAGTTTTGAGGAAAGAGTTTATTCTGAGAACATTGTTTTAGAGTCTCACGATTTAGAA
Source organism: Papaver armeniacum (assembly GCA_023531295.1). Classification (NCBI taxonomy): domain Eukaryota; kingdom Viridiplantae; phylum Streptophyta; class Magnoliopsida; order Ranunculales; family Papaveraceae; genus Papaver; species Papaver armeniacum. Next base: position 97,156 of record JAJJWW010002756.1, on the reverse strand, counting down.
ACATTAGTCTTAGACAAAGAAGATGAACTCGTAGAGCTTTCAAATATGATGAGTGAGGATGCACCTTCCGATTATAACTTAGAAGAAGCAATTGACCATTTTCAGGATTCCGATGATCTAGAAATTAGGGAAATTGTAGATAGTCTATCTAGAGACACCCAAAACTCTGAGTTTGGGGGTGATTATCATTCTCCCTGTGCTTTACCTTTAGCTCTTGTAGAGATCCCTCACTTGGGACTTGATATATGTGCCTCAACCATTGTGCCAGACTGCCTTCATACTAGTTCTCCAGAACCTAGTGATGTCCATAAGGAAGTTCAGTTATTAGAAACCCATCCTCTGGTTGATGTGGTTTATTCAGGCTATGATACCCAGATTGACTTTGTTTTCCCACCAAATATTTTTCAACCAATTGTGGGAACGTATATGTTTCAGATGTGTCAATTATTGAGTTTTGAGACTAAACCTAAGTACTTTAGGAAATTAGTATCGACGCATTTGCTTAAGATTGACCGCCAGTTTCATCGTGGTCAATTGTGTGAGTCAAACCTGATTGACTTTAAGGATCCGCAATTATTCAGGTTATTATTATGTGCTTCTAAGTTTTTATTTGAGTTTTTCCAGACTCTAATACCTGAACCGGATCTTAGCTACGAGGACATCCAACACATGAAAATATTTTATTTGGACCCAGTTATAGAACCTGAACCTGAACCACAACTAGATATAGTTGTCTTAAACAGGAAACTAGACAAGGGTGTGCATTATTTGTTAATTTTCTTGGCATGTTGCAGATTCCTTTTACTTGTGATAGCTCTATTTGGTTTTGATGACCCACAGAAATTCCGGCTATTACTTTATGATTCTATGAGGTGACTAACTTTTCTTAGTCCGGGTCAAGACTTTAAACTTAGCACTTCTTGGGAGGTAACCCAATATTCATGCGACACGGTAATATCTTTCCTTAACTCTTTTACTTCAAATGGTAACAGTTTCTCCTTGTTCATGTTTTTAATTTTATCTTTAGAACATTGAGGACAATGTTAGATTTAAGTTTGGGGTATGGGAAAAACGTTTTAGTTGCATTGTTAAACTCGAGCCTAGAAATTTATGCTTATTAAGGATGGCACTAACCAATCTAAGTGGATGGAAGCATTTTGGTTGTAGGAGTTGAGGAACCAATCTGATTAGATGGCAACATCTAAAGAGTCTATTCATAAAAGCACGTAGCTTAGGTGTTAGAAATAACATGATAGTTTCACCAATCTTGTTGAGTCCTTTTCACTTCGTTTTTATTTTTTATTTTGTTTTTTAAACTATGTTTCTCTAAGTGATTAGGTGGGGCCCACGAATCAAGTTGTTACCGATGCTAGGGTGAATTAGAGTGATTGAGATACCCAGAAAAAAAAAAAAAGAAAAAAAAATTGAAAAAGTTGAAAAATGTTGAAAAAAAAAAAAAAAAAAAAAAAAAAAAAAAAGTGAGACCAGACCATTAGACCAAACGGAATAAAATTAACACTTGGGAATAGCAATATGTGTGTGTTTTCCCCGTCTCCGTCGCCTAAACAAGCGTGGAATGCAGGATCCACGGGAACTATCATGTAATCTATCGACAAGAATCATGCGCTTGGATCCAAAAGATCTAATCATGCAGCTAAAAAAATATATATTAATGTTCAAAGAATAAATCGACCATTGGTTCCCTTGTATATGCCCAGACGTGTTGATCTAGAATTAGGATTGTCGACCACCTGGTTCCCTTGTATATGCCGCTTGTGTTGATATTAGTCGACTAGTATCTCACCATTAGGATAGGTTCATTTTGGCGAGGCCTTCGGACAGTATATGGGAAACATCGATCACTTAGTAAACATCAAAACTATCTATGTTTTTCTCTATATCCATCTTCTTGATCTATCCATGTGATTAGTTTTGACTCCTGGGTATTGATGTCCATAGTGCGACTATCCGAGTAGAGCTTTGTGACTTATATATGAATTTTAGTATGCTTGAGTGCAAACTCGTGTACAAAGAATCGAATTTCGCATCGGGTACTTCCTCCCGTAGTCAATAAGTATGCCAACCAAGGAGATTTTTAGTGCCTTCCAAGGTTCCGTGTAGATAGTTAGGGTCCTGGAGTGTAAAGGTTTTGTGGGTATATCTCTTGTAAACCCTCCCGAGACTATAACTCGGCCACTAGGGCCACCTAGGGGTTTAAAGGCTTATTGCATACGCTAAATGCAATCGACGATGCTCCTGCGACAGTGAGTTAGATTTTATTTTCTAGATTTGATTTTCTCGAGGACGAGCAAATAATAAGTTTGGGGGTATTTGATAGACACATTTTTGTGTCTCGATTTAATCTCAATTGTATATTTTGTTAGTGCTCGATTTTGTATTTATTATGGCTTTTTGTGTCATTGTAGGTGTTTTTGGAGAAATAAGCTTATGCGGCGAAATTGGCTCGAAAGTGGTTTTTGCGCTCGTGGGAGAAAATTACTATTTGCACCCTCAAATGGATAAGGGGCACCTCAATTACCGAGGGGCACCCACTTGTTATTTGCACCCCAGGTCATCCCAAAGGCGTTCGCAAAGGCACCCTAATATGGTTAAGGGGTAGTCTTCTTCTTCCACAGATTTTGGCGGAAAAAATAATTTGAAAATCAGCTTTCACGTGATTTTTCAAAGCGAGTATTGGTGGAGTTCTTATCGACCTTTCTTGCTGGATTGGGTTCATATTGGCCTGATAGTATTAAACAGGGTTGGTAAAGGATTTGGTTGCGAGAAAAAATGAGGTTATCATCACTCTTTCGATAAAACAAGGCATGAACTTTACTCGGTGTTTCACCGTTATTTTGGGGACGTTATGTGAACGGTTCCTGACGAGATTCACGCGGATTTTCTATTGGATTTGGATTGGTATTAGTCCAGTGTATCAAAACAGGGGAGATAGTTGACTCATTCACGTAAAAGAAGGAGAATTCGATTGATTCTCGTTGAAACAAATGAAGAGAATATCACGGGTATTTGGTGTATCTTTGGAAGTTACGATTGTTAACTGGGGAGGAAATATTTTCGGAAAGATTATGATCTGTAGGAAGATTTGTTAACATCTCAAAACGCCGAGAGAGGAAAGAAAGGGAGATATTCCCGTGACTTGGTGTGAAAGAAAAGAGAGAAGATAATTCAAGTATTTCTCGAGTTTTATGGATCGGTTGGATATATATAGGTTGAGAAGACCTAAACAAGGGTTATCGGGAGTTTGGGGACGACTTGGGAGGTTGCAGTGAAGAACAGAAGGAGTTGCGGGGTCGTGTTCTTCACTGCCAAGAAGAAGAAGAAAACCAGAAACAAGCAGTCCACGGAAGATTACCGCAGTAAAAGCGTTACTTAATCTTTCAAATTTATTATCTTTGTAACAACTTTTGCAACAATTAATACGAATTCGCAACACCAACTGCCGTTAGGGTTTCTCAACAAGAGTTTTGTAACAATTACATCCGTTACAAACTCGTCGCTTTATACTTTTGCTTCAATAAAAACACCTCTTGAGCCATGTTTCTATCTTTTGGGTGTGTTTTCGACATGAGGAGCTAAACCCCAACACCGGGACGACGGAGGAAGCCTTATTTCACAATGGTTTGGTAACTATATTTGATTCTGCATGACTTTTGCACTTATTTTAATTGATTTATGATTTTCACTAATTAGTTGTGATTTCGTTTGATGGTGTATGCTTAGACATAAGAGCTTTTGATACATCATGCTTGTGATATACATCTAATCTTTTAGAAATCTACTTTTGGCAAAGAAAAGAGTCAACAAAAGAGCTAGAATTGTTATGAGTCATTATATGATCCAACTGAATGTGATTAATGGTGGAATCCGAAGTCCTAGTGTCTCTCGATATCGTGACAACTTTGTATATATTTTTATTATTAAGTCTGAAATCAATCTTTACAAGTCCGAGTGAACGACAACCTTACTACCACCTACAACAATATAAAAATCACATCAATTTTTGGCGCCGCCGACGCGGACTTGTAGATTTGTTTTAGGTTTATTTTTATATTTTTGTTCTTTTTTACGCCTTTGGTATTCTTTTGATTCTTTTCAGATTTGGAGCGAAGCTACGAGGAAAGATAAAGTGCTATAAAAGGAAAGCATCGCCAAAGAAGGAAAGAAAAGAGGAGTCCAAGGAGTGAAGAAGATTTTGTACATAATTAGTTTATTTAGACTTTAATTCTTTTTATTTTTAGAAACTGTAAATAGGGTTGTATTTTTGTAATTTTTCTTTTATTTTTGGACTTTTTGGACTTTATTTTTCTGGACTTGGACATTATTTTTAAAACCCTAAGGAAGGGTTAAAAATTAAATATAAACTGTTTGTAGGGAAGGACGACAGTTACGATACTGTCTCGACCCCTCGGGTTCGTACACTGACATCGGAGCCGGTGGCCCGAGTCGACTTCAACGGTTCATCGCCCGTCTGGTACGGAGGTAAGACTCTATCCACCCACGAATCCCCCAATCGTTGGGTTTTATTTTGTGTGACAACTCACACCCCTGCGAATAGAATGTCGAACTGGTATAATAGCCAATACAACGATTATCCGACTGAGTTTCAAAATGGACGTTACTACTTTGACCATAGTGTGAATAGTGGTTGGGAACATCAGCCTTTTCAAGGTTATGGTACATACCATGGTGAGCCCAATTACTATCCATATTCCCACCGGTCATACGAGCAAAATTCTCTCTACTAGAGTCAACACGTAAGTTAGGCCGAGGCGACACGTAAGTTAGCAGAAATGAATAACTTAGTTTTGGACGAAAGCAATGAAACATGTGAACCTTCTTTTCTAGATAAAATCAGGAAGTCATGTGAGTCGACTCATAAAATGTTGTTAGAGGCCCAGAAAGAAATGCTCAAGATAGTTTTAATTTCCAATATAGTGTTTCCAATAGTACCTTTGAAAATGAGGATAGTTATTTGCATAATCAAGATGACGAGGTTAGAATTGGTAACACTACTTTAGATGAGGTTCAACCATTTTCATGTTATTATAACGATGATTATGATGAGGATAGTGTTGATGAAGAATCTGAAATATTTAGGCATAGTGATCAGGAATTTTCTACTTCAATTGAGCTTTACAATGATAATATTATTTCTAGTTCAAATCCAAATAATTTTAACAATTATTCACCTATTCAAAAGGACGAGGATTTGACTAGAGATACCACCGTTTTAGACGATGTAGTATTTCCTTATGATTACGAAACCGATGATAGTTTTGAGGAAAGAGTTTATTCTGAGAACATTGTTTTAGAGTCTCACGATTTAGAAACATTAGTCTTAGACAAAGAAGATGAACTCGTAGAGCTTTCAAATATGATGAGTGAGGATGCACCTTCCGATTATAACTTAGAAGAAGCAATTGACCATTTTCGGATTCCGATGATCTAGAAATTAGGAAATTGTAGATAGTCTATCTAGAGACACCCAAAACTCGAGTTTGGGGGTGATTATCATCCTCCCCGTGCTTTACCTTTAGCTCTTGTAGAGATCCCTCACTTGGGACTTGATATATGTGCCTCAACCATTGTGCCGATTGCCTTCATACTAGTTCTCCGTGAACCTAGTGATGTCCATAAGGAAGTTCAGTTTATTAGAAACCCATCCTCTGGTTGATGTGGTTTATTCAAAGCTATGATACCCGTATTGACTTTGTTTTCCCACCAAATATTTTTCAACCAATTGTGGGAACGTATATGTTTCAGATGTGTCAATTATTGAGTTTTGAGACTAAACCTAAGTACTTTAGGAAATTAGTATCGACGCATTTGCTTAAGATTGACCGCCGCCATCGTGGTCAATTGTGTGAGTCAAACCTGATTGACTTTAAGGATCCGCAATTATTCAGGTTATTATTGTGTGCTTCTAAGTTTTTATTTGAGTTTTTCCAGACTCTAATACCTGAACCGGATCTTAGCTACGAGGACATCCAACACATGAAAATATTTTATTTGGACCCAGTTATAGAACCTGAACCTGAACCACAACTAGATATAGTTGTCTTAAACAGGAAACTAGACAAGGGTGTGCATTATTTGTTAATTTTCTTGGCATGTTGCAGATTCCTTTTACTTGTGATAGCTCTTTTTGTTTTTGATGACCCACGTAAATTCCGGCTATTACTTTATGATTCTATGAGGTGACTAATCCTTTCTTAGTCCTGGCTGAAGACTTTAAACTTAGCACTTCTTGGGAGGTAACCCAATATTCATGCGACACGGTAATATCTTTCCTTAACTCTTTTACTTCAAATGGTAACAGTTCTCCTTGTTCATGTTTTTAATTTCATCTTTAGAACATTGAGGACAATGTTAGATTTAAGTTTGGGGGTATGGGAAAAACGTTTTAGTTGCATTGTTAAACTCGCAGCCTAGAAATTTATGCTTATTAAGGATGGCACTAACCAATCTAAGTGGATGGAAGCATTTTGGTTGTAGGAGTTGAGGAACCAATCTGATTAGATGGCAACATCTAAAGAGTCTATTCATAAAAGCACAGAGCTTAGGTGTTAGAAATAACATGATAGTTTCACCAATCTTGTTGAGTCCTTTTCACTTCTGTTTTTATTTTTATTTTGTTTTTTTTAAACTATGTTTCTCTAAGTGATTAGGTGGGGCCCACGAATCAAGTTGTTACCGATGCTAGGGTGAATTAGAGTGATTGAGTTATTAAAAAAAAAAAAAAAAAAAAAAAAAAGAAAAAAAAAATTGAAAAAAGAAAAAAAAAAAAAAAAAAAAAAAAAAAAAAGTGAGACCGCACCATTAGACCAAACTAATAAAATTAACACTTGGGAATAGCAATATGTGTGTGTTTTCCCCGTTCTCCGTCGCCTAAACAAGCGTGGAATGCAGGATCCACGGAACTATCATGTAATCTCGTCGACAAGAAGCATGCGCTTGGATCCAAAAGATCTAATCATGCAGTTAAAAAAAATATATATTAATGTTCAAGAATAAATCGACCGGTTCCCTTTGTATATGCCAGACGTGTTGATCTAGAATTAGGATTGTCGACCACCGTTCCCTTGTATATGCCAAGTTGTGTTGATATTAGTCGACTAGTATCTCAGTCCATTAGGATAGGTTCATTTGGCGGAGGCCTTCGTACGTATATGGGAAACATCGATCACTTAGTAAACATCAAAACTATCTATGTTTTTCTCTATATCCATCTTCTTGATCTATCCATGTGATTAGTTTTGACTCCTGTATTGATGTCCATAGTGCGACTATCTCGAGTAGAGCTTTGTGACTTATATATGAATTTTAGTATGCTTGAGTGCAAACTCGTGTACAGCAATTGGAATTTCGCATCGGGGTACTTCCTCCTGTAGTCAATAAGTATGCCAACCAAGGAGATTTTTTAGTGCCTTCCAAGGTTCTGTGTAGATAGTTAGGGTCTGGAGTGTAAAGGTTTTGTGGGTATATCTCTTGTAAACCCTCCCGAGACTATAACTCGGCCACTAGGGCCACCTAGGGGTTTAAAGGCTTATTGCATACGCTAAATGCAATCGACGATGCCTGCGACAGTGAGTTAGGATTTTATTTTCTAGATTTTATTTTCTCGAGGACGAGCAAATAATAAGTTTGGGGGTATTTGATAGACACATTTTTGTGTCTGATTTAATCTCAATTGTATATTTTGTTAGTGCTCGATTTTGTATTTATTATGGCTTTTTGTGTCATTGTAGGTGTTTTTGGAGAAATAAGCTTTTGCGGCGAAATTGGCTCGAAAAGTGGTTTTTGCGCTCGTGGGAGAAAATTACTATTTGCACCCCTCAAATGGATAAGGGGCACCTCAATTACTGAGGGGTACCCACTTGTTATTTGCACCCCAGGTCATCCCAAAGGCGTCTCGCTAAAGGCACCCCTAATATGGTTAAGGGGTAGTCTTCTTCTTCCACATTTTGGCGGAAAATAATTTGAAAATCGGTTTTATGCGTGATTTTTCAAAGTAGTATTGGTGGAGTTCTTATCGACCTTTCTTGCTGGATTGGGTTCATATTGGCCTCGATAGTATTAAACAGGGTTGGTAAAGGATTTGGTTGCGAGAAAAAATGAGGTTATCATCACTCTTCGATAAAACAAGGCATGAACTTTACTCGGTGTTTCACCATTATTTTGGGGACGTTATGTGAACGGTTCTGGACGAGATTCACGCGGATTTTCTATTGGATTTGGATTGGTATTAGTCCAGTGTATCAAAACAGGGGAGATAGTTGACTCATTCACGTAAAAGAAGGAGAATTCGATTGATTCTCGTTGAAACAGCGGAAGAGAATATCACGGGTATTTGGTGTATCCTTGGAAGTTACGATTGTTAATTGGGGAGGAAATATTTTCGGAAAGATTATGATCTGTAGGAAGATTTGTTAACATCTCAAAACGCCGAGAGAGGAAAGAAAGGGAGATATTCCCGTGACTTGGTGTGAAAGAAAAGAGAGAAGATAATTCAAGTATTTCTCGAGTTTTATGGATCGGTTGGATATATATAGGTTGAGAAGACCTAAACAAGGGTTATCGGGAGTTTGGGGGACGACTTGGGAGGTTGCAAAGAAGAACGAAGGAGTTGCAGGGTCGTGTTCTTCACCAGCCAAGAAGAAGAAGAAAACCAGGAAACAAAGAATACAAGATCCAATGCTAGAAAGCGTTACTTAATCTTTCAAATTTATTATCTTTGTAACAACTTTTGCAACAATTAATACGAATTCGCAACACTGTCATTAGGGTTTCTCTCAAATAAAGTGAGTTTTGTAACAATTACATCCATACAAACTCGTCTTTATACTTTTGCTTCAATAAAAACACCTCTTGAGCCATGTTTCTATCTTTTGGGTGTGTTTTCGACATGAGGAGCTAAACCCCAACACCGGGACGACGGAGGAAGCCTTATTTCACAATGGTTTGGTAACTATATTTGATTCTGCATGACTTTTGCACTTATTTTAATTGATTTATGATTTTCACTAATTAGTTGTGATTTCGTTTGATGGTGTATGCTTAGACATAAGAGCTTTTGATACATCATGCTTGTGATATACATCTAATCTTTTAGAAATCTACTTTTGGCAAAGAAAAGAGTCAACAAAAGAGCTAGAATTGTTATGAGTCATTATATGATCCAACTGAATGTGATTAATGGTGGAATCCGAAGTCCTAGTGTCTCTCGATATCGTGACAACTTTGTATATATTTTTATTATTAAGTCTGAAATCAATCTTTACAAGTCCGAGTGAACGACAACCTTACTACCACCTACAACAATATAAAAATCACATCATATACATCACCCTTAACGGAGGAATTAATGAAAATTAGATTTGAAACTGATCTTATTAGTAGTTCTTTGATACTTACCCTCCTTTATACACCATAAAATGTTAACAGTTGGTAATCTGTGCTACAACCTCATGAAGCACACATATAACATCACATATAACATCACCATATAGCATGTTATTTCAATTCTATGAAATCCCCATTTCCGATTCCGCTCATACCGATAATCCAGATCGCCCATGCCAGTTTCCCTCCTCCTTCCAGGGGATATGATACACAAAACCCATATTATAACCCATTCATTTAGTTGTTGTGGTGGTCTTGTAGAGGATAGTGGTGGTGGTGGTGGTGATGAAGAAGATGGTCGATGGAGGAACAAGCAGGAGGATTGAGAGCTATGCGCCGCCGCAACTGCTAGGACTGATTGGGGGAGTTGGCTTTTTATGAGGAAGGCAATCTTATTGAACCCTAAAGCCTTATAAGAGCACTAAATAGCCCATGAGACTAGATGCGGCACGGTATTAGCCCCACATTGGTTTTAGGTGCAGCATCAGCCCGTGCCACAGTGACCGACATAAAATGTGAATTATTTTCGGGTACTCCTGGAGGCGGCATGATTCACCACACTAGCAATTTCTGCATTACATAAGTACCAGATTCCGCAATATTACTGATGACGATGCTAACACTCTACAGAAGGCATGTAATGTCTTATCACTTTCAGGCCTGGATTGGCAACAAACTATGGTGTGAGATTAGCATCACCAACTGCATTCGAGAATCAAAGAAAAGATTGACTATGGTTGACAACGGTCTAGGACAAAATGTCATGATGAGACGAATATGATAATCGATTTAAGGTGCACGAATTTTATAAGCCAAAATACAGTAAGCAAATTCAGCTATCATGAGACATGAGTGCGTGTTCTCATTATTGTCGACTCAAGTAAACATGAATCCTTACAAATAGAAATACTATGGAAAATTTTCAGTTTTATCTTTATATGCTTCTCAAGCTTAATTTATCAGTGCAGTAGAGGAGCGGTGGTGGCAGAAGCGGCGGTGATTGTGACGCTGCCGGTGGTTATAGAAGAAGATGATGGGGAGCATTAAGAATTGCAGCAGTAGTTGTGGATGCAGTCCAGCGACATCAAATTACAGCTAGCAATCGCTTCCTGAAGCCTGAAACATCGCTCTTCTTCGCACATGGAATAGCTTGAAAATCTTGGAAGCTCGCACCATGATCATCAACATTTTTCTCTAAGGTTAAACTTTGAGGGGTCATAAAGAGGCGAAATTAATAATCGGTGCAGATACAACAAGTTTCACACAAGAATTCATCCATTATGTCACCAGCACCACAAGCACCATCGTTGGAGCTTTTTCAGCCAAAATTTGATCTCCTTGCATCACTTGCTTCTTTGTAGCATCACAATGTTAGGAATAGATATCCTCCGTAAGGTATTTTGAAGCTATTGCATCCCATGTTTTATAAATCTCTGCACCAGATAAAAGTCATGAATCTCATGGTATAATTTATCTTCATTGACATTTTAAAGAAGACACAATAGTGCGCTCAGGCAATGCAAACAAATTTGGTCAGAAATCTAGTTGGGTCCATTATACTACACAACTCGGATGCACCATTGTTTTAATACCATTATCCTGAATAAAGAACATTTTCGCTGCAACAATTCAGAATGTTCTCTAGCTGAAGATCTTAATTGTCCATTACTAGAACACCACATTGTAAACGTCCATGCACACACAGTAACATCAACTTTTTAAGTAACCCTTGATGTAACAATTCAAGAGTTTAGCCGAACACAATCCTTCACAATTGAAAATATTAGTTTCGGAATTGAGTAGTCTCACACTGAGGACAACTAAAGGAAATGTTCTTTTTCATGTTTGTTTACAAACATAGATCTCAAAAAAAAAAAAAAAAAAATACAAACTCAAATCTCAAATAATTTATTCATTTGGTGGTTGCAGGACATTACCACAGCACTGACTAGATGCTCGATACTAACTCGACTAAAGAGAGTGAATATTTTGATACTTACAGGAACTCCACTTTCAATTAGCTTGAAGCATTGTTGGATTTTGATGTGAACGGTTTGAATGACTGCAATCATACATCTCCCTACAAAGAGGAATTAATAAGAATTAGTCATACAAAATTAAATTGAAAATTATCTTAAGAGTTCTTTGATACTTACTTGGCGTTGATGCAGATAGTAAGTACAGCATTACATCTTTCGGATCTTCATGGAAGCCCCATTTCCGATTCCGCTCCTACCGATTATCCAAATCAATCAATTTCCCTCCTTCCATGGTATATGAGACACAAAACCCATATTTCATTTATAACCCATTCATTAAATTGTGATGATGAACAAAATAGTGGTGGTGCTGGTGAAAATGGTCGATGGAGGAAGAAGGCAAGAGGATTGGAATCTATCCGCCGCCGTAACTGGACTTATTTGAGAGTTGGCTTTTTATGAGTGAGGCGATCTTACTGAACCCTAAAGCCTTATAACAGCACTGAATGGCCCATGAGACAAGATGAGGCACGGAATTAGCCCCTCAAGGGTTCTTAGGCGCAATATCAGCCCGTGCCACCATTGATCGATTTAAAATGAAAATGAATTTTGTCGGACCCACATAACATGTACTCTTTCGACTCGGAATATGCACTATGAAACAAAAATATGGCTAGGCATCCGCCAAAGATCACTACGTAATTGGTGATGTAGGTTGTTTCCGAAATAATACGAAAGACGACTGGACTCTGGAGGCATGTAATTAGATTAGCTTCACCAAGTGCATTTGAAAATCAAAGAAAACATTGATTATGGTCAACTCAATTTGACCACGGTCAAGGACATAATGCTACTACCTTGCTCTAATTTAAGCATGCTGATAATGAGATGGTGCACCAATTCAGAAGTACATACATAAATATAAATACAACAAAGGCCGAAATATAGTAAGAAAATTCAGCTATTATGAGTGTGTTCTCATCAGCTGCGACTCAAGTAAATTTGTACTCTTAATACTGTAGTCAGGAATTTGTTCAGTTTTGCCTCTTGGTAGTCTCAATCTCATTAACTTCTTTCGATTCGCAATGAAGAAGAATCAACATCTTAACCATTACTTACTAGTATCTTAGCAATTTGCAGCCTCTGGTTGATGATTTCAGTTCTTTTAAGATCCACTTCACCTTTCTTGGCCTCTGCTTCCGTTCTCATTTTCTCGACTTCTTTCATTGTCTCCATCCTTGCTTGATCTGATCTCATTACTACCTCTGCTAACCATCAAATACTTTCTGCCACTATTGCTCCCCGTTTTATTCTTCTCGAGCTTAATAATACTTTCTGCCACTGGCGCGTCTCTTGTTATTCCTCTTCTTTTTATTCTTCTCGAGCTTAATTTCCTTCATCTTCAATTTCTCTTTTATAGTCTCGTGCTCCCACTATTGCTCCCCGTTTCCATCCAAGTCTTCACACACCTGTTCTCGGGTATCTGCTTGGCTCTCAAATCCTCTTCCTAGATGTTAAATAATCATAACAAGTTACTAAATAAAGAGGAATTCGCACACTGCTTAATAGCAAATCCCATAATCTGACATTGTATTACCTTGCTTGTTTGGCGTACACCATCACTTGAGTCTAGTTCCACCGGTATTTGGTTGAGGAGGAGTTTTAGGAGGGACAGATGAAGGCAGCAGCGGCGGAGGTTGTGGTGCTGCTGGTATGTAAAGAAGAAGAAGAAGAGGGGCATTAAGAATTGTAGCAATAGCAGTGGAAGAAGTTAGACGACTTCAAACCACAGCTAGCAATCTTCTCCTGAAGCCTTCAAAGAAGCATCCCTCTTCGCATATGGAAAAGCTTGAAAAATCTTGGAAGCTCCCAGCGTGATCATCCACAATTTTATCTGAATTTGAAGTTTAAGGGCCATAATGACAAAGGTTGTTTCCTTTATACCGCAACCGAACTTTGTTTTCTTCTGCAAGGGAAAACTGATCACAGTCAGAAGCCATCTAAATGTATGGTAAATTCGTTACAAAGAGCAGCTAATACATCTCAACAGCGAAATAAATGTAATGTTATCATCTTGTAATCTAAGCATCAGAGAAACTATTAATTTCAGCAACAAATAAGTTGAAGCGAGAAGGTCCAGGTGAGAAATCCCCTTTTGATTCCTATCTTCTAATCCAATTTTATGTAGCAGTAAGGAAATGAATACAGCATCCCTCTTCTAAGTTCCACATTATCTAGAAGTTCCTAGTGTACGTGGTGGCCATTGATCTGACCTAGTTACATTAGTGTATACCCAAATCTGTGTAATAACTAAAATTCAAACATGTACCCAAGAATCAATGAAATGAGAAAACTGGACTCACTATTGGAAGGAGAAGTTAGTCATTGCTGCAACCAGTTAACTATATGACTGACAATAGGCAGCTTGAAACAAGATCGAAGGATGAGCTAAAATCAAAAACACTTCAAACGGTCTATATCGATGCAGAGATAATAAGTTTCGTAGGAGAATTCATTCATTATATCATCGCATACTGCTCCCGAATGGTGATCCAATCTCTACAAAAACAAAAAAAAATTCTGTTCTTGCGTCCAAATTTGCTCCACAATACTTTCTGGAAATCTGCCAATGGAAAAGAAAATTATTATAAAAAAAACTAACAAAACAATAGGAGATTAAGATAGAGAGATAGATATAGATTAATAATCTATAACATAAAAAGTGTGCTATGGGTGGCAATCAAAGCAAACAAATTTAGTTGGAAATCCAGTTAAATCCGTAATACCACACAACTCGGATGCAACATTGTTTTAACACGGTTCTCCTGGATAAAAGAGCATTTTGGTTGCCACAATTCAGACAGTTCTCTAGCTTAAGTTCTTAAGCGTCCATTACTAGAACTCGAGTATACACAATAACATCAATTTTAAAGTACTTAATGTAACAATTGAAGACTTCAATAAGACACATTCCTTTGCAATTCATGAATATATTAATTTTGTAAATTCATTATGAAAACTCAGCTAATCTCAAAACTAAGGACACCTGAAGGACATGTTTCCATTTTTTTTTTAAACCTAGATGTCAAAAATCAAACACTAGAAACCCAAATCTCAAATAACTTACTCCTTTGGTATTTGAGTAACATTAGCATAGTGCTGAATGACTCCCCATACACTCAAATCCCTGCAATTTGTAACTTTTAACACCAATTCATTGTTGGAATTCCCTTCCCTTATACTTCTGATCTTTGTTGATTTGCTTAATCGACTCCAACGGGGCAGCTTTCTACATTAAGAGACGCAGTAATTGATTAAAATTAGTCACTAAAAATTAAATTTGAAACAGATCTTACTAGTTTTTTGGTACTTACTTCCACGGCATGCAAATATGTACGACCACCTTATCCCATGGGATAGAAATAGCTGACAAAGTTCATCCGATTCATGAAAACTCCATTTCCGAATTCGCTCATACTGATTTTCCAAACCTACCATCTTTTCTCCTCCTTCCATGGTATATGAGACACAAAACCCATTTTCCATTTATAACCCATTGTGATGGTGGTGGATCTGGAGATAATAGTGGTGGTGGTGGTGGATCTGAAGATAATAGTAGTGATGGTGGTGAAGAAGATGTCAGTGGAGGAAGAAGGCAGAGGATTTCAAGCTGTGCGCCGCCGTAACTGGTAGGACTGATAGGAGAGTTGTTTTTACAAGTGAAATGATCTTGCTGAGCCCTAAAACCTTATAAGAGCACTTTAGTGGCCCATGAGACGGGACAAGGCACGGAATTAGTTGCACATGGGATCTAGGCACAGCATCAGCCCGTGCCACAGTTATCGATTTAAAATGGGATGACTTTAGTCGGACCGACCTAAAATGTACTCTTTACTCAAAATATGCACTATGACCAAAAAAAAAAAAAAAAAAAAAAAGAAAAAAAAAAAGGAATGGAAGTAAGCAATTTCTTGTTTATTTAAATTATTAAATATAAAATTTTGACTTCGTGATTTAAATGTGTCGACATATGTTATAAATGTCGGATTTTTGCGTTTTTTGCCATCAAGTACGCTTATGTATTATGTTTCTTGTTGATGAAAAATTAATTTTTAGGCCCTATTTGGGAACTCGAGTTTGTTCATTAGGTGATATGGATTATAAAAAATTTCTAACTTGACTTATATTCCCCGAAGAACCCTTAGTATTATCAATCACCTCAAAATAAACTTAATCGACTAGCGAAACAAGTTATTGTGGAATCACAAACGATGAGACGAAGTTTGTTTGTGATTACTTTTCAATCTTGCATATCGGAGATATAAAATCTCGAGCCAATTATTTCAATTGCACTCAACACGATAGAAACAGCAAGATCAGATCACGCAACTACAAAGATAATAGTTTGGTATGGCTTCACAATCCCAATGAAGACTTCAAGTCGTTAACCTACAGGGTCTCGAGAAGAAACCTAAGGTTAAAGGAGAATCGACTTTAGTTATGCAACTAGTAACACACAGGAGGTATGGGGATTAGGTTTCCCAGTTGCTAGAGTTCTCCTTTATATAGTTTTCAAATTAGGGTTTGCAATCTAAGTTACCTTGGTAAAAAAGCATTCAATAATCATCGTTAGATGAAAAACCTGATTCAACCAAGCTAATATCTTTCAACCGTTAGATCGAACTTAGCTTGTTAGACACAAATGAAATGTACCCTCATTTAGGTTTATGTAACCGTACCTAAACGTGTACACCATGTTGGTTCACAAATAGTTAACCGAGGTTAGACATATGATTACTCTCATATCAACCTTATTCATCTTAACCATAACTAGTTCAAATGACCGAAATTAAACTAGTTAAGAGTTGTTCAATTGTTTAGAAAACACAATTGAAGTCAAATCGGTTTGATTCACTTGAATCAATCATGAACATTATAGCCATGGTTTGCAAAGATAGCATTCCTTATGATTTAAATATTTAAGTCCATGAACTGACTAACTTGACAAAGTAACCAGCTTAAGTATGCATACGGGTATGCATACTTAAGCAACCGGTTTTGAGTTAGTTAAGTTTCCAAACTCAGCAGAAATTTTCGGTTCAAAAACTTCCACCAGTATGCGTACATTACGCATACTTAAGGTGACTAGTTAAGAGTTTTGCCAAAACCAAACTCAATGCAGAAATTCTCGGTTCGAGAACTTACGCCGAAAGACGCATACTCAACTTTGTCTCCTTCACCAATTTCGTATACACACATATGCATACTCTTGGCTCCCGGTTTATGGACTTACACACTAATATGCGAACACACTATATATACTTATATCCAAAGATGGTTACATCATCAACTCTTTATTTCAATCATTGAAAAATTCTTCCATAATGACAATAGTCGTTTTCACACACTATTAGCAGCAAAGCAATTTTTCAAGATATTGAAATAATCATTGTCGAAACATTCCAAGCCTACATCAAATGATTGTATCACACAAACCATGTAAGATGTTACCTCGACAATTTTCTCATGATATAAGATGAACTTGGTCGAAGGAAAGCTTACCAACACATATCTCGAGAAATATGTAAGCGAGATATACTCAGCTCGAAATCTCAAATGTATATAAAGAAAACTATATCGTAACACAACTTATGTCTCAATATAGGAGATAGTAGAAATAGAATTTCCAAGTGATAGATAAGTTCAAGTCTCCGCATACCTTTTGTCGAAGAAGTTCCACAAGCTCCCCTTAGTAGTTCTTCGTCTTCAAGAGATGAACGTCGAGATATTTAAGCTCAACTACACTATATATGTCCTAGTCTGAGACATCTATAAATAGGCTGGAAATAAAGACTTATAGTTTTGATCACTAACATTGACAAACATGCTTGAGATAGAAACGCATGCGAGTTTGACCGACCAAAACTATAAGTCTCGGTTGCAAGATCAATTTTTAACTGGCGACCACAGCGGAAGATTAATCTCTCGGTTGCAAGATCAATTTTCAATTTCATTTTCAATTTGCTCAAAATTCAAGATGGTGGATCTTAGGTCTGGATCAGCGACAAATCCCGATGTTACTGGCGCCGACAACACCCCTGGTGTCCACATTCCTGCCGGTGACACCAATGTACCGCCTACAGCACAATCAACACATCTCGTGGCACTACATCATCAATCACCAACACCAGCGGCGCAAGAAGCATTCCCTTAGGTGTGACACCTCCAATCACCAGAGCCAGAGCCGTTGCCGCCGCCCCCAATGTTTCTTCGAGCGTAACACCCGTGGCTATTACTAGAGCTACGACCACTCCCGGACGAGAGACTGGAGGAGCCAGAGGAGGCCAACCTCCTATCACCATTTTCGATTTGATGGAAAGACAAGAAGTTCTCGCTATGGCCCAGACAGACATGGCTTCAAATCAGAAAGAGGTACTCACTTTCCTCAAGACGCTAACAGAACGATTACCACAAGAGTAGCGTCAGCCCATGGAACCAATAAGGAGTATCTTCAACGCTCTTGGCGCAAGCACTTTAATAGGACGTGCATTCATAGATGAGGAAGTTCGTGTCGCTCCCGAGCACTCCAGAGAAAGGAATCAGCCATCCAATTTCTTCACGCGTGAAGATCTAGAATGACTTCTCCAAAATCGAGGCAAGGAAAACCCAGAGACATGCACCAAAGATCAACCTCTCGTATCCCACTCGATGTGCAAAGAGTTCCTCTCCCGAGAGGATACTCCTCCCCTCTCCCTTTATGATGGTACTGGTAACGCTCGCGAACACATTTCTCGTTTTCTAGAATCTTTGGGAGAGCACGAATACAATCACGTCCTCCGCCTGAAAGAGTTCTCAAAGTTGCTTACTAGAAGAGCATACACCCGGTAAAACAACATCGCACCAAACAGCATATCAAACTGGTGTGAGATGGTCACCGCTTTCTACAAAAAGTATTTATTCGTGTTCGAGCAAATCACTTTCTCGGACTTGGGGAGAATGTTTCAGCGAAACAACGAGAATCCAAAATATTACGTCAAGAGATTCAGAATTCAAGCTTTGGATTGTCACGACCCAAATGTGACCGAACAACAATTGGTGGAGTCGTGCATTAACGGTATGGTTACCATCTATCGTGATTTACTGGAAAACCTGCGCTTACATACGTTCTATGAACTCCATGAAGCTGCTAAACGATTGGCTACGACCGCACCAGCGCTTTTAGAAAGAGCTAGACCGTCCAGGGGTAAGGATGCACGCGAAACCCGAGGAAACATGCGTCTTATCAACAAGCAATACAATATTGGACCTTCTGTAAGCTTGGTAGGTGAAGGAGGGAAGAGGAAGCTCCAGCGACGGAGCAACAACCCAAACGCGCAGCGCCAACGCAAACGACTCCATCCCGGAAAGCCACGGCTAAGACTCCTGAATCTGGAGATGCTGCTCCAGACTTCCCATTTCCAATAGACGAAGTCATTGAACTCCTGGAAGCATGGATTCAAGATGACGCAATCAAGCTACCTCCTCTCCGAATTCCGCCCACTAAAGAAGAGATGGTGAATCCCAAATATTGTCGTTATCACAGGATTGTCAATCACCCAACCAGTGACTCCAACAAGTTGAAGTGCATTTTCAAAGAGAATGTGGATGCGGGAGAACTTCAATTAGGAAATGAAGGAGTCAACAGAGACCCTCTTCCTGTCAGGAGCTGCATGATTTTTGGGGACTCCGTCCACAAGACTGTGCAGTCAATGATGGAAAAATTATGTGAAATTATGTATTTCTCTAAGGCGCAGCGTCAAGACATATTTGGATCTCTCAATCGTATCATATCAGGCAAGCGTCTGTTTCCAGTTAAGGAAGCCGCTCCCGAACCCCAATCCTTCCTGGGAAACGCGAGTTGTAACTGGGGACTCTTAACCATCGCTTGCTTGAAGGACGTCGAGTTTGACAACACGCTGATTGATGTAGCATCTGATTTCAATATTGTCACCGTCAAGGACCTGAAAGTTGCAAATATTTCGAAGCAAGAAGCTGTTCATCACCCAACCATAATTAAAAATTCTGAAGGAGAATCTAGAGATGCTTATGGGTACATCGACCTCGAAATCAAGATAGGGGACTCTCTAACACGCGGTAAGTTTCATATTGTGAAAGATTACCCGAACTATGATATGATTCTGGGGGGCTCTTGGGTGCATAACAACAAAGCAAAGCTAGGGGTGTGTCCTTTGCCAATGTCTATACCTGAAAGGATTACCAACAAGCCGTCAAACCCCGAAGATTATCTGTTGCCGTATCGACAACTTGCAAGTGTAACGCAATTACCCGGAGAGAGCCCATAAGCGTACATTAGAAGATTCTGAACCCAAGTAAGTCTTATTGAACAACCCTTTTTGCAACCAGTCACTCCTCCTTCCGCTAAGTCTCGGGGACTCGCTCCAATCAACAACACAGCCGTCGCTAGGAGATGTGAATGGGATGCTGGTCCTTTCAAACGCTTTGTTAAAAGTTTAGAAGCTGGCTCAGTCAAAGACGACGAGTCCAAGGTTCAAGTGGTCGTACAACACCCAAATAAATTTCAAATTGGATATTTGGTAATGAAGGCGACCACGTTTCAAGTTGGAGATGTGATAGTGAAGGTGAACGCTCAGTCTGATTCGCTTACAGAAAGGGAAGATAAGCCATACCTGGTGGCAGACGTTATCTTAGGCGGATACTGCAAGCTCATCAATGCCGACAAACTGGAGGGCGTGACAATCCACTCCAGATGGCTCAAACCTTTCAATACCTAAAACGATGTGCTACCTTTTCCTCCAGCGTTCTCTTTAGTATTTCCTCCAACAATTTCCTCTTTCATGCAATATTTGTAATTCCTCAAAAATGATTGCACTGCTTGCATTCATAATTAGGGTTTCAATTTGTCAGTTAATCAAAGTATTACTTCCTTTTAGAAATCTCTCTATTCCTGAATCATGACACAAAGCCTTGAACAAGCCTAAAACCCTCACCAGTACAGCATCTCATATCTTTCGAGAAACATTAAAGGAGTACACGCATAAAGAAAATAGGCAAAATAATCGTGATTATTAGGGCGAGCACCTTGTACTCTGAAGAGCATTTTACTCTAACAATAGAGCATCCTCTCAATCACTACACGGTTAGACGGATTGCAACACTTTATTAATTGGAGGGCATACAGGTTTGTGATCAATCTCTGATTTCCATTATTACATCCGCTTCATTGTTTTTAGGGTTACATGCAATCATCATAAAGGGTCACATATGGACGCATCATCACTTATGAATGATCGCGTTCTTTTCGACTGTACGACTTGATGGAACGGAGAGATTCTATTGAAACCCTACTGGAAATGTTACTAGGGTCCCCAAGATATCGAAAAAAAAAAAATCAAATCAATCATTCAATGAAAAACATCAGCCACAAAATTACCGAGTATAAAAAGAGATGTCTCCAAATTATGGAAAGTGCTCAACAATGAATAAAAGCAACAAAGGGAAGTCTATTCATTGGAGGTATCAACGGTATCTTCACCGGAGTTGTTATTGGAAGCTTCTTCAACGCCTTCATCACAAGCCACTGCATCCTCTCTGGAAGCCGCATCGATTTCCCCTTTTGATGCCGCTTCGACGCCTCCCTCAACAACTGCTTCAATATTCCCTCCAGGAGATGCGCTGACATCGTCCTTGGAAGCTGCTTCAACATCTTATCCAGATGACGCTACCATGATCTCTTCAGTAGCCACTTCAGTGTTCCCTCCGGCGGTTTCTTCAATACCCTCCACGGAAGCTACGTTGACCTCTCCCTCAGGAACTGCCCCAACAACCTTCTGAGGATACTCTGGTTCGTCCATGTCAGGATCGAGGATGATGATTCCGTTACAGACAGGGTAATCATACTTGTTTTCACTGGAAGGCCGCTCATGCTCGATCCTTCGCCGCTTTAGCCGAGCTGCAAACCTTTCAGCTCTTGCGCTAGGCGGCTGAGAAGCTTCGTCGTGCCTCCATTCTTCCTCCATGCCGACTGAAGCCAAGAAATCCTTAACACGCTCCCAAACGAGATGTAGGTGTAGAAGAGACATACCCTGTATGGCACGGCCATCTTCACGAAACGGAGGATCTATTTTGGCCATCACCTCCTCGAACGCACTAGCCTTGGGTTTGTTGACTTCAAAGCTCTTCTCTGGAGAAGTAAAAAAGTAATCATCATCAGCAGTTCCCATCATACACTGTAAAAAGGGACGTTATGGTCATACCAACAGCTGGTATATATATATATATATAAAATATCGCTATCATCAATCAAAATTCAAATCGCATAATGAACATGGAGCAGTACCTGGAATAAAGAAGGAAAGAATTCTGCGATTGAAGAAAGGCTCAGCGTATTCTTTATATTCCGCAAATCAACTAGATCCCGAGTGGAAAAGGAGTCTCTACTTGTCGTGTATAAAGGCTCCGGATACGGGATAACAATCAATTAGATACTTATCTATCTGACGATAACCGACGTACAAAGGAAACATGCTCTACTCAAGAACCAAGCCACCTGGTAATGTGCATCGAACTTCTCTTGTGAATTTCTTTGTCTGTCACCATATAGTGCTTACCCCGCAACAATGTCACCGTTACGTGCTAAGCGGGGGACTTAATGTTGATGGTGGATTTTAGTTCAGGGTCGAAGTCATAAAACCCTATATTAGCGTTGTATTCCTGCAAAGGAATAAAGGTCATTCGAAAGTAATGAGTGTTCAAACCTATTTACTTATACACGCATTGAGCAACTCAGTATAAATATGAAATTCACTCAGAATGGTGCGCGTAGTAGCAATCCCAAATATTCTGTGAATTCTATTTTCTGCCGGCATTATTGACTAATGCATGACTCGCCTAGTATTTTACCGTGCTATGTTCCCGGATGAACTCTCATTATTGACATGACATAACGATCAAATGTTCACTCTCAGCAGAGTAACATGAATCTCCCGAAATGTCAACATTGAGATCCGCATGGAAATACCCATATAGGCCGCATCACCCTCTGACAAAGAGGATTTCGTATTGACACACTTTTGAGTTAGCTCGATCGAACTCGCTTAAATTTCTTAAGGAAAATATAGATTATTAATATCAGTCTCAGAAACGATCACTGCCACACAATTTGGCCGCGTGTTTAGCAAGCTTAGACCACTCCTGGTAGAACTAGGCAGTCATTATGATAACCGTCGGTGGGCCCATTAATACCCAAACCGGCCGGACTTCACCTAACTCACCTCAGCATCATTGAACGCCAAACCCAAGTGTGATGGTAGCGCTATTGAAAAATATCTCAAACGAGCTAGAGCGTCCAAAACGGTCTCAGAAGCATCACGACCGTCCAACTTCGCCAGCCTAGATGGACGACTTAGATCTTCAAACAAACAATTAAAGAAGTGCTTGCATGATCAGTGGCGGCCAAATTTTTCCCTTGGTCAATCGACTTGCCTGCGAAAAGCCTATAGGGTGCTCAACCGATTGTACAAACTCGAGCAGACAAGATGCAATCGAAACCCTAATTTAGGTCACGGCAGTTTGCAACTGTCGCAAATCGATCGTGTCCGTACAACTTCGCCAGCCTAATTAGACGACTTAGATCACGTTTCAGACAGTCGAAGGGGTGCGCACGGGTTCATCACCAGCCCAATTTTATCCTCACTTGATCGACTTGCCCAAGGTAAGTCGATAACACGCCAGAACGTTTGATCAAACTAGCGTAGAGGAAGCTGTCTCAAAACCCTAATTGGGGTTTACAATACACTTACTGTCGCAAATTGATCACAACCATCCATCTTTGCCACCTAAATGGGTGGTATAGATCTAGATTCAAATGGTCCCGAAGGTGTTAATAAAATCACCGTCGATCCGCCTGTACACGTGACCAACCGGTTTATGCAAACCAGGGGTCAATGCCTCGAAACGCACGCCTAAAAGAGGGTGGGCCACACGGTTTTCAAACCCTGAATTGCATCAACGGCAGTATGCAACTTCCGTAAAACATCTCTTCCATCCAACTTTACCAGCCCGGTTGGACGACGTAGATTTATTTCCAGCAAAGCAACAAGCTAGCATGGCAATCACAGGACATCCCTCCTCTACGAGCAGTGATCGACCAAGTGATGGCGTGTCCCTAGAGCCACCAAACGATCACCCAAAGGTGGTCGATCATGCTACCTCCTTTAAGACGCTTATCCGCGACTTATTCAATCAAGCTCTAAAACAACGATGCTTCATACACATCGATTAGTCTTACAAGCGATGCTTCACATGCATCAAATACATACGATATTTTATGCCGGCCTCATAAACGACTTAGTTGTTTTACTTAATAGCACCATATGCTATTGTCCACGGCTTGACCCACTTATTCAAGACATCAAACATGTCACAAAATGGGGATGCTTACTGGGGTATTGGTCTGGCGGTTTACAGCATGCGGCGTGCAACACGTCCATTACGAGAACGTGTCAGGAAAGACGGACGGTTATCAGTAATGAGAGTAGTCGGAGAACGTGTGATCAGTCATCCCTCATAACGGAGACACGATGATCACTACCTTCCGCACAAACCCACTTCTCCACTACTTCACTTCCTCCACTTCCTATGAGATCAGGGTGTGCTCAATGACTTGTTTAAATAGATTTTCAATCTATTTCGAAAGAGAGACAGAACACAAGTGTTATCAACACAAGTAGCCAGAAACCATTTTCTGATACGCAAGTCATAAACAGCCACACCTTCAACACTCTGATCTCAAACACCTTCTCCGCTTCCCTCCCTAAGATCAACCCTTCTCCTTCACCTTGTGACCGAATTGAATCTGGAACGGCCATTTCTTGGTTTAGGACAGAGTTTTACAGATTGATCTCTCGAACCTAAAAATAATTCCCGTGCAGTTCATTTTTTTAAGGTTTGAATTTGTTTCTCATCAACAC
The DNA here is from genome assembly GCA_023531295.1 of Papaver armeniacum. Lineage (NCBI taxonomy): Eukaryota > Viridiplantae > Streptophyta > Magnoliopsida > Ranunculales > Papaveraceae > Papaver > Papaver armeniacum. Next base: position 72,765 of record JAJJWW010002756.1, on the reverse strand, counting down.
ACCCCAAATTACCCCAAAACAGGGGGTCTAACAACCACACCCAACAATTCGTTTGGAAATCTGAGAGGACTTACTCCAATACACTTTCTAGAGAATCAACTAGACAGTCAGACTCAATCTACATTAAAGTATATCAAAGAGTTTAATATCTCTAACTCTTAATTCAATATGCAATCAACAAATAGAAATATGCGAGCCTGATTGAATATATAAGAGGAGTTACTTGAACGGTACTAAAGACCAATGTTCAAGTTTCAATCAATGTAAACCAACAACCAAAGGTTGGATATTCTAATTGGTTGATCTTAACGCACAACATGTTATATTTCAATTATATAACAAAATATAATACGGAAAAGAAATAACACAGACACCAGAATTTTGTTAACGAGAAAACCGCAAATGTAGAAAAACCCCGGGACCTAGTCCAGATTGAACACCACACTGTATTAAGCCGCTACAGACACTAGCCAACTACCAATTAACTTCGGACTGGACTGTAGTTGAACCCTAATCAATCTCACACTAATTCAAGATACAGTTGAGATCCTCACGTCTATGATCCTAGCAGGATACTACACACTTGATTCCCTTAACTGATCTCACCCACAACTAAGATTTGCTACGAACCAAAGTCGAAGACTTGATAGACAAATCTGTCTCACACATAAAAGTCTATAGGATTGAATAAATCTGTCTCGCACAGAAAAACCAAGAGTTTTTGTTCCGCCTTTTGATAAATCAAGGTGAACAGGAACCAGTTGATAAATCAGACTTATATTCCCGAAGAACAGCCTAGTATTATCAATCACCTCACAATAAACTTAGTCGAATAGCGAAACAAGTTATTGTGGAATCACAAACGATGAGACGAAGTTTGTTTGTGATTATTTTTCTATCTTGCTTATCGGAGTTATAAACTCTCGAGCCAATTATTTCAATTGCACTCAACACGATAGAAACAGCAAGATCAGATCACGCAACTACAAAGATAATAGTTGGGTTTGGCTTCACAATCCCAATGAAGTCTTCAAGTCGTTAACCTACTGGGTCTCGAGAAGAAACCTAAGGTTAAAGGAGAATCGACTCTATTTATGCAACTAGTAACACACAGGAGCTGTGGGGATTAGGTTTCCCAGTTGCTAGAGTTCTCCTTTATATAGTTTTCAAATTAGGGTTTGCAATCTAAGTTACCTTGGTAACAAAGCATTCAATAATCATCGTTAGATGAAAAACCTGATTAGACCAAGTTAATATCTTTCAACCGTTAGATCGAACTTAGCTTGTTACACACAATTGAAATGTACCGTCATTTAGGTTTATGTAACCGTACCTAAACGTGTACACCATATTGGTTCACAAATAGTTAACCGAGGTTAGCCATATGATTACTCTCATATCAACCTTATTCATCTTAACCATAACTAGTTCAAATGACTCAAATGAAACTAGTTAAGAGTTGTTCAATTGTTTAGAAAACACAATTGAAATCAAATCAGTTTGATTCACTTGAATCTATCATGAACATTATAGCCACGGTTTGCAAAGATTACATCCCTTATGATTTAAATGTTTAAGTCCATGAACTGACCAACTTGACAAAGTAACCAAAATTAAGTATGCGTACGGGTATGTGTACTTAAGTAACCGGTTTTGGGTTTGTTAAGTTTCCAAACTCAGCAGAAATTTTCGGTTCAAAAACTTCCACCAGTATGCGTACATTTACGCATACTAAAGGTGACTAGTTAAGAGTTTTTCAAAAACCAAACTCAGCAGAAATTTTCGGTTCAAGAACTTCCGCCAGTATGCGTACCTGTCTCCTTCACCAATTTCGTATGCACACATATGGATACTCTTGGCTCCCGGTTTATGGACTTATACGCTAATGTGCGAACACACTATATATGCTTATATCCAAAGATGGTTACATCATCAACTCTTTATTTCAATCATTGAAACATTCTTCCATAATGACAATAGCCGTTTTCACACACTATTAGCATCAAAGCAATTTTCAAGATATTGAAATAATCATTTTGAAACATTCCAAGCCTACATCGAATGATTGTATCACACAAACCATGTAAGATGTTACTCGGCAATTTTCTCATGATATAAGATGAACTTGGTCGAAGCGAAAGCTTACCAACACATATTTCGAGAAATATGTCAGCGAGATCTACTCAAATGTGTATAAAGAAAACAATATCGTAACACGACTTATGTCTCAATATAGGAGATAGTATAAATAGACTTTCCAAGTGATAGAAGTTCAAGTCTCTACATACCTTTTGTCGAAGAAGTTCCACAATCTCCTCTTAGTAGTTCTTCGTCTTCAAGATATGAACGTCGAGATATTTAAGCTCAACTACACTATCTATGTCCTAGTCCGAGACATCTATAAATAGGATAGAAATAAAGACTTATAGTTTTGATCACTAACATTGACAAGCATTCTTTAGATAGCAACCATGCGAGTTTGACCGAGCAATGCTCTAACACAGTTATGTACTATAGTAAACTTAGAGCTGTAAATTTCTCAAAGTAAACTTAGAGTACAAAACATGGGTATATAGTCAAATAATTAAGACTTCAAGCACTATAAAGGTGAAATGACGAGGGTGCCAAGTACACCACAATCTTTTCGATATCAACCTCCATGACAGATACTTTGCATGATCTATTATAGACAGAGATTGTCAAGAATATAACAACCACAAGGTATACATTTGGTATATCTTTTAAGTCCGAAACTGAACCTGACTATAAGGATCAAATCAAGTGTATTTATTTTAATTATAAAGACAAGAAAATAGTGGGGTTGATACCATTAGAGATAATTAATTCTTGACATATCTTGATCGCCATATGGCTTAAATGGTACCCCCTGCTAGTCTTGGTATCAATATAACAACCTATACCATACTATTAGTCAATGTTACACAGAGCAGTTGTTATCGGGTGATATCTTTGTCTCTCAAGTTCTTACCCGAGAAACACTTGGTGGAAGTAGATTGGAACAATTAATAAAGTAGCCCACTTTTTTTGTATCCACAAAAAAGATTCCCCCGACATATTGAAATTTGTTAAAACTAGTGTCTTTCCCGTGCGTTGCACGGGATTAAGTAATTATTTGTTGAAACTATAGCCGTAACTGAAAATTGTGTTTCACTTAATTACCGAACTTCTGTAAACATTCCGAAAGTGCTAAGATATTTCACACCTGATACTAAGATAGTTCTCAAACATTTATAAACATTTACTTGATATTCAATAGAAAGTACTGAAAATAAGTACCGAAGATTATCAAGTTTCTCAAAATAATCACTGAGAATCAAATCTCTAAGAAAGTAAATTTAGTGAAATCAACTGAAGAAAGAATCATTAAGAATCAAACTACCAATAAAGTAATGATACTAATAAGAAATAATAACTAAAAATGAGACTAATAGTAAACTAATCCTACCCAAATCACTAAGAGAGAATCATAGCAATGTGATACAATGTGTTTAACTATGCTAGAAAGCTTTATTAGGCTTTCATGATAATTTTATTTTGTTTCAAGATCTTATGTAGTTCCTTGTGCACTATGCATTGATATGTTATCATGTATCCATATGATGCTAAACAGTTATTACAACAACTTCCATCTATAACTTGAGAAATAATTTGTTATGTTTCCCACATCTCACGCGTCAAATTGCTAGCGAAGCTACATACACAGCAACTTCCTACCATATATAAACATAACTTTAACGAAATATATATGCAACTGTATTTAGTTATTGGGTGTGCCTACTTTCCTTCTTCATTGTTATTAACAATTTGTTAAGTAATTTGTTCTCTAATAATGCACCTCTAAACTAACCTTATGGCTCATTTAAAAATGAATAAGGTAAATTTAATACTTCTTTCCCTACTGAGTACTGACCCTCCTCTCTCTGTATAAATCTTTCATTCTGTTCATTCTTCTTCAGTATTGTCTCTACCTCACTCCCTCATTAGAAAAAGTAGAAAAAGTGTTCTAACTGGCAACCTTGAAAGCATTTCATATGTGCACAAAATCCAATTGACCCTGTTGAATTCAGAAGGCAAAGTCACATGACCATTGGCTGCCTTGCTGATTAGTACAAAAATATTTAGAGTTATCCTGTTATGCGTCAAGTTAAAGCTGGCTACTTGGGTGAAGACGATTACAGTCAAAAAAAAAAAAGCGTACATATGGATGAAAATAATGAAAGTTTTGTGACAATTGCTTAACCAAATTGACAACATAGAGGAAAACAGTAGTGTTCTCGTAACATGAATTGGGTTAGAATTTATACATCTTACAGGATATATTTCTCAAAACCCTAAAGAGTAGATGTACAAACACTAACTCATTTCAGTTAGTAATATCGTCTCCATCCCTTCAGAATATGCAGTTTATTAAGCATGCAAGATCAACTTGCATCATCTTGAATAAAGTCTTCACACCAAGATATCTGAAAGAAAAAGGAATCAGTGAACAGATGTGAGAACAGACAATTATGGATCTTTCACACTCTACATATCTCAACCTACTAAACTACAACCAATGTCCGATCCTTTTTTGATACCCTTAAGAGTGAAATACTTGCCCATGGATATCAACTTATGCTCATGAAAATTCGTCCAGCAAGCTTGAACACACCCATCTCAAATTTGACGGCAAAAGTTCAAAATTTGGATTATTTCTCAAATTTTACTCGCACTACAGTAAAAATGGCGTGCACAATCGCTTGAAACAATAAGTTAAGAAGAACAAATTGGTTTTTTTCGAACCAGTCATCCATCTTGCTGCTATAAACATTTTAAATTTTAAATAGGTGCAACATCAAAGCAGTAACAGATGGAATTCCATTATGGATTATCAAATTCCGATGATGCATTAGGTAGCAAAGTTAATACAACCCAGAAACACTAAGTGAAGAAGTATCTTGTATCATCCGAAATAAATTTGCTTCACTGAATTGGGACTTTGCCATGATCGTAAAACATCAGCATACACATAATCTTAATTTTATTGATATTTATGTGTTAGTGTGTGATGTAAACATTAGCGTGTCAATTTGCACTTATTTTCGAATTACTGCTAGTGGACGTGTTTCGTCATAATAATTCTTATGCATCTGCACTTTTTGTCTCTCTATAAAATTTCCCTCTATAGAAGATAAATAACTTGTAAGAGTAAGAGTTGAAGCATCTTAAAATATAATAGAAATAAGTAATTTATCTTAATCAAAAAAAAAAAAAAACAACTGAAAACAAGGTGTTACCCAATAACATATGGCACCCTTGTCGGGTTCATTCTTCTATCTGCAAGAGAAATTCACTCAACATATCAGTTCAAGAGCTCAATATTACATAAAAAGAAAGAACTGAAAATTGATAAAAGAATAAAAAGAACATAGAGAACTGAGGAGGGAGGAGGGAGGAGGGAGGAGGGAGTTACCCTTTAATCATATCAAAAAATAGAGTAAACCCTATATCTGGCTGGTTTGGTTAGAAAACCCCTACTTACAAAACAAAAACAAAAAACATGCAAAGAAGAAATTTGTAAAAATCATACCTGGTGATTGTGTGAAATAGTTTGTGACCTGTTACAAAATCGGTAGAACAATGAGGAAAATCCCTAAATGGAAGAAAGAGCGAAGGAAAAAAAATACTATAAGAAGAAAAAGAGATATTACGGCTTAGTGAGATTGGGGCTGTAAAATTAGATTAGAGTCTTTGTATGTTAGGGGGAAGTTATTAGTCACTCACACTCTTATGAGAGTAGCCAAAATTGCCAAAAATAGAATAGAAACCCTCGAATCCTATTGTGAGGTATTACATACTTCAAACCAAAAATATACTTGCGAAAGAATTATAGACCAATACGGGAAGATTACTATACAGAACAGTACGTGTTTGCTTCATAGGAAGTACTCATAAAATTGACGATTGAATCAAAAGATTTTTCCCTAATAAATTACAATCAATAACCATCGTATAACACAGAAGTGAAGAGATCAGATTCAATGCAAATATGGTCATTTGAAAAGAGAAAGATTAGAATTAGGGTTTTTTTTTTTTTGGTTTTGCGAGAAGCTATTATAACCTATTTCGTTGGCAAAAAATCACCGAAAATATTTCGAAACCCTCTAATCCTATTGGTCGGGGGCCAGGAGCTCTAAAATTCAAGCTTTTGGCCTAACTTTCAATGTGAGGCCAGCAATTTCTACTCAAATTATATATACAATGCCATCACAATTATTTTTTCCATTCTATTGTTAGTTAAGACTAGTTTACTTTACATATTTACCCTTTACTTATCGTCACATTGATTTTCTATATCATTTTTGAGGTTCGTCGAGCCCGTTCAGGATCGTTACACCACTTTCACGTTTGTTACATCATTTCCCAAAAAGGGTTCATCATTCCCAAGTGTTTTGGGGATCTTGGTTGGTGGAAAATCGACCTTCTACAACATTTTTAAGGTTTGTCGAGCCCGGTTCATGATTGTTACACCGCTTTCAGGTTCATCGAGCCCGGTTCAGGATCGTTACACCGTTTCCGGATCGTTGAATCATTTACTCTCCTACCAAGGAGATTTATTTCAGAAGTAAACAAGACTTTTGATTGTGAAGATAACTGCCGCATATCACTTTCCTGGATGGAATCTGCATTAAACAGGGTACTTAAACAAAGTTTCAAAAAACTAGGGTAATTTTTTTTGTGGATTTTTTAAAACAAGGATACTTCATCGAAATCCCCAAATAAATTTAGAAGGCATATAAGATCATCTACTAAGAGCAAGTCTTATGGTGGAGGAATTTCATCTTCCTAGTTGCATGCCACCTCACAATTTGGTATACATCCTGAATGTGTAAGTCTAATGGTGGAAATTTTCCAAAATGGCATAAAGAGAAATAACTCTAAACTATTGGGATTAATTCCAAACTTATATTCAAAGGGTCCACTGACCATTCACGTGATTAAACTTCTTTTGTTTTTTTATTTTTTATTTTGATATAAAAAAGTTATTTGGTTAAAAGCTTAACCACTTAGAATCTAACACGTGTATTTTATACTAAGTAAAACAGTTGAAGTTGTCTTGTTTGTAGCATTTTTTAGGTGCAAATCCATTTCTCTCTCTTAACGCTATTTTATTTTATTTTTTTTTATAGATAAAGGCCTTCAGAAAGGCTAATGATCCCCTCAACTGTTGGTAGTAACCAAACAGGAGGAACAGACCAGTACATAGAGGCATTGTTTGTTTTTGCCCATTGAGCTAACTCATGAGCTACAAAATTAAAACACACGAAGTTGAAAACTGAAAATACAAGCTACTAGTTTAGAAGAAAATAATTGAATATATATATCCTTGAAAATAGCATCCGTTCGCGAGTCTCCATCAAATAGACCAGCAGAAAATTGATCAATAAGAGTCTTCGCATCACTTTCAACTATGATATGGGTTAACTGCTGCTCCACTGCTTTCTTCAGGACTTCCCAAATCGCTCTGGCTTCAGCTTCTTCGGCAGACTTTACTTCAAAGGTCAGGGAGGCACAAAAGGTAGCTTTGCTTGAGAAATCCCTCATCACATATCCTGCAACATTTGCTCCATAAGCACCATCATTATTACATTTAATCCATCCAAATGTGGGGACATCCATTTATCACATATACTCACAGAACAGGTAGTAGAGGGTATGAGACATGGCTTCCTAGTAATAAGCATTGCTTTAGCTCTAGCTAAGACTTCTACATGAGACTCTTTTAGATTTTAAAAGATGAAATTATTCTTACTAGTCCAGAGGGACCACAATATAGTAACAAAAAGACATTGAGCTTCATCAGGAAGCTTAGATAAAGGATCAGTTAACCAGAACAATAGTCAATCAAGAAAATTTTTATTTTGAAAAAATTGAGAGTTTATACTATAATCACATTTAAGCCAAACTCTGCTAGCAAATGGGCAGAGGACCAAAGCATGCATAATAGTTTCATGAGGATCATTACATCTAGCACAGTCAACACTATGCATAGGCATTCTAGTGTGCAAAACACTCCTTAAGGGCAAAGCATTTCTAGCTGCTCTCCAAACAAAGACCTGGATTCTGTAGGGTACTCTAACTTTCCAAATACGCTTCCAAAGATTCTTACAAGGGCATATTTAGATGAGAACTCGCCATTATTTGAAAGATCCCAAGCCCTCCTATCAAGAGTGCGAAGCTGGCTTAAGGGAATAGTGACAATCTTCTGAATAGAAGCATTATCAAAGTGAGTGTTAAGTCTAGACAAATTCCAACTCCTAGTATGAGTATCAATGAAATAAGAGACTTTAATGCTGGGATCAGGTGGGACTAAGGGGTTAGGTATGGCAGAACCCAAAGTGGGTATCCATTTGTCACACTAGGGGTCAATAAATTGACCATCCCCCACAATCTAAGAAATGAAAGGCTTAATGAGTTCTTCTATAGCATGCAAACACTTCCAAGTCCAAGAGCACTTGCCAGAGCACTTAGCATTCAAAAACTCAGTTTTTGGGAAGTATTTGGCTTTAAGAACAGTGGCTAGCAAGCTCATCAAGATGTTCTAGAATCCTCCAGAATTCCCAGCCAAGATAGCCAGATTATTTAACTCAGTCTTTCTAAAACCTAATCCACCTTGACCTTTGGGGAGCACATAATATCCCACCCAAAAAGGTGCATCTTCCTATCTTTGGGATATAAAGTTTCTCCCCTCCAAAATTTGCAAAGATGAGAATCCATTTGCTCACAAAGATGCTTGGGGATAAGAAAAGCTCCAATTTGAAAAATGGGGATGGCTTGACCAATATGTTTAATCAAAGTAGTTCTGGCAGCTTGAGATAGAAGCTTATGCAACCAGATAGAAATTCTTACATCCACGTCTTGGAGAATACCCAAGTGGGTTTGGATTTTAGAAGCTTGAAACACAGTTGGAGTGCCAAGATATTTTTCTCCTAAATATATGTTCAAATGTCAAGAATATTGGCCAAAGTATCCCTCCTATGTTCAGGTATTTTCCTACTAAACAAAATACCAGATTTTTCAAAATTTATTTCTTGACCAGAAGCCAGACAGTACTTTCGAAGATAACCTTTTATAACTTGAAAATTTTGAATATTAGATTTAGAAAACAAAAGAGAATCATCAGCAAAAAGCAGATGTGTCATGACTGGAGCATCTTTACAAACTTTGATACCTTCTAAAATACCCTTTTTTTTTTAAGGCTATCAATGTAAGAAGATAGTGCTTCAGAGAAAATAATATAAAGATAGGGGGATAGAGGGTCCTGCTGTCTCAGGCCTCTTTCAGGTTGTAAAAAACCAGTAGGACTACCATTGAGAAGGACAAAATAAGACATAGTAGACACACACTGATTGATAAGTTTAATTCAGTGGTTAGAGAGACCCATTTTATTCAAGACACTCTCAAGAAAGGACCATTATAATTTATCATAATCCTTGGACATATCAAGTTTAATGGTAGCAATACCCTCAATTTTGGCATTATGATTGACGGCATATATAGCTTCATTAGCTAGCAGAATATTATCAGAAATACTCCTCTTAGGAATGAAAGCACTTTGTTTTTGAGAAATAATATTGTTCATGAAAGGTTTTAGTCTATTGGCCAGAGTTTTAGAAAGAATTTTGTAAATGAAATTACAAAGACCTATAGGTCTATATTGAGAAACAAGTTCACCAAGTGGAACTTTAGGAATAAGGGCAATATTAGTATGGTTGAAAACCTTAGCAATATGTCATGTCCTGAAGCAGGTTTAAGTCATATCAATGACAAATTCACGTATAATATCCCAATTTTTTTGATAAAAACAGGCATGTGAAACCATCGGGACACAGGCCTTTACCACCCCCCACCCCAATTTGAAAAAAAACATTTTTAATTTCCTCAGCAGTAAGAGGTAAATTTAGAAGAGAAATATCTTCAGCAGTAAACTTTATGGGAAGGTCAGCAAGGATTTCATCTTGAAATTGTTGAGGGTGAGAAGAATACAGATTTTTCAAGTAATTTATAAAAGAAGTTCCAATACTATTTCTATCAGTTATAGCATTTGAAGAATCATTTATCCAACTAATAATATTTCTTTTTGGGTGAATTTTTGTCACCTTCCAGAAGCCAAACCTCCATGGACTTATCCTTCCAGTATAGCTCTTCTAAATTATATAGATATTCCAATATAGCTTTGAGTCCTGGAAGTAGTACTAGTATCGTTGGATTATTACATTGGATATCTGCCAAATCATTCCTGATGGTAGATATATTAGTTTGAATATTGCCAAAGTAAGTTTTGTTCCGGTTCCTAAGACCTTTTTTTGTGTTTAAAAGCTTGGCTTTTAATTTATGGGAAGGGGAGCCTACCACATTAACAAACCAAAAATTAGAATAATATCTCTACAAGTAGGATCTTCCATCCACATAGCCATAAAATGAAAAGGTCTAGGCATACAATCCTCATAGTTAAAACCAATACGCATGGGACAATGGTCATAAGATTCTCTAGGTAAATTTTTAACACAAAGTTTAGGACAAAGGTCTTCAGCGGTTTGGTTAATAAGGCATCTATCTAATCTCTAGAATTAAGTCGGGACCTGTTGCATATTGGACCAAGTGAATCTAGGACCGGAAAAACCGGGATCATGCAAATTGAACACTGGAACAAAAATTCCTAAGATTTAAGAAATCGTAATCATCAACCTCTAAACCACCATTTTTATCTTCAGTTCCTAAGAGAGCATTAAAATCACCTATAAAGAAAACTGGTTCATCTAAGGGAGCGATGAGATCTGACATTGTTGTTCCCAAAAAGCATGTCTTAAACTACTATTAGGTTCACTATACATGAAATGGATATGGCAAGTTTTAGAGTGGATAATATCAGTAGATGTGACATAGATGCCCCTCAAGCTAGATGAAATAATATTGAGTTGAATTTCCTTTTTCCAAGCCAAGACTAAACCTCCACTCCTACCAATACTGGAAACATTAAAGGTGCAAGGAAATCCCATATTTTTTAACTTCCTAGCAGCAAGATCTTTGTTCATTTTTGTTTCAGATAGGATAATGATGTCAGGATTGACGTCACTTTTGCATAACAAGAGTTAAGCTCCTTGTTAGCAGATTTTTTCCCTAAACCTCTAATATCCCAAGCTATAAGGTTGAAATTATTAACATGGGATTGATTTATTGGGCTAGAAGAAACAGGATCAATTAAAGGGGGGGATGGGGTAGAATTTACATGAGTGGTGGAATTAGACCCACCACCAAGAGAAGCACTGCAAGAAGCACCACTTTGAGAAAAATCTTGGGAAGAATCCAGATTAGAAGTATCAGCATTGAGATGAGAATTATTGCGGGCCCCATTGTTGTTTAGAGAAGAATCATCAGTTACATTATAACTTCCATAAGAGTCAATAACAGGATGGGTGTTGAGAGAACAGTTTGACAAATCGATAGCAGGTAATTCCCCCAATTTAGTAATAGGAGGACACAGTTGAGCATAATCAGGTTTTGTAATATCTTGTTTGGATGACCACTAGACTATCTAGGCTAGAGTTAGCTCTTGTTCGTTTCCTCAAATCAGCTCTGGGATTGATCTTTCTTTTGAGATTCGATAGGGCATCATGCTCAGCTGAGATAATGGTTCCTCTAGTGATAATAGTACTTGAACTAGGAACAATAGCTATTTTGAATCTTCTTGAATAGTTTGAGGTTCGAATCGGTCCACTAATAGTCGGTTCAGCACCAGTGATAGAGGCCACTAAAGTAACATTTTGTGTAGTTACTCGTTTGAAGATGATTGGTAGCCCATTGTTCAGCTCTGTAAAATTTTGTAGGATCAGTCCCACATCAAAAATCTTCGTAGCGAGTGGATCGATTTACAAAGGGTACCATTTGAAAGGTATTTGATAGACCTTTTTTAGCAGTAATTTCCATCTTTTAATCATTCTCCTTTGCTTTCCTATTGTTGCATATTAGAGAAGATGTTGACTCAATTTGGGTATCTGTCACTATCTCTGTATGTTGCATGATAGTATCTGATATTGCAGAAGAAGTAGAGGCAATGTGTGTGTTAACTGGTGGTGATGGCATCATGAGTCTTGAGACTGCAGGAAGAACATAATTGCTACTAGAAGAAGTCGTTTCCTTGATAGCTTTCCTTTTCAACTTCCAAGATGGACAATTGATATCCTTATGATCCAGGACACGACATGAAGTGCAAAAATACCTTGGGAATTTCATGTTTCTACATTCGATGAGAAATGGTTGAGTTCTTCCACTAGTAAACATTAGGATGCCTACTGGTAAAGCTTTATGCATTGGGATCTTAATGCACACCTTTATATTTTTCTTTAGAGGGTGTTTTCCAAAGGGATCTTGAGCTTCAATAAGTTCTCCCAATTTGAAAGTAAGTTTCTTAAGATCTTCAAATTATGTGCACTTTTTTGGAATGTTACATAAGATGAACCACATTAGTTCTTCGGTGAAGGACAGTTGGTGATTTGCTGGTCATCCCTCTATTGGAATAACTTTCAAGACCATTAGATAACCACATATGAACCAAGGCCTCTGAGAGTTTATTCTGTTGAAATCATCTTCAGCTAAGAAACGAATAAAAACTTTGTTGCGCATTCCATTAAAGGTAGAGATAGTAGGAGATTGAGAAAGAGGCCATTGATTACAAATGTAGTAACGGATTGAAGAAGTTGGGACTAGAGTTTCACAGCAAAGATATCCTACCATGAACCACTTCCAAGTACTATCAGATTCAGCTAGGATAACAGTTTTATCAATGAACACCGCTTCAGAGAGAGTGGACGGCAATGTTAATTTTTCAGTCATTTGAGTAGATAGGTTTTGAATATCTAGAGAACTATCTGATGGGTTATGAAGTTCCATTTGGTAAGTGGACTGGATATATATGAATATGGGATTAAGAGGATGATGGACACATAAAATGCATAAAATATGGCAATATATAGAAAGGAATCTCTTATTGGTATTATCCTGATAGAGTTCACAGACTATGAAGATATGACAGAAGTTTTGTATTTTTTTATACTTTTGAACCTTAAAAAAGGAACGACGAAAGTGATAATTTTTGTATGACAGATTTTCAGGAGAGAATTGATGTAAGGTTGTTCTAGTTTTGTTGCTACCTCCTATTTGGAGACAGGAATTATCATATGAAATATCCTTATCTTTACCATCCTTTATGTATAAGGACAGGGAAAAAATATTGGTCTTCACGTGAAGTAAGTACTGGAACAGCCAAGTATAGACTAACCCAAATATATTTTGAAACTTTTGTTGAGATATTTGAGAGTGGTACGTGGGCATGATGGTATCAGGATTTTGTAAACCATAAATAGATTTGTCATTTTTTAGATTGACAGAGGTATGGTGGTATAAACTTCCAAGAGTAATAATGGTAATGGCATGATGGAATGTGTGGTGAGGGTTAAAACGACAGAAATGGTGGGAAAAATTATGTGGTAGTTTATAGCCTGAGTTGGTGATGTGTTTTATGGCGGCGAGAGTGGGTTTTATGGCTAGACTAGTATTGGAAATAACCCATCTGTAAGACATGCCCCAAACTTCAATAGTGCCTCCTAACTGATGCTGCCTTCTTCTAATCTGCATAAAACATAAAATTTTAATTAGACCCCCAAAATGTGATACCAAAATTTAGTGACCTACCAATGCCTCCTTAATAGCAAGTCCAAACAGAGTAATGGTAATAATGAGTTTTAGGTGTTGAAAATAGGTATACATAGGGTAATTATGATCAAGAGGGTGAAAATAATACACATGGTTTTGAATGGGCGTGGTAAACAAAGCGACATGACGCTTAACCAAGCGCCATAAATGGGAATTAATAGGCACAATTAGGTCTTTAAAAGGTTGTTTAGCCAAGATATTATCATAGGCAAGGTATTTTTCTTCTAAGTTTTGCACAGAAAAAGAAAGGATTAACTGAGAGGGTAGATATTTAGATAATGGCTGATCCATCTGGTCAGAATCCTCCAAATACCGGTGAGGAGATACTTCCCGTTGAACCACCAGTTTCCCCTGAATATGCACAAGCCAAACTTCTTGTTCAATCCTTAAGCACTGGAAAGTTACAGAAATTGAGGATTAATGTTCAGGCTGAAATTGATCATCGAATTCGTGAGAAGATCCGTCAGACGGAGGAGGAAGAAAGAATTCATCAGAGAGAAGCAAAGATAATCGAAGATATGTATGCTTCATGTAGGCCAAAGTACTTTGCAAGGCGATATAGAAAAGATGAAGAGTGGGAAGAAAAGCATGCCAAAGCACCAAAGTATGGGAGTGCAATAGAAAGTGATTCTGAGGCTTCAGATGGGTTCGAGTGTGATGTGGAAGAAATCGATACCAGTGAAATTGATTCGAATGCTGCAAAGGATAAGAATAATATGGAGAGGTATCATGAGAGTAATGTGAGAAGCCGATTTGAATATGAACTTTCCAATCCCAAGATTTTTGCACGGACCATGAATGAAGGCAAGTCAAAGAGAAGGGATGCAGAGATGCTAGAGGCCAAGTCATATGAAGAGGAGACTGAAGAATATGAGGGTAGTGAGAAGTATTCATCCTCCACCGGCTTCATCAGATAGTGATGATAGTGAGAGGTATGAGGAAGAGGGATGGAGCACTGATGAAGAAGATTTTTGGAGTCTCTTTGAAGTTATTAGGAGAAGCTAGATTTTTCAGGTTGCGCATAGAGCTTGAAAACGGTCAACAAGTTTTTTACAAAACAGCTTCTCCGGTACTTGTTCTTATTCCTATCATTCTTGATTCTGGTGCAGGTGATGGTAAGTCTCTTTTTGTTGTTGTTTGAATCTTCGGTCGGCTTTTTCTCTTTTCTGGTGATGTTGATGATGTGAATAGGTGATGGTGTTCAGGAAGTCTTTCTGGTTTAAATTTGTAAAGTTTGATAAGGTTGTAGTTTTTTGAAGTTTGTTATGGTACTAGGTAATGATTAGGATTTGAAAGGTGGTTTTCCGGTAGTTTGGTTCAGGGTTAGTAAGTTGATATTTTGAAACTCTAGGGTTTTGAGAGTTTGAAAGAAAATTTGGGTTGTAATGCTGAATGCAGGTTTGGAAACTTTTTCTGTAGAACTTGATGACTGTATATGCTTTTTATTTTGAAGTTGTTAAAAAAGTGCTTGCAGTTATTTTTGTTTGAATTGTTTTTGTTTGTCAATGATTTTCTATCTGAAGTTGTAATGAGAAGTAAGAAAGACCTGTAGATGATATAACTGCTAATGAGAATCACAAGAAGAAGAAATGATTGATGAATGCTAGTAAGATCAATTCTCAGGTAGTGAGTTTCAGAGAACATGAAAAAAGAATTGAGTGCATAAAAAAAATTTATGTCCACCTTCGTGCTGCTGACGAGGTTCGTGTTCATTTCTCTTAACGTTATTCCTTTTAGCATTTTTTTGAACGTTATTTAAATTGGCGTTAAACGCCATTCATTTTAGCGTTTTCGTTGGATTCTAAATATTGTTCCACGAAACCTTGGAAGATGGCTTGGAAAAAGTGTGGAACACCCCTATTTGGAAGCTATTAGACTTGACATTCCACTTTTTTTTTCAAGCATGGAATTGTTAGGATTCCACCATAAGACTTATTCTAAACATTCCACGCATACCGTTAAATTAGCGGGTGTGTTATTGTCAAATGGACTTTTAAGCATGACCCGCATCTAATTGAATTTCAAAAGATGCACCCGCAAGGTATCCACGGTGAAAAGTCCAGTGGTCAGGTTGAATGACAGATTAGGTGACAAATCTCACCGTGATTACTGGCAATTACTTAAGGAAACCTGTTTTGAGGCATATTCAAATTTTTTGAGGCATACAAGGTAATGACAAAATAGAGTCATTATGTGGTAAAATCAATAATCCCTTATCCATCATATTTTTATCACGACAATAATGCCCTTGCATCATCAATGTTAATGATAATAATTAGAATCTAATATTAATGATTAGTAGTTAATGTTAATGACGATTAGTGGTTAATGTCAATGATTATATGGTCTTAGTTTCACAGTTGTTTTTTTTTTTTTTTTTGAGATAGTTAGATTAGAGTTTGTTAAAGAAGAAGAATAAGAAATTAGTCTTTTGAGATTTGCTGAACTATAGATAATTAAGGTTTCTTAATACAAAGGTAAACTTCGAAAAGAAATTTAATGTCCTTTTTATAAGTCAAATTTGTCAAAAAAATTTTGAATTTTTACAACCTAGATCTGCTGACCATGTGAACGGTTCGGCTGATAACTTGTCAGCCAAACCTATGTTTTCTGAAAATATACCTAAGTTCGGCTGAAAAGTTATCAGCCGAACCTAGGTATATTTTCAAAAAACATAGGTCGGCTGACAAGTTATCAGCCGAACTTCACTTTGTAACTGGCGAATTTAGGTTCGGCTGATTCGAATCAAAAACTGAAAAGCCGAGCTAAGTGTGTTTTTTAACAAAGTGAAGTTCGACCATCATTTTCATGCTTAATTATCAACCGAACTGTTCTTCTGAAAGAAAAAAAATAATAATAAATAAATAAAAGATATGGGTTCCAATATGCGGATCTGAAGCTAAATCTCTTTGTGTAACGCTTCACATGACTCATTTATGCTTGTGGTTGTAATCAATGATCAAAGATTTATGAATCAACAATTAATCATCGATAAAAAATAAAATCCAATTTGATTAATGATCAAATTAGGTTATCAATGAAAATGATTTTGAATTTTGGTTAGTTTAGGTTTATGTTTTAATTTAGATGAAGGGTACATAAGTAGATAATAAAATAATTATGGGTAACTTAGTAATCTACCCACTGCTAGAACACCCCTTATAAACCCACCCTAGGTTGGAAAATGGTTTTGCATACCTCAAAAACAGGTTTTATATTAGCGTGAATAGCAACCCTTTATTTCAGATTAGATTATAAACATAGTCATGAAAAACAGTATAATTCTCCTACAGTAAGTCTTAATTTTTCAGAGAAAGAAAGGAAATGAAGATCTACAAGATCAATTAGGTATCCTCCAATCTAAGGCAATGCGCTAAATGCAATCATTTGCAGCAAGTTCACATGAATCGCCCTATGGATATTGACCGCTAAGCGTTTGCTTCAGTCCGTCATTTCTGGGCTAACATTTATGTGAAGTCGTAATGGGCTGTCATTTCCCTTGTGTGTTTCCTCACAAGCATCACGAACACGAAGAGGTTGACCTGATGGGGAGTCGTTGGTATGTATATGCCCTTAAAGAAAGGCTACCAGTACCAGGTATATACACATAAGTGATAAGGTTGATAACTTTACAGCCCTTTTGCAAGAATATCAGTATGAAACTTTTGACGATTGAAAAGAGAAAACAGAGAAACAAAAGCTGAGTTTGAGAGATTTTGTGACGGAGTTTTTGGAGGTATCGAAAGAGGATTTCACTACAAGGTCTGCCTTTTAATTGCAACATGTAGAAAGCAACCGAAGTCGGCGTCTTCATGCTCCAAGAATCTAAAGGGATAATGCAAATAAAGGTCACTCGGTGATATTGTAAGGCTTTCTGAAGTGATACCGTCGAGTTATCATTTCACCACGACATCGATGTTACCACTCCATCAATACTTTCTTACTAACCATCTAATACTTTCTGCCACTTCCCAATCCTCGCCTCGGCCGCGCCGTCTCTTATTCCTCTTCTTTTTATTTTTCTCGAGCTTAATTTCCTTCATCTTAAATTTCTTCTTAATGGTCTCAGAAACTGGTGTACTCCCACTAGTGCTCCCCCATTGCAGTCTTTGCAGACCCGTTCTCGACTATCTTTTTGGCTCTGATCAAATTCTCTTCCTAGATGATAAATTACAATAACAAGTTACTAAATGAAACTGAATTTGCACACGGTCTGCAAGAGAAATAGCAAAATTCCAATACTATGACATTGTATTACCTTGCTTGACTAGCGAGCGGCATCATTTGATTAATGTGAGTCTAGGCAACTTCCGCCGATATTTGGTTGAGGAAGAGATTGAGGAGGGGCAGATGGTGGTGGCAGAGGAAGTGGTTGTGGCGCAGCTGGCGGTGGGTCAAGAAGAAGAACTGGAGCAGTAGTAGTGGAAGCAGACAAGCAGTAGGACAACTATCTGTTGCTGGTGGCTTTGTGCTGCAGCGAAGCAAAAGATCGAGTCTTATAATAGCTCAATGAGTGGTTTGTATTCCACCCTTGTGCCGCAGTATATGAACATGTGCACTTCCTCACCAAAATGTTGCCATGTAAAGAAAACTCACAAAGTGCTGTGCTGGGTATGTGCTTGTAATGATCCATTATTACTTCTACATGCAAACCCCCAAAGTAAGAAACTATTTCTATGACTTCAAACCACAGCTAGCAATCGACTCCTTAAAGACTTCAAAGAAGCATCGTTCTTCGCATATGTAATTGCTTGAAAATCTTGGAAGGAAGCAGCATGATCATCCACAATTTGTTTCTAAAGTTGGAAGTTCAAGGGGTCATAATGACAAAGGTTGATTATAAGCCTTCTAAAAGTAATGTAATAAATCTCAGCAACGAAAGAAATGTAATGTTATTATCCCGTAATCAAAGCATAAAGGAAACTGATAATTTTAGCAGCAAGTAAGTTGAAGCAAGAATGTCTAGGTAGTCCAATTTAATGTGGCAGAAAGGACATTATCAAGAAGTTCCTAGTGTATATTGTGGCCATTAAATCCTACCTAGCTACATTCGTATATATGCAGAATCTGTGTACGTAATAAGTCAAGCAAGACTCGAAAGTCGTAACATATACACATAAGAATAAGTAAACAGCCAAAAACTAGACAAAAATCAATGAAAATGAGAAAAACAGGACTTACTTCTGAGAGGAAAAGTCATTACTGCATCCAGTTAATCATACTAATGACTGACAATTTAGCCAGCTTGAAACAAAATCGAAGGATGAGGCAAAATCAAAAACACTTCAAACAGTATATGACGATACAGAGACAATAAGTTTCATAGGAGAATTCATCCATTATATCATCGCATACAACTAGTTTCCTAGTTCTTGCGCCAAAATTTGCCTGACATACTTTCTGGGAATCTGCCAGTGGGTAAGAAAATTATTAGAAAAAACTTTCAAAACAATAGGAGATTAATATAGAGGGATACATATGGATGAGTAATTTGTAACATAAAAAGTGTGCCAAGGGTAGCAATCAAAGCACACAAATTTAGTTAGAAATCCAGTTGCATCCATAATACTACACAACTCCGATGCAACATTGTTTCATTACGGATCTCCTGAATAGAGGTGGCAACAATTCAGACTGTTCTCTAGCTGAAAATCGAGTTGCATCCATAGTACCACACAACTCGGATTCAACATTGTTCAAAATCATCCATTATGGGAAATGCACATCCTAAATGTTTGCACATACACAATAACATCAATCTTAAGTAACCCTTAATGTAACAATTCAAGACTTCCTTCGCAATTCATGAAAATATTAATTTTGTAAATTCATTGTGAAAACTCAGCTAATCCCAAAACTAAGGACAACGAAAGAACATGTTTTCATGTTTGTTCCTAAACCTTGATGTCAAAAATCAAACACTAGAAACCCAAATCTCAAATAACTTACTCATTTGGTGGTTGCGGGACATCAGAGCATACGTAACAGGAATTAACTAAAATTAGTCTTTGAAAATTATAATTTGAAACTGATCTTACTAGTTGTTTGATACTTACACTTGCTTATATAACATGTAGGTGAAGAACAGTTACTACTGTTCATCATCTCCGGTACAGGTAATACCCACCTATCGGTTATCCTAGACAGCACAAGGTGTAAGGGAAGCTACTATGAAAACCCGATTTCCGATTACGCTCATACCCAACATCCAAATCAACCAATTTCCGATCCCTCCTTCCAGGGATATGAGACACAAAACCCATAATCCATTTATAACCCATTCATGAAATTGTGATGATGATGGTACTGAAACCAATAGTGGTGGCGGTGGTGAAGAAGGGTCAATGGGGAAGGGATTTTAAGTTGTGCGCCGCCGCCGTAACTGGTAAGGACTGATAGGAGAGGAGAGTTGTCTCTATGAGTGAGGAAATCTTACTGAACCCTAAAGCCTTATAACAGCGCTAAATGGCCCATGAGACGAGACGAGGCACGAATTAACCCGGTTCTAAGTGCAGCATCAGCCCGTGCCACCGTGCCACTAACCTAAAATGTACTCATTGGACTCGAGGTATGCACCATCGTGTTTCGGACTTTTGTTAAGTGACATTTATTTTGTGACAAAAAATTTGTGGTCTAAAATTTATGGTAACTTCAAATCTGCATCTTAATTTTAAAAATGTCATTAAAATGTGAAACTTGTTAAATGTATCTAAGGTGAATTTTAGCTTGAGATTTAAGTCTAATATTTAAGGTGAAGACGCAAACTGATCCATACCGATTGTGTCACATGAAAACCGACCAACTATGAAGGACCGGGGAATTTGGAGTTTTAATGAACCGGGTGTTCGTCTGCTTGAGCAAGAATATTACGCCAAAGAAATTCTTGACCAGTTTATATAAGCTCCACAAAATCAAACTTCATTGAGCCAAAATGTTTATAAGCTGTTTTCTAAAGCTGTCAATGTTGCTTTCTTTTCTTTTGACCAGTTTTGTCCCTGTTGGATTTTCTGGCAAGGTTTTGACGAGGTAAAGTTCTTCGGACGGTGGTGGTCATCTAGTTTCCAATCCCTCCTTTTAGGGGATATGAGACACAAAACCCATATTCCATTTCCAACCCATTCATCAAGTGGTAACGGTGGTGGTACTGAAAACAATAGTGGTGGCGGTGGTAGTGGTGCTGAAGAGGAAGGGATTTTAACTTGTGCGCCGCCGTAACTGGTAGGACTGATAGGAGAGTTGATATATGAGTAGGGAAATCTTACTCAACCCTAAAGCCTTATAACAAAGCCAAATGGCCCATGAGACGAGACGAGGCACGAAATTAGCCCCCAAATGGGTTCTAGGCGCAGCATCAGCCCATGCCACTGTGAATATACTCTTGGACTCAAGGTATGCACCATCGTGTTCCAAACTTTTGTTAAGTGACATATTTATTTTGTGACCCAAATTAAATTTGTAGTCTAAAATCTATGGTATCTTCAAATCTGCATCCCAATTTTAAAAATATCATTAAAATGTGAATTTTGTTAAACGACCAAGAAAGTATTTAAGGTGGGCGTCAGACTCAGATTTAATCGTTATATTAACGCGTTCCGCAATTTATGAAGTCACCGTCATACATATCATAATAATACAAACATCATAGAATCAAACAAATCATACCCTTCCAATAAGATTCAAAAATAGTCATAAGCTTGCGTTGGAGGCAGCTTTGGACAAAAAATATGTCGGTCGGCCATGCCCGCAAAAATACTCATTTTGAGGACAGCGAATAAGCTATAACCTTTTGTACCAATAAAATTTTATAATAACTGATTTAACTCATATTTAGAATTTGGAGATTGAATTAACTATGGTTAAATCATTCTGAGTATTTCAAATTTAAGATGTAGAATAGATTGAAAATAGAGAATCATCACATAGTTTTGCTAATTTACCCATATTTTTAAGTTGTACGCCTATTACAGAAAACTTAATCATTCAAAAGAAATAAAGTCTTTTCTGCCAAAAATATGAAAAAAGAATATGACATTTCCCAGAAAAATGTTTTATAATGTGTGTTTTAAGGCTATTATTGGGGCGTCACATTCCATTAGAGGGGCGTCACCTAATAGGACCAAAACGGATCACCCGTAAGTAATTTCAAAAATCCCTTATCTCATAATTGTGTAATGACCAAACAACCCTTATTTATTTAGTTAATTTTAATTAAATTTAATTATTATCTAATTAAATTAAGAAGATGAATTTTGATATATATTTGTAAATTCTGGGACAAAGTTTATGTGGGAAAAAAACTAGAGAGAAGAGGAAAAAGAAAAAATTGGAGTTTTTTTTCAAAACCTAGATTGTTTGATTCACTCAACAAAAATGGATGAAACAAGTTACAAATTCGATGTGGGTGAATCTTTGTATGATAGAGAAAACAAGTTTTACATTTATCATGTTGCAGACCAAGAGATTGATGATTTGTTAAATGGTAGAGAGGGTTTAACACAAAGTGATGATGAATCTCCACCAATTGAAGAAATAAATCAACAAAGTGAAGAACCAATGGTTGAAAATCAACAGGTATACCTCTAAACTATCTCCCATGGGTTCAATTTCGTTGAAAACTAGCTTAAGAACGATAATAAATTTGATATTTTTAGACTTTCATGGCAAATAACGATTGGGTTGGGCTTCGTTCCAACCGTAATTCAGTTTTACGTCTGGGTTTGGAAGAGGGTTTTGCTTCGTTGCCAACCATAAGTTTTGTTTACGCCTAGCTTTAGAAGAATTCCAAACGAATCGGTTTCCAATAGGACAAAACTTGAGAATTACGCCTAGGTTAAATTCATCCAAAACCCAAACGTAAATAGTTTTTGTATGGGTATTTAATACTTGTTTTACGTCTTGGTTAGGATTTTTTATTTCCAAACGTAAGTGAAAACGTCTAGGTTATATTTTCATCATTTACAACCGTAATTAAAAACGTCTAGGTTAGAGGATGAATTTTTCAACCATAACCTTTCCTATGCCTAAAACGTCTGGGTCCGTGTACCTTATAACCAGGACGTAATTCTAGTTTTTTTTTTTTGACTGATATTGTGATATTTTGGTTGATAGATTGTGCTTCCACCTAGCCCAATGCCTTCTCAACCTAATGCAAACGAAATTCTAACCGAAAATTCATCCCATCACTATTTGAATGACTTGGTAAGTGTTTTTTTACTTTTTTGAAACTAATGGAAAGATATTTTGCTCATTCACTATGTTTTTGTTTTTTTACTAACTTTGAGTTTTTGGAACATGTAGAGATGGAAAGATAAAGAAGATGCAAAGAAATGGGCTAGAGAACGTGGCAAGTTGATAGGTGTAGAATACACCGTATTTACTATCTAGAGTTTATGCTTTCTTTGCTATTTTTCGTGCGAATTATGTACTTTACGCGTGCTTTTGAGTTTTATAGGTGCAATGGAGTCACACGGAGGAAAAGAAGGAGAAGTTACCCAATTTGAGCAAAAGGGCGAAATTGTCATCTCACAGGCAAGTGATACATGGAGCTGACCCAAGGTTAAGGGGCAACTCTATTAGGAGGAGTGTTAAATGACAGCCAGAAAATGTTAAAGGGTCCAAATTGGGTAGCCCTTATCAAGGTGACTGACACTGGATATAACCCTACCCCCATAACCCCTTATCCACTTTGCCTGGGTGGCTATATCCAGCCTCATTTCTTACACGACCTAGAAACCAGAGAAGAGAGTTTTCTCTCTCGATTCTATTTTCCACCTGAACTAAAGACGAGAAGAAACGATGCGGCTGTGAAATCGATGGAGGTTAGGGTTTGAGGATGAAGATGAAGTACAGGGAGAAGTTGATTCTGTAGGTGGTTTTGGATGAAACAATTCTTTCACTTACCTTTTGTCTAAAACTCGAGAATGAAGAAGAGAAAAGGTTGAGCAAGGGCTCTGAATCGAGATTGAAGTGATTTTGAGCTCATGATGATATCACAGCAAAGTGAATGGAGAGATCTAGAGATGAAATGGGTGGCAGAAGCTGTGATTCTGCTGTTGGCAGAGGATGAAGAAGTGGGTCGAGGCTCGGATTTGAATCTGGTGTTGGGTTTGCTGTCATGGATTCAAGAAGGATGAAGTGAAGGATTTGTGGATTGAACATTGAGGTCGATGGTGGTCACTGGTTGAAATCGAGAAGATGAACTGATGGATTTGAAGCTGTTGCCATTAATGGTGTTGTTGAAGCTTGGCTAAAAGGGGTTTTGATGGAGTTATGATGTTGTTAAAGCTGCAGTTCAGGTATCAGGCAAGGGAAATTGGTGTTGCTGTCGTGGCTTCTGGTGGATTCTTTTGAATGTAGATGGAGGTGAAATTGCAAGTTACAGTACAGCTGCAGATGTGAGTTAAAGTTGTCCTTGGTGTTGAGAATGGAATGGAGATTGAGAGGAGGTGGAGTCCTTATTAGGGTCTGTTGTAGATCAGGGTAATGGAGCAGCCAGGATTGCAGGTGGTATGGCAGCTTGGGTGTGAGGCAAAGAGCTGTGCCATGGGTTGCAGGGTGTGAAGTGAGCTGTTGTCATAGCTATGTTGGGAATTGACAGAGATGATGCTGGAATGATGGCAATGCAGGGTAAAGCTGTGATAGTGCAGCTGAGTTGAGGAATTAAAAGTCTGTGGTTGGTGTTGCAAGCAAGGAATCTGTTGAATTGTGGTGGTTCAGATGGAGAAGGCAGGTGGTTTCTGTTGGGAAGTCTGAGCTTGGTGAATTGTGGGTTCTGGTGGTTACAGGGGAGTTTGTTATGTACCTTGAGCAACTGAATGGTGGCAGTGAATGGCTCAGCTGAGAACTGAGTCGCAATTGCGGTTTCAGTTCAGGTGGAGATTCAATAGCAGTTGGAGTTGCAGCTGTAGTTACAGGCCTGCTATGAAAATGGTGCTGGGTGTCTAAGGAGGTGTGGTGCTGTGATTGCCTGTGAAGCTGCAAGTTGCAATGCAGGGCTACAACACAGGAGATGATTGTGCTTGGCATGAGCTGGGATGTATCAGTGAACATGAGGTTGGAATTGGTTCTAATGCTGCATTTGGCAGGGAATGATGTTGTGGATTAAAATGAACTGAAATGATCTTGATCTCTGTGTTTGAGTGTTAAATGGCGGGAAGCTTGGTTGGGAGCTGTAGTTTTGTTTGAGCTGCAATTGAATGGCAATGGAGAAGGTGGCAAATCGAGATATCGGAGGGATGAGAAGGAGTTGTGGATTGGAGCCGAGCTAGGGAGTGGAAGACTCGGGGAGATGATGTTATGCCCCGTGAGCTGCATATAGAGTTGGAGTTTGATAAGTTCTGGTGGCATTTTGAAGGTGGAATGGCTTTGCAGACTTGGGGAGGCTGTAAGGTTGGATTTCTGGTACTGGTACTGAGATTGCGCTGGTTATTAATGAGTTGCAGTTTTCACAAAGAAAGATGGCCTGAGAAGTTGGAGGTTTTGAGAATGGAATCGATTCAGGTTTAATGTGATGATGTTGTGTTGCTAGAAGTTGCAGGTGTTCGAGTTAGCAGCTGCTATTGAGCTGAACTACATGGAGTGAGCTGATGTTGCAGGTCGTCTAAGAAACTGGCCTGCAATTGTGGGGATGTGATGAGGCTGTAATGAAGAGGCACACATTGGTGGTGGTGGAATTATTTGCAATGGCTTGAGCTTGTGGCTCTTAGCAGCAGGGCCCTCATGGCTGGAAGTATTACATTGGTTGCAGCAGCTCTGGACTAGCCTGGCAAATTGTTTGATAGACTGGTTTTATAGGCTGCAGTGCAATCTTGGTGCATCACAACATACAGTTTGTGCAAGACTGTAAATGGCCTAGGCCAAGTAACTCAGGGCTGACTTCTAATTCAGCCTACACTCAGACGGAGACTCAACTCTGACTCACACAACTCGGCTGAACAGACCCGGTTTGACTCAGCAACCCGACCCGAGTTGACTCAGCATTGACCCGACCGTTCTGACTCGGTTGACCGGTGACCGGGCGGACTTTGCCGGTCACCGGGGCTATTTTCCGGCGACCTTCCGGCCGATTTCCGGCCACAATCCCAGACTTCCGGCGACCGATTTTGGGGCGTATTTTCTACACGGGTTTCTCTCCATGGTGGGCCGGGTGAATTCCCAACTAATGGACTTTGAAGACAAAACCTAGTTTTGGAAGGAGAAAAAGACTATAAAAGGGAGGTTTTCTACAACACATATATATCTTTTTCTTGGAATTCTTTTGGAGAGCCACTTTTGTTTACACTTCTAGGGTTTGGTTTTGTTCTTCTTCTTCCTTGTTTATTATTGAATATTGATGATGATGAACTCCATAGCTATGAGTAGCTAAACATCTTATTGGTTATGGGATAAAAGTTGATTTCTAAACATGCTTTTGATTCAATGAATTAGTTTTGTCTCAGTATTTATTGTTTGTGATTCACAATTAATAGTGTTATAAGATTTGTAAACTTGTTAGGTTGAGTCCGGAATCAATCCGATTTGTGTTCATCTCTAGAGCTATATTAGGGTTTTCAATACGAAAAAGTTGTTTATCCCTGATTCTAAGTAGCATAATTGTGGTTAGTGCTTGTAGTGATACATCCTACTAGTCACAAGTGAATCATAACTTTTGTTAAAACGTCTAGTGCTTTTACACATTCGTTTGCATTGATGAGTCTTATTCCATAAAACTTAATGCTCTTAGGGAGTTAAACTTAATTGTGCTTTTACACTTTAGGTTGCTTTCGACGAAGAATTCACATAAGCATCTTTTAATGTGGTTGTGATGAAAACAGGGAATTAACGGGTTATACTTGCGATCAAGGTATCCTAGGACTTTTAATAAATACGAGATTAAAATACCAATTCTAATCATTGATGAAAATACATGTTTGTGAATGATACTATCCCTTGACCAATATCCTCTCCTTATTGATTTCTCAAATTATTTACTTTGCTTTCAACTACTTTTATTTTCTTAAACACAACAAACATACCTTGGGTTACTTTAGAAACTGAAAATTACTTAACAACAATTGCCTCTCTGTGGATACGAACTCTTCCTTACCTTGTGCTTCATTTAAATTTAGTGCGTAAGAAAGTGAAATTAATTTTGACGGATTGACAACCGGTCACAAGTTAATTATGTGTGTTATAGTTTGTAATGGATCAACAAATGACCGCCACTTTCAAATGGTTTGCGACTGTAGTGGAGAAAGTAAAAGTCATGTGAAAAAGGGTACCGTATATGAACCAAAGACGAATAAGAAGAATACTACTTTCACTAAGAAGACTAAATGTCCGTTCAAGCTTCAATTCAAGCACAACAAGAAAAGTGAGGAGTGGTATTGGTATTTGGAGAAAGTTGTATGCGGTCGTCATAACCATCCCATACCGGATACTTTGTTATCCCATCCTTATGCGGCGCGGCTCAATGATGAAGAAAAACTTATTTTAAGTTCCATGACGGAAAACCGTATAAAACCCCTAGATATACTTGGTCATATAAAACTCCTCAACCCAAAGAATGTTTCTACTTTTCCAACCATCTACAACGCCAAAACAAAATTGAAAAATCAACAATGGGAAAATAGAAATCAAATGCAACAATATTAAGGCATTTGGGGGAGAAGTATAATTATTCGGTTTTCCATAATGAAGATGAGGATGAACAAATAAAGAATCTCGTATTGGCTCATCCCGAGTTTATACAATTAGGGCGGTGCTCCAATCAAGTACTTTTAATGGATTGCACGTACAAGACCAACAAGTATGAGATGCCGGTGTTGAACATTGTTGGACAAACTTCCACCAACTCTCCGTTTAGTATCGCTTTTGTTTCTTGGAAAATGAGCTTGAAGAGAGTTATGTGTGGGCACTACAACAAGTGAAGTTATTCTATGTGGAGGGATATACTCCAAAGGTGATTGTCACCGACAAGGAACAAGCATTGTTGAATGCAATAGAGAGGGTTTTCCCGGATGCTCATCATCTTCGTTGCACGTTCCACCTATGGAATAACATTGAGACTAAATGTAAGACCATCATTCGTCCAACAAAGAAAAGTCAAATGGAAAGAATAAAGAAACTACCGGTTGATCAACAAAGGAAGCCAAAGAGAAATTTAAGAAGGATGACGGGTTGGCGGAACTAAGATGGGCTAGTTTCCAAAAGGATTCGGAAGACATGGCATATTCTCTCACTGTGGAAGACTATGAACAACGATCTCGTATGTTATTGGCTAGTTTGATAAGTTATCCAACTATGGTGAAATACTTGGTGGACAATTGGTTGGATCCGCACAAAGAGAAGTTCGTGGACGCATTCACAAACCAATATAGAAACTTCGCAACCAATCTACGGGTACGGTGGAATCGTCTCACAACCGGTTGAAGAAGAAGCTTCATAGTGGTGATGGTGGATTTTTTACGGTATTCCAAGCCATGCACACCTATTTCCTCCGTGATCTTGATAGAGTTAGGGAGTATTTTGAAAAAAACCGATCTAGTAGACACACTAAATGGAAAGACAATGCTTGGCTTCATGCAATTAATCATAAAGTGTTGCATCGTGCAATTGATTTGATCATGAAAGAAGTGATACAATTTGAGTCGGGTAACTATGACAAAAGAGAGTGTATTTGTCCTAACATGACAAGTTTGAGCCTTTCATGTCGGCATGTCGTAGCCAATTACGATGACAAAGTTATTCCGATACAAGATGTTGATCCATTTTGGCAACAATTATCATTCCATGAAACAATAGTCGATCAAGATTTTGGAGGAACATTTGCCGATACCGACATCGGAAAAGCGCTAGCCGCGAAATATGATACATTAACACGGGGGCAAAGGCAAATATGGTTGAGTAACTTGAGTAACTTCCTATACCCACAAACTATGAACAATATGAAGGAACCACCTAAGAGGAAGATAAAGAGGAGGCCTTCTACGAAACAAAAGAGGAGTGTAGTAAGGAAAACGACAAGGGAATTCTTGGAAGAATCAAAGAAAAGAGATCCTTCGGGAATTAAATTGTTGCGAAAAGCCTATGAGGCAGAGGATGAGATGGAGGAGGATGTTCAAGGTAAAAACAAATGAAGGAGAGGTCAAATGGATTTAGGAGAACCAAGTCATCGAAATGTACAAGAAAAAGAAGGAGAACCAAGTCATCGAAATGTACAAGAAAAAGATCTTGAGCCTCCCTCTCAAGAAAGTTCAACAAGCAAAGTTGATTTCAAAGGAAAAGGTCCGGTCTTTCATTCCAAACAACTAGAAAAAAGCGAAGTTGTTAAAGGAAAAGGTTCCAAACAATACGGAACAAAAGATGGGGGAGATAAAAGAAAAGGTTCCAAAGCATGCGAAGTTCCCTCCCAAGGAAAAACAAGAAAAAGACTTGGCGGTGGAGACGGTGTTAAACAATTAGCAACAAGTATAGGAAAAAGTCCGATGGTTGGAATATTTCCGTCAAGTAAAAGGAATGGGACGGTTCGTATTCCAAACGCAACTTACAAACCACCCCCTAGAGATGAGAAGGGTCGATTTCCCGGAATTTATATATCATTTATGAAAATTACCTTCTTTTTTTCCCCGACTTTGTTCGTGACTATATTAAGGCCACGGATGAGGTATATGGAGATGGGAATTGTGGTTACCACGTCTTCGTGGATCAACTTGGACCCTTTGAAGACGCGAAAGATTGGGGTTGTGAAGAAGTTGACTATCTAAGGCAAAAATGTTTAATGGAACTACGTGGGCACCGAGATTATTACATACCAATGATGAGATGTGAAAAAGACGAGTCCGAGACGGTGTTTAACGAAAGGTTTGTGGCATGGGAAAAGCGGTTACACGACAATAAATATTTGACAAGTGAGTATTGGATGTCCATGCCAATAAACGTCCAACTACTC
Source organism: Papaver armeniacum (assembly GCA_023531295.1). Classification (NCBI taxonomy): domain Eukaryota; kingdom Viridiplantae; phylum Streptophyta; class Magnoliopsida; order Ranunculales; family Papaveraceae; genus Papaver; species Papaver armeniacum. The sequence continues at coordinate 43,064 of JAJJWW010002756.1, read as the reverse complement.
GCCGATGCATTCAATTGCGTTGTCCATTATATCTCAAATGTATTGAGTTTCACATTTGCACCGACAAGGATACCATTTGACGAAGAATCAGATAGAACAAAAAGAGTGGTGATTGGTTACGTGCACGGAAACCATTTAATTGGACTCCAAATGAGTGAAGGATGCCCATTACCTCCATTATTCGATTGTAACGAATGGTCCAAGTCTTGGTGTATTAGATTCGAGGAAAGTTTTGAATTTTGGAAGGCATTACAAATGTCAAGGAGTAATGTCTCATTTGCATTGATGAGCGATGATGAGGATGACTAAACGTTCGTGAAGGGTGGTGAAAATATTTTGAATGACTCACTAGGAATAAAAGATTTTGTCTAGAAGTGATAATTGGGTCATATGTATTTTGGTAGTTTGAATGAAGTATTTTGTTGACAATATTATATGTATTTTGGTAGTTTTGAATGAAGTATTTTGTTGAAAATATTATATGTATAAATAAGAAAAAAATAAGATGGTTGGGCATGTATGTTCAACTTATATATAAAACCAAGATGTGTAACGGCTTTATTTTCAAACCAAATAGGGACAAAAAAAACAACAAACTCACTTTAAAAACTACTTACGCCTAGGTTTTAGAGAACACGAACCTAGACGTAACTCTGAGAAATACTTACTGTCAGGTTTACGTCTGAGTTTTCCGAACCCCAAACCTAGACGTAAACCTGCAAATATCCTAAAACTTGTTGTGTTCAGTCTTACGTCTGGGTTTTTCCTACCACAAACCTGGACGTAAATGTTCCTGAGTACCTAATTTTGATTTTGCATTTCACTTTAAAACTAGCAGCAAATCCAAATAAACAACCAAAAGAAACTAAATAGTCTTCTACACCAAAGGAAACTTGTTCATAACAACCAAAGAAACAACCAAAAGAAACTAAATAGTCTTCTACACCAAAGGAAACTTGTTCATAACAACCAAAGAAACAACCAAAAGAAACTAAATAGTCTTCTACAATGTCTACTCATTACGAGTACGACCACGACCTCTTTTGTTACCACCTCGAGTACGAGGACCGTCACGACGACCTCGACCAAGACCACCCTGACCCTGATCACGAGCATGCATATCCTATTCTGTAGATTCAGAACTACTAGGTGATGGCTGGCGTTGACTAGTACCCACATCTGTCGACGAATGCCTACTCCTCTTCGTGCCCCTCTCTAAGTCCTCAAGTGAAGCATTCTTATTTGGATCCGGCAAGACTTTGATTTTTTGTTTTAAAATCTTTACTTGTGCACTTGTGAGGGCCTCATCTTTCAATGTTTGTGCCAAGTGAAGGCATTTCTTTTTCTATTTTACATATCAAAATGAAACATATTCGTACAAACAATTATAACGTTATGAAACATACTGGTAGAAATGTGAAATGGCGCCATGAAAAATAACAACTTTACTTACCGTCTTGAAATATAGTTCCTTCCAATCCGCATCAAATACACTTCTCTTTTCAGCTTCACACTTCTTGTTTTCTTGAGCCTTTTGGATATATACTGCCGCTTCCGGATCATTATTGATCACATGAGGATGACCAAAATGGTAATACCATTCCACATAATCTTCTTAGGCTTCCTTTGTGCCTAGAGCAGGAATGAGCTCCTTCATATGGACTTGGTATTGTGCATTATTGCGGTCGTTCCAAACATCAATACTTGTCTCTGGGCTGTAGTTGAGCACGACATTGACACTTTTTACGGAAGAAGCATTAGCCAACAATTTGAAAGATTCTTGAGTGACTTTTTCTTGCGCATAACCATATTGGCGGAGAACTCGACGTGGATTGGCCATTACGTACCCATGAGGATGAAACAAAGGCCCGTTGTAGGATTCCAAACTTGAAAAAACACGATGATCAATCTCTTCTCCAAACTTATCTTTCCTTAGATTTATTTAAGGATCAAATATTACACCTTCAACAGTGAGAGCATCCATTTTCAACCTTAATTCAACTATCTTCTCTTCTTTGTGCTTTACTTGGGTACCATGAATACAAACTTTTTCCCCGTAGGATGACCAATCTCATCATCTGACCAAGATGTAGAAGGTCTCATGGTCGGAAAGTGGTCATATACCCATGCCTAACAAATTATATATAACCATAAAAATTATATACATAAAACCAATAAAAAAAATGATAAATATAACAAAACCGAAACTATATAAATTACCCGAAAAGACCAACATTCCCAAGAAGTTCTGGCTCCAACCCTCGAAGCTTTTCAAAACTATCAAGTAAAAAGCGAGGGTGGCAGTGCCCCAAGCATACTTTTGGTTTCCCTGAAATCTTTTAACCATTGTAGATAGTGGACATTAACTCGATTCCCGAGTTATCGTGAAAGAATATGATACCAAGGGAATGCAATAGGTATGCAGTGGTTGTACGACGAGCTCTTGTTTCATCTATCACCTCATGACGTTCAACTACAGCCTTTTGTGTTCCTCCAAACATATCTTTCAGATTCTTCAACATTATATTTTTGACAGGTATAGATGGACCATCTCTTGCTTCATCTGGTTTATCTCCACCAGCCCACTTAAACTGTTTCTCCGTCTCAGCTCGCTCCCATCCAAGTGTGTCTTTAACAAGGACATAAAGGTCTTCCCAACTCATATTGTTGTCAAAACCTTCAGAAACAGATTTTCCTTCAACATTTAAGTTCAAGATTTGCTTCACATCATCCGGCGTTATTGTCATCTCGCCGAATGGAAGATGAAAAGTATCGGTTTCTAACCAATATCGCTCTCTAAAGGCACAAGCAATAATAGAATCAAACTCATGCCGATGGTTGAGAATTCCATTACCTAGCCCTGTATCCAATACAAGATCACGAACCTCTTTACATTCTTCACTTAACGGCCAATAACCACCCTTTTTATGTTTCAGTTTCTTTATCGCATTTCATGATCCTACAAAGAATGTATAAACAACAAATTTTTTAAATTTCTAAATTATACCCAATAAAATCAAGTTGAACAAAATCAAGCAAAATAAGTGAAATTTTGAGATTCTTACCTTGGTTTGGCAAACCTTAGCAGCCCATGAATATGAATAACCAAATAAGACCATAGATTCATTGGGCGCCTCACCCCAAAGTCTACCATTCTTCTTCGCAGTAACAAATCATTGCCTTTAGAATATGCTTGCCTTTTGGTGAAGGTATCTTCCTCGCTTCTTTTCCTTCACTTGAGGTTTAGGTGTAGCTTCAGGTGAAGCAACAACAACTTGTTTCCCTTTTCCTTGAACAACAACTTCTTCTTCTTCTTCTTGTTGATTTGGTGTATCTCTAATCACGAGTGTACCTCCCGATATCATCGGTAGTTGAAATTATTCCCCTTCAATTTCTAGATTTTGGAAAACATTATCTTCAATTTCAGGACATGTTGAGCTACTTCCTTGAATCATATCCTTCTTCTTGTTAGAACCCTTGCGGAGACCTCTATAATCGACCCCACAATGAATTTCATGGCATGGTGTAGGAGTATCTTTTGGTGTTAAGTTATTTCCTATATTCTTTTTAGGCTTTGATCCATCACGATTCCTGCAAGTTACAAGAAATAGATCTTATAGAATCAGTATTGATGAATTAGTAACACAGGCCAATCTATTAATAAAAAAAAATGTTCAGGCTTAATTACGTCTAGGTAATCCTAGAGAAAAATAGAATCGAACACAGACGTAAAACAATACGCTTGGAAAGTTCAATCATCAAACCTAGGCATAAGACTATACGTCTGTAAAATTCAGTAACCCAACCTAGGCGTACACTAAATACGCCTGGAAACTTTGGTGCCGGAACCTAGGCATAAACCTAAATTGCAATTCCTTCAAAACATCCAGAAACTTTTACGCATGGGTTTTGTCTACTGAAAAACCAAGCGTAAGTAGATACGATTGGAAAAATTGTCTCGCTAACTGGACGTAAACCTACATGAAAAATCAATTTACGGTTTGAATTCCTCTAAACCTAGGCGTAAGTTCTTCGAACACTAGACTTACGCTTGGCGAACCTAGGCGTAACATCTTCAAAAACAAAACATAAACCCTAATTTTCTTCGATTTGATTTAATCTAACATGTTTTAAGCACAAAACGAGTAAGAATAGATGGGTTTGTCGATTAATACCTTGCATACACTATGGGTTGTTGTTGAGGAGTTCGAAATTCCGAAAAAATTAGTTGCTTCAATCGGTGGCTGTTGAGGATGAAGTTGTTGGTCAGGGGGTTGATTGAGATTTTGATTACCATCACTGCAATCAGTTTGTTTCTTCCTCATCTTTCATACAGATTTCAATCCTACGAGGTTCAATTTTTCGGATCGCCGATTAATCGAAAACGATGAAATGAATTGATGTGAAAATTTACTGTGAAGAAGAAGAGAACGAGTCAAAAGGTTGAAAGTGTGAAGATTATATTAGGTTTTTATTTTGTTTTTGTTTTAATTTTAATTGAAGGGTAATTTGGACAAATTGCTATTGAATCAAAGGTATCCCTTAACCAGATTTTTGGTCACCCGATATCCAAGTGAAGCCCTTCTAATGGAGTGTGACGCCCCAATAATAGCCTTCTTTTAAAAACTAGACATATTTGATATTCAATTAACCATGTTAGTGTGCCAAACAATTCAAAGGGTAGAAAACCTGGATGTTTGGACATGTACCATATCAGGCTATTAAATTAAAAGTGTAAACCCACCCATCTAAACTAATTAGGCCAAGCTAGGTGGCCCATAACAGGCTTTAAGAGGCTTTGGACCCCTATGGGTAAGTAGGCTCGGATGGGTACAGGTAGGTCCCATATTTTAGAGTATTAATTAATTATTTACAGCGATAACATTACATGATCTTCAACTTATCAACACCACAAAATCAGCAATAACAGACCACCAAAAACTCGACCAACATTAGGTGGACAATCTTCAACAAATTTTCGGCATCCCAATAGCATCATCCTCGCCCATCAACCCGGGAGTTCTTTATAAACAAGGGAGAATATCTCAACACATCTTTATTCCCCTTTTCCAGCGCCTTGCGCACAAAGCGAAAGGATGAATCAAAAAATGGCTAACCCAAGCAGGAAGATGTGCGCTCGCAAAATTTTCTCTTGCACTGTTGTGTTTGGGTTGATATTGATTTGAAATGGAGATGGGAAAGTATTTCCTATGTATCTCTTCTATTTCATTAACTTAAAGTTCTTACATTCTCTTTCTTCACTTGGTCAATATATGACCCAAGTAGAGAGATACATGTGGACCTCCTTTGTCCATTCATTTGCTAAACTAAAATAGATGCATTCTAAAATGCATGATAAATATGTCTTGTACACAAGACCAAAGTTCCCAGCATTCTAATATACATGTGGAGCATTACATTAACTCTTAACAATCTCACGGAAATTTTGAAATTTACCTTTGGGAAGTGCCTTGGTGAAAATGTCCGCCAATTGGTCTTCCGTCTTGCAATACTTGAGTTCTATCTCACCATCTTCAACCGCTTCTCGAATGAAATAGTACTTGAGTTTAATGTGTCTTTCTCTACAATGCTCAACCTAATTTTTGGACATAGAAATTGCCGATTTGTTGTCACAAAAAATAACGGTGCTTTCTTCTTGATTCTCTTGAATGTCTTCCATAATTATTCTTAGCCATACAACATGATGTGCAGCTATTGATGCCGAAATGTACTCCGCTTCCGCCGTGGATTGAGCTACGGTTTCTTGCTTCTTCGATTCCCATGTGAACATACACGAACCAAGAGAAAAATCATACCCCGATGTACTCTTCATGTCATCAATACATCCTCCCAAATCGCTATCACAATATCCAACTAATTTGACATCCAAATTTCTTTAATACATGATTCCAAAATTCATTGTTCCTTGTATGTACCTCAACAAACTTTTTGCCGCGCCAAGATGAACCTTGAAAGCATACTTGAAGCAAACATGATGTCGGTTCTTGTATGTGTAAGATACAACAAGTTTCCAATAAGACCTCTATAGTAAGTCTCATCAACTTTTCTTGCTCCATCATCTTTCTTGAGTTTCTCATTCACTACAAGTGGTGTAGATGTGGGGTTACAACCAAGTATACCAATTTTATTCAACACCTTTTCGGCATACTTGATTTGAGAAATGAACACTACATCTTCACTTTGATGAACTTCTATACCAAGGAAGTACTTGAGCAAACCCATGTCACTCATCTCATATTTCATCATCATTTCTCTCTTTAATTGCTCAATCTTATGAGCATCATTACCCGTAAAGATAAGATCATCAACATATAAGGCAACGATGAGAATAGACGTACCTTTTGTCTTCACATACAGTGTAGGCTCACTCTTGCTTTTGTTGAATTTTTTCCTTTTGAAGTATCCATCTATATCACTATACCAAGCTCTTGGTGCTTGCTTGAGGCCATACAAAGCTTTCTTCAACTTGTATACCTTGTCTTCTTCTCCTTCAATCACAAAACCTTGTGGTTGTTCTACATAGAACTCTTCATGGAGTTCTACATTCAAAAATGACATCAAGTTGATAAAAGTAACCAACGTCTTTGAGAAGACATAGCAATCATGGATCTAATGGTGTCAAGACGAGAAACCGGTGCAAAAGTCTCATTGTAGTTGATGTCGGGTTGTTGTGAATATCCCTTTGCCACCAACCTTGCTTTGTGCCTTTGAACCGATCCATCCGCATTGTACTTCACCTTGTAGATCCACTTAACACCAATAACTTCTTTGTTACTTGGCCTTTCTACTTTCTCCCTGTATCGTTTTCATTTATGACAACAACTTCTTCTTCCATAGATTTTATCCAAACCGGTTCTTTTGATGCTTCTTCAAAATTTTACGGTTCAACCACACAATAGTTGCATCTTTCATACACTTCACTCAACCTTTGCATCTTCTTTGGTGCCGATGGTGGTGATGTTGATGCACTAGTACTTGGAGACATACTTGCAGATGGTCCTTGTCTTATATTTGGAGGTGTTTGAGGTGGTTCTTCCTCATTTTCTTCACCTTCTTCAAATTCATTTGTTGCTGAATTTTCTTGTTCTTCATTAATAATAATGGTTCTCTTCTCAATTTTACCTTCTTCCCAATTCCATGAAGCTCCTTCATCAAATAACACATCACGGCTTGTGATCATTGTGTTTCTCTTCAAGCTATACAATCTATAACCTTTTGATTGGAGGCTATAGCCAATGAATATACACTTCTCACTTGATTCATCAAGCTTTGTTCTCTTCACCTTTGGAATTTGAGAATAACACACACTACCAAAAACTTTGATATGTCTTACCGATGGCTTTCTCTCACTCCATGCTTCAAAAGTAGTTTTATCCCATACGGCTTTTGTTGGACACCTATTCATCAAGTAGACGGCGGTGTTGACAGCTTCGGCCCAAAATACTTTAGTCATACCCTTGTCATGAAGCATGGACTTCGCCATCTCCATGAAGGTTTGGTTCTTTCTCTCGGAAACACCATTTTGTTGAGGAGTATAACCCACGGTTAGTTTCCTTTCCAAGCCTTCAACTTCACAAAATTTATCAAACTCTTTGTTGTTGTACTCTTTTCCTATATCACTTCTCAAAACTTTGATGTAGTGATCACATTGCTTTTCAACAAGGCTCTTGAACTTCTTGAAGATACTAAAAACTTCGAACTTTTGTCTCATGAAGTACACCCAAGTCATACGACTTAAATCATCAATGAATAAGATAAAGTATCTATTACCTCCATGTGAAAATACAGGGGTCTAACAGCCACACCCAACAATTCGTTTGGCAATCTGAGAGGACTTACTCCAATACTCAATATAGAGTAAAGTATATCAAAGAGTTTTAATATCTCTGTTTCACAATGTAATCAGCAAATCAAACAAATAGAAATCCGCGAACCTGATTATTATGTGAAACAACTTGAACGGTACCAAAGACCAATGTTCAAGTGTCAATCAATGTCAATCAACAACCAAAGGTTGGATATTCTAATTGATTGATCTTAACGCACAACCTGTGATATTTCAATTATATAACAAAATAAAATGCGGAAAAGAAATAACACAGATACCAGAATTTTGTTAACGGGGAAACAACAAATGCAGAAAAACCCCGGGACCTAGTCCAGATTGAACACCACACTGTATTAAACCGCTACAGACACTAGCCTACTACCAATTAACTTCGTACTGGACTGTAGTTGAACCCTAATCAATCTTACACTGATTCAACGCACAGTTGTGCTCCTTACGTCTCTGATCCCAGCAGGATACTACGCACTTGATTCCCTTAGTTGATCTCACCCACAACCAACAGTTGCTACGACCCAAAGTCGAAGACTTGATAGACAAATCTATCTCACACAAAAAGTATATAGGATTGAATAAATCTGTCTCCCACAGAAATACCCAAGAGTTTTTGTTCTGTTTTTTGATAAATCAAGGTGAACATGAACCAATCGATAACCCTGACTTATATTCCCAAAGAATAGCCTAGAATTATCAATCACCTCTTAATCGACTAACGAAAGAAGATATTGTGGAATCATAAACGATGAGACGAAGTTGTTTGTTATTACTTTTCTATCTTTCCTATCGGAGATATAAATTCTCGAGTCAATTATTCCAATTGTACTCAACACGATAGAAACAACAAGATCAGATCACGCAACTACAAAGATAATAGTTGGGTATGGCTTCACAATCCCAATGAAGTCCTCAAGTCGTTAACCTACAGGGTCTCGATAAGAAACTTAAGGTTAAAGTAGAATCGACCCTAGTTATGCAACTAGTAACACATGAAGGTGTGGGGATTAGGTTTCCTGGGCTAGAGTTCTCCTTTATATAGTTTTCAAATCAGGGTTTGCAATCCAAGTTACCTTGGTAACAAAGCATTCAATATTCACCGTTAGATGAAAAACCCGATTCAACCAAGCTAATATCTTTCAACCGTTAGATCGAACTTAGCTTGTTACACACAAATGAAATGTACCCTCATTTAGGTTTATGTAACCGTACCTAAACGTGTACACCATGTTGGTTCACAAATAATTAACCGAGGTTAGCCATATGATTACTGTCACATCAACCTTATTCATCTTAACCATAACTAGTTCAAATGACCCAAATCAAATAATTAAAGAGTTGTTTAATTGTTATATTCTCATGGATTATACAAGAACACAATTGAAGCAAAATCGGTTTGATTCACTCGAATCAACACATGAACATTATAGCCACATTTTGCAAAGATTGCATTCCTTATTGATTAATGTTTAGGTTCATGTACAACCGATTTTTGAAAAGTAACACACTTAAGTATGCGTACTTAAGTAACCAGATTTGAGTTTGTTTTAGTTTTCAAACTCAGCAGAAATTCATGGACGTGACCTTTCCGCCAGTATGCATACGGGTACGCGTACTTTAGGTAACCGGATTAGTTTGGTTTTGGTTTTCAAACTCAGCAGAAATTCACGGACGTGAACTTTTGCCGGTATGCGTACATGTACGCATACTTACCAAGTCTCCTATAACCTTTTTGTATACACACAAGTATGCATACTTTATGTTCCCGGTTTTGGACTTATACACTAATGTGCGAACACACTATGCTTATATCCAAAGATGGTTACAAGATTCTAAACTCTTTATTTCAATCATTGAAACATTCTTCTATAATGAAAATCGCCATTTTCACACACTATTAGCATCAAAGCAATTTTTAATATATTGAAATAATCATTATCGAAACATTCCAAGCCTACATCAAATGATTGTATCACACAAACCATGTAAGATGTTACTCGGAAATTTTATCATGATATAAGATGAACTTGGTCGAAGCAAAAGCTTACCAACACATATTTCGAGAAATATGTAAGCGAGATACACTCAGCTCGAAATCTCAAATGTGTATAGAGAAAACTATATCGTAACATGACTTATGTCTCAATATAGGAGATAGTATAAATAGACTTTTCAAGTGATAGATGAGTTCAAGTCTCCACATACCTTTTTTTGAAGATGTTCCACAAGCTCCCCTTAGTAGTTATTCGTCTTCAAATGATGAACTCCGTGAAAACTAATCTCAACTACACAATCTATGTCCTAGTCCCAGACATCTATAAATAGGCTAGAAATCAAGACTTATAGTTTTGATCACTAACATTGACAAACATGCTTGAGATAGAAACGCATGCGAGTTCGACCGAGCAGTGCTCTAACAATCTCCCCCTTTGTAAATTTTAGTGACAAAACTATCAATACATATGTATTACAAAATTGATAAAAATTGTAGCTTCTCATCCAAATGCTTGATCTCCTTGGAATCTTCAACGTAACTCAAAATCTTCGTCACTTCCATGTACTCCATGATCCTAAAGGTTGTAAGTTGAACATCATAGTTGTTGAAGATCCGTGAGCGATAACAATGAGAAAACAAAATGCTCTCAATCATTGTTATACAATGTCATAGTATTATTACACAACATCAAAGTTCAATTGTAACACAACTTTGACAACAATACTATGGTGATATGTATCACTCCCCCTTAGTCAATACTTCATCTCAACATGAAAACCAGTCCCCCTTACATAATGATCCGTAAACCATATGTATTTGTAGTATCACACTACACATTAATTCTCCCCCTTTTTGTCAATATAAATTGGCAAAGGTACGAAAACTAGTGGGATCCTCATGAAATTTTCACAGAGATACTTCATGACCAAAAGAGAATACCATAACAACTTATTTATATGCTATCATAAAGCCGAAGCTAAATGCATTCATCAAGGAGTTTATAAAGATACAAGATATCCCCTTTAATATTCCACAAATGCGACTCCCCACAAAGATTTGGCACTTAAGCACAAGTTCAAAAAGAAATCTCCCCATAAAATGTAATTCCCGAAAGAACAACAAAGGCGACCTTGCTTTTAACAAGAAAAGAAGGATTTCTTTTGGATAAAATCACATGAAAACATGAATTTGTATCTAACATATTCAATTGAATTAATCACAAGAGAACCCATGATTATCGAAATCGAAAAATAACAAATAAATTAACCACATGAAAACCCATGATTAATTTAATTGAATACACAACCAAATTAACCACAACAACGTGATCAATTCAATTGGTCATGCTCGACATAAGAGAACTTACAGTGCAACAACTAAAATAACCAATCGAGAGTGATCAATTTAGTTGGTCATGATCAAACATAAGGAACCTTACAGAGCAACACAGTATATTCACAAAAATGTGGATCGGAGATCGACCAACATCATGGAATAAACAAGGATTCATTATATTTTCCATCACTATTTGCACAATGACATAAAATAGACTTAATCCCCGTAAACAAAAAGTTTTATCCTTTCTTCCATCAAAACAATGACATAAAAGTCTTTAACTTTTGTAATGTCAAAAGTTCATTCTATCTTCTATCAATACTTTCATACCGACATAATAGAGATAACTTTTGAACAAGTACGGGATAGTCACAGGTTCACAGACGTAAATAACATATCCCATAACAATTTGCAATATATCAAATCATAAAGATTAAAATTGCAAAATCATCTTCCAAATTACTTAGAATTTTAATAAATAAATCTAAAAACATTGAAGATGAAAATTGTTGGAATAGGAGTATTCACAATAATGGCTATTCCAAACCCTAGTTATTCTTCTAAAACACAAGAAATAATTAAATTCTCTAAAAGAAGACTTACTAGACATTGTAGAACTTTCTCAGGGCATCTACAGAGAATTCCTTCTCATTATTGAAAAAGCCATTGATAATGGGATCATTCAATTCCTCCAAATATTCAGAAATATCAGTTAACTCACTAAGTTCTGTTTTCAGTTCACGCAGAGTGTTCTTTGTTAGAGACAACATTTTTTCATAGTGAGAGATATCTCTTATAGAAGAAATGATTCGAGATTTTAAATCATTCCTTTTCTCGATGAACTCTTTCACCATAGCCCTAAAGCTATTATCAAAATGACAAACAAACAATAGGCAGTCAGAGGAAAAACCTGGATCATCAGTCATGTTCTTAGCCTTTCTTTTCCTTGAGGAAGAAACTCCTTCACACATATACATGTTAATTGCTTCTATAGCATCTCTTTTCATGGTACCTCTAGTTATAGGGGCCATGAGACCGTATCTTTAGAGAAGAAGGTAAAGAACAATAATGTTCATAAACGAACATAAATAGACTTCAGGATGGTAAAACCCTAAAGGACCTTGAAAAAGTTTCCACGGTTCATGATCCATTATCAATCTTAACAAACAGATATTTACTTGCAAAATATGGAACAACAAAATCAACAAAAGATTTACAAGACTTGAATCAACCTTGAAGTAATCCTTATTTTTGAAGTCCAAAATAAGGATACGAATTATTACTATGGTTTAGATAGTAATAGAGTGAACAGAGTGTTCACATCTTGTGTCACAAGGTGACATTTCAAGGTTTGTTGAGTACGTAGACTTACCTCGTCTAACTCTGAATCTTTTGGAATTCTTCTTGTTCCCGTGCGTATCTCGATCGCTTCTCTATATTCGATTCATCTTTTGCATGTCATTTTGAAGTTTGAAATTCTTTTTACCAGCCCTCTTGAATCTCCAACACTTATTCTGGACATGCCTTGTACTTCCACAAAAAGAGCAGAGCAAAGAGGATTTGCTTTGTAGAGTTGATACCTGTTTATCACAACGCCTAGGTTTGATTGATCCAAAGCTGTTTGGAATAATCGAGTTTGTCAGTGCTTAGAGTCTTTCCTTTGAACCCTAAACCTTGTGTGTTTCCAAAAGCCTTTTGACCAAATAACATTGCTGAAATTTCGTCAGAGCTTCCTGACAACTTTTGCAGGTTACACTTGAGAGAAATGATCTCTTTTTATTTTAGTAATAGGATTCTGGTGAATTCATCATTAAGACAGTTATTCTCAAGAGATTTCACCTGTAGTGATGACTCAAGTTTATTCATCAATTCTTTCAGTTGAATATTTTCCAGGTGAATTTCTTCAAACTTATCCAAAAATTCTAGGATCTCAGTCTCAGATTCGCATTCCAAACTGTAGTTAAAAATTACAAGAAACTTATGCAAGAAGGTGAAATTTCAAGACACACTACAAAGAGTATGTAAACTGCTGTTGACACCGAGATTTTTCTTGACTTGAATCATCGAAGTAATAGAGAGAAAGACAATCTCTAGGATCTTTTATGTCATCAGTGATTTATTAAAATCAAGATGATTAGAACAACATTCATCATCCTATGACAAATTAGAGGCTTCGGTTGAAATGATTACAACATTAAACACAGAAGTTTTGACTGTATTCTGATCAAGATCAAGTAATTTAATATTTACCACAAGAGTACTTCTGGAAAGAGTATCAAGGTTATTTCCTTCAACGATGGCATGCTTCTTATAATCGTATCTAGATGGCAGCGATCTGAGAATTTTCATCACAATGTCCTTTTCAGGAATAGTCTTACCCAATGCAAAAGATGCATTAACAATTTCAGACACTTTGTGACTAAACTCATCAAATGAATCTTCATCTGCCATACGAAGGTTTTCCCAATCGGAATTAAGGTTTTGAAGCCTAGCTTTCTTTTCACCGGTATTTCATTCGAATACGGTTTCTAAGATATCCTAAGCATCTTTAGACCTAGTGCACCTAGTCATGCACATGGTGCTGAACATCTGGGGTAATGGCATGCATGATGGCATTCAAATCGTCGTAGTTTTGCTTTGCAGCAAGTATCTCGAAAGCATTGTATTCACCAATGTTCATTATAACGGTCGCATTCCCTACTGCCACAATGGGAGCATCATATCCATTAATTACATAAACCCATGATTGAAAATCACGCGCTTGAAGAAAGGCACGTATAGCAATTTTCCACCATTAGTAATTTGAGTCATCGAAGACTGGTAGTACGTTTATAGAGATAACACCTATGTCTATATCAGATAGCTACAAACATAGACTTATGAGGTCTTTAATGTGTTTGCCTACTCTGATACCAATTGAAAATGAAGGGGGTCTAAAAAACCACACCCAACAATTCGTTTGGCAATCTGAGAGGACTTACTCGAATACACTTTCTAAAGAATCAACTAAACAGTCATACTCAATCTAGAGTAAAGTATATCAAATAGTTTTAATATCTCTGTTTCACAATGTAATCAGCAAATCAAATAGATAGAAATCTGCGAGCCTGATTATTATGTGAAATAACTTTAACGGTACCAAAGACCGAATTTCAAGTGTCAATCAATGTAAATCAACAACCAAAGGTTGTATATTCTAAATGATTGATCTTAACGCACAACCTGTGATATTTCAATTATATAACAAAATATAATGCGGAAAGAAATAATTTTTTAATGAGGAAACATCAAATGCAGAAAAACCCCGGGACCTAGTCCAGATTGAACACCACACTGTATTAAGCCGCTATAGACACTAGCCTACTACCAATTAACTTCAGACTAGACTGTAGTTGAACCCTAATCAATCTCACATTTATTCAAGGTACAGTTGCGCTCCTTACGTCTCTGATCTCAACAGGATACTACGCACTTGATTCCATTAGTTGATCTCACCCACAACCAAGAGTTGCTACGACCCAAAGTCGAAGACTTGATAAACAAATCTGTCTCATACATAAAAGTCTATAGGATTGAATAAATTTGTCTCCCATACCCAAGAGTTTTTGTTCCGTCTTTTGATAAATCAAGGTGAACAGGAACCAATCGATAACCCAGACTTATATTCCCAAAGAACAGCCTAGAATTATCAATCACCTCACAATAATCTTAATCGACTAGCGAAAGAAGATATTGTTGAATCACAAACGGTGAGACTAACTTGTTTGTAATTACTTTTCTATCCTACCTATAGGAAATATGAAATCTCGAGTCAATTATTCCAATTGTACTCAACACGATAGAAACAGCAAGATCATATCATGTAACTTCAAAGATAATAGTCGGGCCTAGCTTCACAATCCCCATTGAAATCTTCAAGACGTTAACCTACAGGGTCTCGAGAACAAACCTAATGTTAAAGGAGAATCGACTCTAGTTATGCAACTAGTAACACACAGGAGGTGTGGGGATTAGGTTTCCTAGTTACTAGAGTTCTCCTTTATGTAGTTTTCAAATCAGGGTTTGCAATCCAAGTTACCTTGGTAACAAAGCATTCAATATTCACCGTTAGATGAAAAACCGATTCAACCAAGCTAATACCTTTCTACCGTTAGATCGAATTTAGCTTGTTACACACAAATGAAATGTACCCTCATTTAGGTTTATGTAACCGTACCTAAACGTGTACACCATGTTGGTTCACAAATAGTTAACCGAGGTTAGCCATATGATTACTCTCATATCAACCTTATTTATCTTAACCATAACTAGTTCAAATGACTCAAATAAAACTAGTTAAAGAGTTGTTTAATTGTTATATTCTCATGGATTATACAAGAACACAATTGAAGCAAAATTGGTTTGATTCACTCGAATCAATACATGAACATTATAGCCACGGTTTGCAAAAATTGCATTCCTTATTGATTAATGTTTAGGTTCATGTACAACCGATTTTAGAAAGTAACACACTTAAGTATGCGTACTTAAGTAACCGGATTTGAGTTTGTTTTAGTTTTGCACTCAAAGAACCATTATGCGTACAGTTATGCGTACTTTAGGTAAATGGATGAGTTTGGTTTTGGTTTTCAAACTCAAAGATAAATTCACGGACGTGAACTTCCACCAGTATGCGTATATGTACGCATACTTATCCAGTCTCCTATAACCTTTTAGTTTACACACAAGTATGCATACTTTAGGTTCCCGATTTTGGACTTGTACACTAATGTGCGAACACACTATGCTTATATCCAAAGATGGTTACAAGATTCTAAACTCTTTATTTAAATCATTGAAACATTCTTATATAATGATAATATCCGTTTTCACACACTATTAGCATCAAAGCAATTTTCAGGATATTGAAATAATCATTATCGAAACATTCCAAGCCTACATCAAATGATTGTATCACACAAACCATGTAAGATGTTACTCGGCAATTTTATCATGATATAAGATGAACTTGGCGAAGCTTAAAGCTACCAACACATATTTCGATAAATATGTAAGCGAGATATACTCAACTCGAAATCTCAAATGTGTATAGAGAAAACTATATCGTAACACGACTTACGTCTCAATATAGGAGATAGTAGAAATAGACTTTTCAAGTGATAGATGAGTTCTAGTATCCACATACCTTTTGTCGAAGAAGTTCCACAAGCTCCCCTTAGTAGTTCTTCGTCTTCAAATGATGAACTCCGTGAAAACTAAGCTCAACTACACAATCTATGTCCTAGTCGGAGACATCTATAAATAGTCTAGAAATCAAGACTTGTAGTTTTGATCACTAACATTTACAAACATGCTTGAGATAGCAACGCATGCGAGTTCGACCAAGCAGTGCTCTAACACCATGAGTTGGTGTCTTGACTAGTCCACACACATCGGTATGTACTAAACTAAAAAGTTCTTTTGCTCTTCATGCTACACCTTTCGGGAATGGTTGGCGATGATGTTTCCCAAGTGCACAACCTTCACATACTCCATCCTTGTGGTTGATATGTTGTGGAAGTCCATGCACCATGTTCTTGTTGGAAAGTACCTTGAGACTATTGAAATTCAAATGCCCAAATCTTTTATGCCATAACCATGTTTCATCAACGGTTTCCATCCTCAATGCAACATTCTTCTCCTTTTCAAAAATAATTGGAAAGCTTCTATTTTTCTCCATCTTGATACTCTTCATGACTTGTCTCTTTTTGTCGTGCTTCTTGTCATAAATGGTGCAATATCCATCTTCAAAATGGACCGCATACCCAAGCTCCACAAGTTTCCGAACACTAAGCAAATTTTGTGCCAAATCCGGAACATATAACACATCTCAAATGTATTTCGCTCCATTGATAGTTTGCACGCAAATTGTACCTCTTCCGTTAGCTTGAACCATGTTTCCATCCCCCATCTTTACTAGAGAGTTTATGGATGTATCCAAGTTAACAAACAAGCTCTTCACACCGGACATATGAGTTGTACAACCATTATCTACAAACCACACTTCACTCTTAGAAGTCTCCATTGCACTTTGACAAGTATAAAACAAATTTTGTTTTTCTTCTTTCTCTTCGGCTCTACCGGCTTGTTCTTCACCTTTGTACCTACAATCCTTCTCCAAATGTCCATACTTCTTGCAATGATGACATTGGGGTTTTCCTTTATTCCAATAATTTTTCTTCAAATGACCATTCTTGTTGCAAAAATTGCATCTTGGTGCTTGTGAAGAATCACTCTTTGTGTAGTTGTTGGAGTTTGCTCCTCCTTTCTTCCATTTTCCCTTTCCTTTGAAGTTAGATGAAGCATCACCCTTGTTTTTTGAGTTCAAGTTCAATTTTGACTGAAAAGCACTCTCAATTAACTTTTGGGAGTTTCTTGACAACCTTTGCTCATACACCTTCAAGGAAGCCCATAATTCTTGTGACTTTAATGTAGAGAAATATTTAGTCTCTTCCAAAACCGCCACAATGGGTTCAAATTTCTCCGGAAAACAAATCAATATCTTCTCACAAATTCTTCTTTCTTCCATCTGCTCACCGCACATCATCATATTATTAACAACTTCAACAACTCTTGAAGAAAACTCATTCAAACATTCATTCTCATTCATTTTGAATTAGATTCTCAAAATCTCCTCTATATGAATGTAATTTTAATTCTCTTACGTTCTTATTACCTCCATACTCTTGTTCAAGAATATCTTAAGCTTCTTTAGCTATATGAAAATGGATTACTCTTGGTAGGATAGTGTCTCCAACTCCTTATTGAATGTAAATGGATGCTTTTGCATTCTTCTTTCTATTCTCCTTAAGTAATCCTTTTGGGGTTTTTCTAGAGTTAATGTATCTTCAATTTCATCATACCGATTTTGTACAATCTCCCACACATCTTCATTTTGATGGCCCAAAAATCATAATTTTCTCCATGAAAAGTGGTATTGAAGGTTGTTGAATGTATAGACTTGAGTTACTAGTATTTGTCATTGATTTGGTTAAAGATTGATTGAAGAAAATGGGTTTTTTCTTTTCTAGATCTAGAATTTGAAAAGTTTATTTGTTGCTGATTTGTTGATTTAATGGGTAGAAATTGATTTTTTTTCACTCTCCAAGATCAGATTCACTTGATCAATGCTCTGATACCAATTGTTGTATTTGGGTTGATTTTTATTTGAAATGGAGATGGGGTCCTCTCTATCTCTTCTATTTCATTAACTTAAAGTTCTTACATTCTCTTTCTTCACTTGGTCAATATATGACCCAAGTAGAGAGATACATGTGGACCTCCTTTGTCCATTCATTTCCTACACTAAAACATATGCATTCTAAAATGCATGATAAATATGTCTTGTACACAAAACTTGTTCACAAGACCAAAGTTCCCTGCACTCTAATATGCATGTGCAATATTACATTAACTCTTAACATGCACTTACAACCAACCATCTTATGAAAACACCGCCTTTACCAGTACATATTCACCAAAAAATGGAACACATCATCAAAAACTTCTTTTGGGGACATGACCCTACCGTCAAGAAGCTGCATCCACTAGGTTTCGAAAAACTCATTAAACCTAAATCTAAAAGAGGGTTGGGCATCCGAAGCAGCAGAGAACATAACAAGGCTCTCCTTATGAAGAGAACCTGGAACATCCATGAGAAACCGAACATTGTGGTGGCGTTATTATACAATGAAAAATACTTTAAGCATCACCCCGTTTTTGAAAACATTCCCCCTCCCCTCTCTTTAACAAGCCATCAATGGAGACAACTATCTTCACTAATACCCACCTTGAAACAACATCTCTTCCACCAGATAGAAAACGGTTTAAACACTCCAATCCAAGAAAACTAGATCCCAAAATTCAATAACAACATTGACCCGACACTTTGTTACCCCATACAATTACTCGATGATATCATCGACCCTCAACTAAATCTTGGTACCATGAAAAACTAAATCTCCTCCCATGATCGAATTTTATATAGTGGTAAAGGTTGTCGTTCACTCAGACTTGTTGAAAATTTGTTTTAAAACTAATAACGAAAATAAGGAAAAATATGGAAAATATATACAAATATGGTGATAAGATGAAGAGACACTGAGACACAGGATTTCACTACTTTTCATATTGTTGTGGTTCAGTCATTAACTCAAGAGAATATAACTCAAACAAGAGGAGTTGTGACTCTAATTCTTTGCCAAAAATAAATTTCTTAAAACATTATTTGTAAGTTGTAAGCATGACGCATCAAAAGTGATTTAAACTAAGCATGCGACATCAGACAAAATAACAAGTAATTAATAGAAATTATAAAGCAATATAATCTATGCAAAAGGTCAACAAAAGAATTAATTCATTTACCACAATCATGAAAAGTTGCTTCCTCCGTTATCCCAGTGATGGGGTCTAGCTTCTCATGGTGAAAACACACTCAAAGGAATTTTTCATTGGTCAAAAAAGTGGTTTTATTGAAGAGAATATAATAAACAGAGATTTGTAATGCTTTTCACCGTTACGTAAAACCATCACACAATTGGGTTGTTACAAAGTAGTTGTTACAAGAAAACTATAGCTTAGAACTGTAATCAGAAAAGCAGTCTTTTCGGAAGAAAACGTAATTGGTTTTAATGACTTTTGTAGCAAGATAATGTTCTTCTTCTTCTTCTTCAATGGCAGCAACAGTAAACTCTCTGCAACATTATTTTTACGCTCAGTTTCTCACCCCCAACTCTCCATATCTCTTCTATACTCCTCAACACTCTATTTATACTCAACAGGTCTAAGAAATCCTTGCAATAACTCCATGTATTCTCTAATTATTTATTTCCATGGATTCTCTAATTATTTCGCTGCATGTCACGAAGATTTTATTTCCATTATTTTTTATTTATTTTCTTCTCACGTCCTCGCAAATTTGTGAATCTTCAAAATATAGAGTATAACTTAAAGATAAAAGATATCCTCCTGCTTTATCCGTGTAGTCTTCCAAAATCAACGGGAAAAAATCCCAAGATGTTTTCTTCTCTATTTCACGCCTCACATGGATCTCTGAAGAGTTGGCAAAATTATTTCTCAATCAATAGAATATAATCCATACAATCATATCTTCTGCCATGCAAACGTATCTTCCAAAATAAATGAAAAAAAACCCGAAATCTTCCATTGCCTTGTTCAACGAGATAAATAAGGAATTACTGAATATGAATGGATTATAAGACCCTGTTTGGATGAAACAGGCCTTAACCAATATTCTCCTCAGAAACACCTTAAATCCCTCTCCAATACTTCTCCTAAAACTTGAGTGGAGAAAATCTTTTCCCGCCAAAACTGCATCAATCGGTGAAGAAGAAGGTGACCCTTAACCAGATTCGTGGGGTGCCAATAACCGAGGTTACCCCTTATCAAATGAGGAGTCCGAATAACATGTGTTCTCCGGGTGCCAAAATCAACTTTTCGAGTCGAATTTTCCAACAAAGTTTATTTCTCAAAAAATACCTACAAACGCATAAAACACCAAAATAAGTACAAAATTGAGTACCAACATTGCATCAAATGGAGGACAATTAAGACACAAAAATGTGTCAATCAAATACCCCCAAACTTATTATTTGCTAGTCCTCGAGCAAATCTAATTTAGAAAATAAAAAGACTACACTTAGCACGTGCAACAAGCCGTTAAACCGCTAGGTGGCCCTAGCGGCGGAGTGATGTACCCACAAACCTTTACTCCAGACCTTAGCTATCTACGCAGAACCTTGGAAGGCACTAAAGAATCTCCTTGGTTGGCATACTTATTGACTACAGGAGGAAGTACCCTGATGCGAAATTCCAATTGTTGTACACGAGTTTGCACTCAAGCATACTAAAATAAATATAAAGTGACGAGCTCTACTCAGATAGTTTCTGGACATCATAAACCGGATTCAACCAATCACATGGATAGATTAAGAAGATGGATGTAGAGAAAAACGTAGATGATGTTGACTAAGGTGAACCTATCCTAATGGACGGAGAGATACCTATTCGACTAATATAAACACAAATGGCATATACAAGGGAACCAAATGGATATAATCCTAACTCTAGGTCAACACAACTGGCATATACAAGGGCTCCAGTGGTCGCTTTTATTGAATTTATTCTGGTTGGTCTGATGGTCCGGTCTCAATTTTTTTTTTTTTTGGTATCTCAATCACTCTATTTCACCCAATCACTTATAAGAAAATAAAAATGAAGGTGAAAAGGATTCAACGAGATATGGCGAAACTACCATGTTTTTTTTTTTCTAACACACGAGCTCGTGCTTTTATGAATAGACTCTTTAGATGTTTCCATCTAATCGATTGGTTCCTCAAATCCTATAACCAAGATGCTTCCATCCACTTAGATTGGTTAGTGCCATCCTTAATAAACATAAATTTCTAGGCCTGGAGTTTTATTTATTGCAATCGAAAAGTTTCTCCTATACCCCAAACTTAAATCTAACATTGTCCTCAATGTTCTAAAGATGAAATTAAAAACATGAACAAGGAGAAACTGTTACCATTTGAAGCAAAAGAGATAAGGAAAGATATTACCGTGTCGTATGAATATTGGGTTACCTCCAAGAAGTGTTAAGTTTAAAGTCTTGACCCGCACATGGAAGAGATTAGTCACCTTGAAGAATCATATAAAAAGAAAATAATAACTTGGTCATCTGGATCAAAAAGTGCTAACCACAAGAAGAGGAAACCCATAGACCAGAAGATATCCAACACACCCTTATATATTGTTTTGTTTAAGACAACTACATCTACTTGTGGTTCGGCTTTCAGCTCTATAAAAGGGTCTAAATAAAATGTTTTCATGGGCTGGACTTCCTCAAAAGAAGGATTCTTAAGATCGGGGTTGTAGAGTCCTGAAATAATCAATTAAGAACTTAGAAGCACATAACAATAACTCGAATAATGGGATCCTCTAAGTCAATCGAATTGACTCACACAGGTTGACCACGAGTGGTCATTCTTAATCAAATGTGTGTCGACCCTAATCTCCTAAAGTAATTAGGTTTAGTCTTAAAACTTAATATTTGACACATCTCGAAACTTATATGTTCCCACAATTGGAAGGAAGGTTTTGGTGGGAAAACAAAGTCAATCGTGGTATCATAGCACAGGTTAACCACATCAACCGGAGGATGGGTTTCTAACAACCTGAACTTCTTTATGGACACAACTAGGTTCAGGAAAAAGTGTATGAAGATAATCTTTTAGAATGGTTGAGGCACATATGTCGTGTCCCAAGTTAGGGACCTTTCAAGAGTTAAAGCACACGGAGAATGATAATCACCCCAAACTTAGAGTTTTCGGTGTCTCTAGAAAGACTAGTCACAACTTCCCTAATTTCAAGGTCATCCGATCTCCCCGAAAATGGTCAATTGATTCTTCTAAGTCAGGTTCTTCCTCACTCATCTCTACAAGTTCATTTTCTTTGTCTAAGACTATTGTTTCTAAATCGCTAGACTCAAAATAAACTTGTTCCTATAAACCTTCGTTGGCTTCATGAAAAGGAAATACTACATCGTCTAAAACAAGGATATTTCTAGTCAAACCCTCGTCCTTTTGAATAGGTGAATAATTATTAAAATTATTTGGATTTGTACTAGAATTAACATTATCATTATAAAGCTCGTTGGGAGTAACAAATTCCTCATCACTATGCCTACATATTTTAGATTCTTCATCAATATTATCCTCATCACAATCATCATTATAATAACATGAAAATGATCGAACCTCATCTAAACAAGTAGTGTTACCAATTCTAACCTCGTCATCCTGATTATAAAAATTGTCCTCATTTTCACGGATGATATTGGGAAATAATATATTGGCAATCAAGAGTAATTCGAGCAATTCTTTCTTCCGTATCTAACTCTAACCTACGTGTTGTCTCAGCAAACTCACGTGTTGACTCAGTTAACTTACACGTCGATTCAAGTATCTTATGTGCTTCATCTAGAGAAGAGGAATTATAGGAATTTTGCTCGTATGACCGGTATTCATGTGAATAGTAATTGGGTCACCATGGTATGAGCCATAATCTTCAAAAGGTTGGCGTTCCCAACCACTATTCACACTCGGGTCATAAAAGAGTGATGTCCATATTGTTCAATTGGATATTCATATTCATTGTGATGGCTATTATAATACCAGTTTGACATCCTAACCGCAAGGGAATTCTACACAAGCACAAACAAGGCTGACTCGACCACAACAAACCCACCGATTTCTAGCAAACAAAAAGCATGATGGCTCCACTTAGATTGTTTCTAGACCACTTTCTAATCCTTCAAAGGGAATTCGTTACAATTTAAGCACCCTCCGAATCAACTGAGTTAAAGTAAGCTAAATAGAGACGAGGGAAGCTCGATGGAGCTTTGATACCCAAGGCCTCACCGCATTGCAAGGCGGCACAATCACGCATTCAACTCACGAAACCGTCATGAACTTAAAAGAGTAACCAATATTTTTCAATGACTTTCCTATTAAGCTCGTTACCCTATCGGTCTTGTTCTAGTCAGTATTTTAAGCTTGGGTACGTGTTTGGTATTGTTTTCCTAAGGCGGGCAAGAATAGAACGGTGATGAAATCCGAACCCTTATCTTGTATGGGCTGACCTTGCCCTTTACTAGGAAATTAAAGCAACAGTTTTCAATACCTCAACATATATGCATACAAAATCATCCAAGAAACTCACCGACAAGGGATTCGCGGGTGTTTAGAATTCTTACCTCCCGTTCCCGAGACGGGGATGAATCGTCGAAGTCGACTCGGGCCACGACTCCTATGTCGTACGAACCCGAGGGGCCGAGACAAAAGATCGTGAATCGCCGTCCTTCCCTGCAACAGTTTTATTTAAATTAACCCTTCCTTAGGGTTTTAAAAATAATAGCCAAAGAAGTCCCAAGAAAATAAAGTCCAAAAAGAATGTCCAAAAATAAAAGATTACAAAGATATAGCCCTAATTACAGCTTCTAAAAAAAAAAAAGGAAAATAAAAAATATCTAATAAAAATAAATTAACTATATACAAAAATATTCTTCTTTACTCCTTTGGATTTCTTTTTCTTTCCTTCTTTGGCTTCGCTTTACTTTTCAACACTTCTTCTCTTTTTCTTTAGCTAGCCCAAGTCCTAAAGCAAACGAAATACCAAAACGTATAAAAAGGACAAAAATAATAAAATTAAAAATAAAACCTAAAAACAAATCTATACACAAGTCCGCCATGAAGACAAAAATTGATCGAATTTTATATAGTGGTAAAGGTTGTCGCTCACTCTGCACTTGTTGAAAATTTGTTTTAAAACTAATAACGAAAAATAAGGAAAAATATGGAAAATATATACAAATATGGTGATAAGATGAAGAGACACCGAGACGCAGGATTTCACTACTTTTCATATTGTTGTGGTTCACATTAACCGTAGAGAATATAACTCAAACAAGAGGAGTTGTGACTCTAATTCTTTGCCAAAAATAAATTTCATAAAACATTATTTGTAAGTTGTAAGCATGACGCATCAAAAGTGATTTAAACTAAGCATGCGACATCGACAAAAATAACAAGTAATTAATAGAAATTATAAAGCAATTAAATCTATGCAAAAGGTCAATAAAAGATTTAATTCATTTACCACAATCATGAAAGTTGCTTCCTCCGTTGTCCCATTGATGGGATCTAGCTTCATAATGGTGAAAACACACTCAAAGGAATTTTTCATTGCTCAAAAAGTGGTTTTATTGAAGAGAATATAATAAACAGAGATTTGTAATACTTTTCAGCCACATGTAACCCACCTTGTTACAATTGGGTTGTTACAAAGTAGTTGCTACAAGAAAACTATAGCTTAGAACTGTCTTCAGATGACAACACTCTTTTTCGAAGAAAACGTAATTCAGCATGACTGTTGTAGCAAGATAATTTTCTTCTTCTTTCTTCAATGGCAACAACAACAAACTCTCTTCGCAACATGATTTTTACGCCGCTTCTCACCCCCAACTCTCCATATCCCTTCTATACTCCTCAACACTCTATTTTATACTCAACCGGTCTAGGAAATCCTTGCAATAACTCCATGTATTCTCTAATTATTTCGCTGCATGTCACGAAGATTTTATTTCCATTATTTGTTATTTCTTTTCTTCTCACACGTGTAGAATCTTCAAAATATAGAGTATAACTTAAAGATAAAAGATATCCTCCCTGTTTTATCCGTGTAGTCTTCCAAAATCAACGGAAAAAAATCCCAAGATGTTTTCTTCTCTCGCTTCACGCTTCCACGTATCTCTCGAGTTGGAAAAATTATTTCTAAATCAATAGAATATAATCCATTCAATCATATCTTCTGCCATGCAAACGTATCTTCCAAAATAAATGAAAGAAAACCCGAAATCTTCTATTGCCTTGTTCGACGAGACAAAGAAGGAATTACTGAATATGAATGGATTATAAGACCCCCGTTTGGATGAAACAAGGCCTTAACTAATATTCTCCAGTGTAAAACACCGATTAAATCCAATACTTCTCTCAAAAACTTCAGCAGTGGAGAAAATCTTTTCCCGCAAAACCGCATCAACCTATGAAGAAGAAGGTGCCCCTTAACCAGATTCGTGGGGTGCCAATAACCGAGGTTACCCCTTATCAAATGAGGAGTGCGAATAAGATGTGTTCTCCGGGTGCCAAAATCAACTTTTCGAGCCGAATTTTCCAACAAAGTTTATTTCTCAAAAAATACCTACAAACGCATAAAACACCATAATAAGTACAAAATTGAGTACCAACAATGCAGCAAATTGAGGACAATTAAGATACAAAAATGTGTCAATCATCCAAACTAGAGTCAAAACAGGCGGGCTGGCTTGTTCTGCAGGTTACACGGAGTTCGGTTAACATTTGCCAAAACCCCGCGGTCGATATTCTTCACGGGGTAGTCATTTCTTGAACCCGTGCCCGTCTTGGGTTAAACTTGCGGTTCACGGGTTTGCCGCTTTACGGGAGTCAACTCGAGGTCAACGTAAGTCAAGGGGTCAAGTGGAAGATAGTCGGTTGGTCTTAGTCGCTAGAGTCGCTAGGCGACTCACCCGAATCGCGGGCAGTCCACTGCTTTCCGCTGCTTTCCGGCTATTTTTTTACATCTCTTCCCTGCAATCATTCAACATCATTCAACATCCTAAACATACATCTAGTTCACAGTTCAATCAACAACGAGAATCGGCTTCACTGCAAAGTGCAAACCTTCACAAACAGTGAAACAGAAACAAGGCTTCAAATCCTTATTAGCAATACGAACTCAAAATCTGAGATGACCCATCCTTTCCGATGTCAATCAAATCTCGAATTAACTCAAATTATTCCTTCTCGATTGGCCAACCGAACTCAGAACTTCATCAAGTCTCATCCACAACTTCCATTTGTTATCGGCAAAACCCTAAATCCACCACAAAATAGCTTCAAATCTTCATTGATTTCTCATAGTTTCATACCCTAACTCTCAATGAATCGATCAAACCCTAGATATCAACTTCCCTAATTCCTTACTTCTCGATCTAACTACCACAAGTCCACAACCATCTCTTCCATATCAACTGAATCATCAACAGATTCTCTATTTCTCCATCAACCCATTAAATCTTCTAATTTCTTCAATCTCCGCTTCATCTCTATTTCTCCATTGACCGATTCAATCTTCTAATTTCTTCAATCTCTGCTTCAATTGATTTTTCTGGTTCTTGCATAATCTAAACAATTTTCGGAAGTCCAAGAGATTCCTGGATTCGTCGCTTTTGAAGTGGAGAAGAATAAGAAGATTAGAAGAAGGAGAAAGAGGTGGTGATTGTGGTGTCTGATTTAGGCCGCCGTGTGAGTGAAGTGAAAGAAAAAAGAAGAAGGCCGAACATTCATCTTTACACTAGGGTTTTTAGTTTTATACCTAAGAGACACGTATGGGATGGGAGGGACACGCGTCATAATTTAATAATTGCGGGTTTACGGGTACAACCCGCGATTTCACGGTCCGGGCCGGGTTAACCCGTTTACTCACAAGCCAGTATTTCTCCAACCCTAACCCGCTTGTTTAGATACTCACTGAGCCGGGTGTGGGTTTTGTACGGACTTGGTCCGGTAAACTCACGGTTTTGGCTTGTTTGCCAGCTCTAATCCAAACACCCATAGTTCAAAGAATAGCCAACCTTTACATTCCCCGAGATAACCACGATAAAATATTATGACCTTCACCAAATCAGGAAAGTACACCACCACTTGAATACAATTTCACCGACACGTGAAATCAATTACAACCCCCCACCCACCCAATCTTGAAACTACCTTATCCACCAAATTAAAGCACAACTTTTCCTTTAGAAAACACTAAACGAGGGACTACTAACCCTTTACATACTAAACCGCATCCACCTTACCAACTAAAACTTATGTCCCCAATCCAATTATGATCCTGAAACTGCCACGCACATCCTTTCATATTTCCTTGTAGCCACAAATTCTTGGAACCTCCTACTTCCGCATATACTCACTCCCCAAAATACCCACCAAAGACTACCCACCTCGATAATCCCTCAAACAACTATAATCCAGCTCCCTCAAACAAAACCCATAATGAAGTCCCTATGGTTAGTATATAACCAGAAACAACCAAATTCGACATGCATATTGCAAATGGCTACCAAACTTCAGAAAGAATATATATGGGCTGAACACAATCTCCCACCGATTATATACCTGGAATGCAACCATCTACAAACCTAGTATGCAAATGCATTGCATGTGTCCT
The DNA here is from genome assembly GCA_023531295.1 of Papaver armeniacum. Classification (NCBI taxonomy): domain Eukaryota; kingdom Viridiplantae; phylum Streptophyta; class Magnoliopsida; order Ranunculales; family Papaveraceae; genus Papaver; species Papaver armeniacum. The sequence goes on along the minus strand of JAJJWW010002756.1, from coordinate 15,003 downwards.
CAAATTCAACTACAATCTTAGTGAGATGGATCAAACCCCACTTGGATTGGATTAAAATCAACACAGATGGGGAAGCACGATAACACCCAGAATTAGTAAGAGCAGGAATAATATGCAGGAACAATGAAGCTATTACAATTTTAACGATTTCCCCATCCTCTGGGTATAACTTCCTCCTTCATAATAAAAACTTGGGCCATGCTTATTCCATCAAGTACGACAACAGAACGAGGATGGCCAAAGGTGCAACTCGAAACGGACTTGTAAAATCTATTGGGATTTCTAACCTCAAATACCAAGGAAATCAACCACCTAGGTACTTAATCAATATGATCACCAAAATCAAGCTTAGGTTGACCAAATTTTCCCACTGCACCATAAATCACGGATAAATGGAAGAAAATCAAGTAGCATACGGCTTAGCAGATCGAGCAGCGCATGACAACTCACGAGGAAATCTATCGACAACAATCTCGGATCATAAAATACCCCCAAGTATTAATCTTATCGTAATGACAAATTCCATGGATACAACGTTCCCCTGTGTAACTTTGTCCTAATTTTAATAAAATATCATGCTTCAAAAAAAAAAATACTTACATTAACTTTATGGTCGAATGTCCAACTGATAGGTTATGTTCCACCATCGTCCAACCCGTGTTAATTGTCGCTTTCAAAAATCCACCCAGTCCTATCCGCTAAGAGATGGGTGGTGTCCACTTTCCAAAATGCGGATTGATTTGGGTAAAATCCATGCGGATTCTAGGTGTTTTGTTCACTTCTATCTCAGAATAAATTAGGCATCCACGCAAAAACTCGGTTGGCACAAGTTAGGGCCGACGGATCCAGTGACTAATGCTCACCTTTATTTTGAAACCTAATTTGAGGCATACTGATTTTTTTTTTTAGGCATACCAAATGGTGAAAAAATAGGGTCACTAGATAAAAAAGACCATCACCCCTTATCCATCCATTCTTAATAATGGCAAGTATACCCTTATTTAATTAGTGTTAATTATTAGATGTTAATGTTGTGATTAATTAGTGTTATAGATTGATTAAAGTTAAGTAATTAGTAGAAAAAATCTGTTTTTGTGAGGGAGTTTGGATTTTGAGAGGAAGAAGGAGTGAAAAAAAACCTAGGTTTTAGAGATTTATGAGAAATCGATAATTTTGTGATTCAAAATGGGTGATGAGGAACTTTATGCTAATAATATACATGTATAGTTGTATAAGATGTTTAGTCTCCTTTCTTTGGATTGAATTCATCAAAAAACTAGATTTTTTCTGAGATCTGTTTTGGGTTCGATCAAAACTAAAGGCCGAACTTTATGCGCCAAGAACCATTCTACTTTATAAAATTAAAGCCAACCCAAGTATTTGAATTTTTGTTTATGGTTCTTACTCATTCTAACTCATCTAATAGTTAGCGGAACCTTAAGTTTATTCTTTGTAGTTTAAGGGGCGACTTACAATATAATGTTCGCTCAAAATTTAGCAATACCAAAACCAAATTAACATCAATGAATCTCTCGAACTACAAGATTATGTCTCGCTAATACTGACATCCATTATGTTTCAACCTAAAATTAGCAAGACTATGAAGCTGAAGTCTTAAGTTCGGCTAAAAGTCAGCAAATTCGAATCAACCGAACTTAAAGATTTCTTAAACTATAAACTAGGTTCGGCTCAAAATTGATATTTGTGGATCAGCCGAACTGTTCTTTTGAAATACAAAATAAATGAGAACGAAGGTATGTTCAATTAGGGATTTTGCGACAATTTGATATCTCTTTAAAATTGTGACTTTAATCAACTATCAAAGATTTGTGAGCGAACGATTAATCGACAACGGAAAAAAAAACTCAAACTGTTTGAGAGGGAGAATAAGAGAAGAATAATTGAACTGATTTTGATTTTGATTAGTTTAGGTTTATGTTTTTGATTTTGATTAGTTTAGATTTAAGTAATTTAAAATAATTAAGGTAACTTAGTAATCCACCCATTGTTAGGACACCCCTTATAAGCATACTCTAGGTGGTATCATCATTTAATATGCCTCAAGAAAAAAAAATGATGCCTCAAAACAGGTTTCTTTATTTTAGTGGGCTAACATTTATGTGAAGTCGTAATGGGCTGTCATTTCACTTGTGGGTTTTTTCCTTTCACACGATCATCACGAAGAGGTTGTAACGTAAGGATGCCCGTAAAGAGAAGCTACTGGGTACAATCATAAGTGATAAGGTTGATAAGTGATAACTTACTTTATCAAGAATATCAGCGTGAAACTTTTTGACGTCGAGAAGAGAAAAACAAAAGAAGCAAAAGCATAGTTTGAAAGATTTTGTGACGGATTTTTGGAAGCATCGAAAGGGATTTTCACTACAAGGCCAGCTTTTTAATTGCAAGATGTAGAAAGCAAATATGGTCGGCGTCTTCATGCTCAAAGAATCTAAAGTAGAAGAGATGATCGACAATGAAGTGAAAGAGATCACTTGGTGAGTTAGGCAAATAAAAGACTGGCTTAGGTCAATCCGGTTTGACCACGGTCTAAGGACAAAATTTCATAATAATAACAAATTACCTTAATGTAGTTTTAAGTAGCTTGATGATGCCATGAATTGATATTGGATGTAAGGTGCACAAATTATAGAATCATAGATAACTTTCTAATCAACACATAAACTGAAATACAGCCGATGTAACTGTAATAGAGTGGTAAAGTCGGGCGTGTGAGTTTGAAACTCGTAAGCACCAAATTATTTGAGGAGCAAATATAAAAATTATCGTATTTTCCTGGTTAACTTCTTCCGATTCTTAATGAAGAATCAATATCTTTACCATTATTTGCTAATATCTTAGCAATTTGCAACTGGGTATTTGCCATGATTTCAGTTCTTTTAAGATCCATTTCACCTTTCTTAGCCTCTGCTTCCATTCTCATTTTCTCTACTTCTTTCATAGTCTCCATCCTTGCTTGCTCTGATCTCATTACTACCTCTGCTAACCATCTAATACTTTCTGCCACTTCCCAATCCTCCCTCGGCCGCGCCGTCTCTTATTATTCCTCTTCTTTTATTCTTCTCGAGCTTAGTTTCCTTCATCTTCAATTTCTCTTTGATGGTCTCAGAAACTGGTGTGCTCCCACTAGTACTCCCCGTTTCCATGGATGTCTTTGCTGAACCGTTCTCGACTATCTTCTTCGCTCTCAAATCCTCTTCCTAGATGATACACAACAATAACAAGTTTACTAAATGAAACTGAATTTGCAGACTGGTGTGCAAGAAAAACAGCAAAAATCAAATATTATGACGTCACTGTATTACCTTGCTTGCCTCGCGGACGGCATCATTTGATTCATGAGAGTCTAGGCAACTTCCGCCAATATTTGGGTGAGGAAGAGAAATGAAGAGGGACGATCAGTGGTGGTGGAAGCGGCGGTGGTTGTGGCGCTGGTGGTGGTGGCGGGTCAAGAAGAAGAAGAGGAGCATTAAGAATTGTAGTAGTAGCAGTAGTTGAAGAAGTAGGACAATTTTTCTGTTGGTGATGTTGTTGTTGCTGTCCTACAACGAAGCAAAAGATCGAGACGTTGAAATAACGGCCAAGAAGAAGGATCGTTGGAAGACGATTCAGATCGATACCGTTTCTTCATGGATTCAATCTTGTTTTTACACTGTGTTTGTGTTTTTGGTGCTTTTGTTGAGTTAGCTCTGGATGATACATGACGAGCTACATCTTCCTGAGTCATGGCCTTTGAGTTTAGCTCGATTCCGCAGTATCCATTTGGTTTCATATGCATCAAGTAAACATGAAACTGCTCCTTCACTCCATTCATCTCTTTTCAATCTATCACCACCACCACCACCACCAGTAGTACCAACGACAGCAACTGGTTTATTATTAGAATTTGCTTCTTCTTTTTCCATCTTTTCTGATCATCCATTCAATATGTTTTTTTTTCTCTCTTATTTCATGGCGTATTATGGATCGTTTAGTAGAAAGGAGTGGTGGTAGTGAATGGGTTGGAGAAGACCACTAGCAGGCATTAGAGAGGGAATGAGAGCACTAGTGTGAGTGGCCAACCATGGTGGTCACTTTTGTCAAAATGGTGGGTTAATCATAGTGGTTTCACTTTTGTGCAAGTCTTTATACTTTTTTTTTTTCTTAGTGTTTTTGTGTATTTTCTTATTGGGGAATTTTTTGTTTTTGTGTTAGTGGAGGGATCTTTATTTTTTTTTTTGTAGCGTGAATACAAAGCTAAACTATAGATATGTAGCTACCTATTGGTAGTCAACTATACGTCAATGGTCTGTTCCCCATCATGTAAATTTCCCATGTTTTTCAACAGTGCCAAACCATCCATTATCCAGAAGTAAGCTTTATTATTCATTCCATGGACATAGTAAGAGCCAAGACGAGCGGTGAGCGAGTAATTTTACTTGCCACCGTTTCTCAAGCCTTTTTGTTTACTACTGCTTTCTGAAGATTGATACTTTCACGTTGTCATTTTTGCTAAACGGAGAGATATCTTTTATTCTCTCCAAAATAAAAAAAGTAAAAGATCATTTTTCCTAAACGGAGAGAATTTTTATTAAAAACTTTTCTTGAATGCCTTTTATACTGATATTTTTTGACATTCTTTTGAGAGTATGTCCATGTAATGCTTGATTTGGTTATTTGATTTGGTTTTAGTAGAAAGCGTGCATGAGCATGCTTCAATCCTGATAGAGGAAGAAATATTGCAACCTTACAAACCGTTGAAACAGCAATACAAACACCATGACACTTCATCACCAATTATATAAGTGCATTTGACTCTTTTTTATACCTCCAAGAGTTTCAATTTCCCATCAGTGGCACCAACTAAAGATACCTTTATTGTTTTTGTTTAGTTCCGTCACTCAACTGTCATCCAGTTTTATCAGACTCTTCTTTTTCGGGGTTAGACTTTAGAGAATATCATTGGGGTTACAGCGCCACTATAGTCAAGAAATTAAAAGTTAAATAGTGAAAACCCCTCCAAAGAATCAAATTTGTGACCTGTGGGAGACGACCTTGTGCAACAGAACTTCACCGCAAACCGGAGATCCAGGATTGTGGGTTAATATTTTGGTGCTGCACAGCCTGCAGGAAAACACTTTGCATTACATCTTAAAACCGTAGTATTGCAGTACGAGACCATGAGTTGTAACCTGACATCAAATTTATCCGGTCAGGTGAGTTTGCAAAACAAATGAAGATGGGGCAAAGAGGATAAAGCAAAAAAATTTATTGCAAGGAGGAGGAAACTACAAGAGACCACAAGGACTGGACCACAGAAATTACAGCAAAACATCAAAAGAGAAAAAGAGAAAACTATTTCATGGATAATACAATTCGCAGCTCGGCACTTTATTAGCCATAGGCCACTAGTGTTTTCACCTATTAACAGCAACTGCCATCTGGTTCACATTATATCTGTCCTCCATAATAGTGGCGCTATAATAGAGGTAATTAATGTCTTGACTATAGTGGCGCTATAATTAAATTTATCAAATAATGATTTACGGTTCAAAAGTTAACCAACCGTAGGTAGTTACGGTTGGTCTCGATTCATTAGTTACCAACCGTAATCTAGTTACGGTTGTTGTCCAAATTTAATTACCAACCGTAACTGGTTTTACGATTGGATCTTCCCCAAATTTAACCAGTTACGGTTGGTATTCGATAACTTACGAACCGTAACTAAGTTTTGAAAATTGCAACCTTAAGTTCTTCTGAAAATTCAAAAGTTTTGATTTTGTTATGTAATTTAGATAATTTTGAGCGAGAAAAAGCTAATGGGAACTAATTTAGAAGTATACCGTCACCGGAATCACTCATTTTGGTTGAGTGAATCAAAATCTAGGGTTTTCACAAATATCACATAAGTTTTCTTTTTCTTCCTCTAAACTTTTTTATAACCTAAAAAATCGATTTTAAAGTTATAATAAGTGAAAATTAATTATCAACACTAATCTTGATTATCATCACACTAATCTTGATTATTAACAATAAGGCTAATTAGTCATTTCAGTTTTCTTTGATAAGGGGCACTTGAATTACCTTGTAATGACCTTTTTGTCTTATTAGGTTATCGCCCTCTACCATTTCTTCCCCCTATACCAAGATTGTTCTTTAAGGGCAATTTTTATGGGAACAAGCTAATAAAATTGTTTGGTATGATTAGGTCTCGTGTCCCAAGGCTCGATCCCTATGGGTGCTAATCTAGAAGCTAGATTAGTAGTTCACGCCGCCTAGGTAACCTCGTAAGTCCTATGCTAGTGCTAATCTAGCAGCTAGACGCCAATAGAACAACGCTCGAATGTTGAATAGTTCAGTTCGCCCATGTGAACGCCCGCACACAACAACGCTTGACTCGGTCAATCGAGTTGACATAACAGCACCATTCAATGTAAAATCGATATCTCCGGTTAAGCTCGACCTTCACTTTGTGCCAATTGTGGCTTTTTCTTCCCCATTTTGAGTTTGCATTCCCAATGGGGATAGAAGCTTAGTTGAAGCCATAGCCGAGATGGTGGGGAAAAAACGAAGAGTCTTCATTTTCAAGAGTTTGGAATTGGGTCTCCTTCATGTATATTGGTACATGTTAACGGAATTCCTAATCGTGACCCTATTAAACAACCAAAGGCGTATGGCGAGTTGGGTAGTGATCTAACATATCCTCGCTCTGGATGATTTATATTTTTGGTGTTTGAGAGTGAAAATGGTTTCTACCGATTTGGTGATTTCGGGTGTGTGGGTGAGAAACGAATTTAAATCCTAAACAATGTACCCGCAAGAGAGTACATTAGATTCGAGAGATCAATCTGCACAAATCTGGCCTAAACCAAGAAATGGTCGTTCCCAGATTTGCTTCGGGTCACAAAAGTGAAGGAGAAGGGTTGGTTTTGGGGAGGGAAGCAAAGAAAGTGTTGAGACCAATAGTTGATTCTGAAGAGTAGTTGTTTTACGACTTGTATCGAGAAAGTGGGAAGCTCACGGATGGAGAGCTAGCAAATTTTTTTCTCGAGTGTTGTATGCTCCTCGACCGAACTTGTTGTCTCGTGGAAATAGGTAATGCCTATTTATGCAAGTCGAAGTGAAACGTACTGGGTCTCATTAAGAAATGGAAAACGGGTGAGTAAATGGGAGGAGGTGGTAACCGGTAACGCCCTGGAATTGATGTTCCATAAAAGAAAGCGTTTCACCATTACTACCCGTATTTACTAACCGCCTCATCCTTATGACACTTTCTTATAACGGGGCGTAGTGTACGCCGCACGTAAAACCGCCAAACCAATACCCAATGAGCATCCCCAATTTGTGACATGCGTTGATATCTCGAGTGTTTTCGTGGGAAAACGCTGTGAGCACGTTATTGTTGGCAAGTTGAGCTTGGGAGACTTGTCGCCTCGGTGGTGACCCTCGACGGTCTAGATTTTGCATCTTAAGAGGAAAGGTAGCCGCTGATTATTGCAACCCTTCGTTTGTTAGCCAAAGGCATGAAAGCATGATCAATATGGCTTTACTATGGCCTCGGTTTAGGCGCTACCAAAAGTTAGGGTTTTGGCTTTGTTTAGGCGTGATAAAACTAGGGCCAAAGGTTGCCATGCGTTAGCTGGTGACCTTGGAAGGCTAAGATACGCACCTTAGATGAAAAAATGGCCGTTGATTGTTGCGGGCCTTCGTTTTGCAGCCGACAGGGAATGCCAGCAGTGGCGGACGCTACAAGGTGGTTGGTATGCCATTAGCACACGTGGTATGGTATGCCTTGGCGCGTTGGCGTGGCCAAAACTAGGGTTTTGGTTTCAAAGGTTACCATGCATTGCTGACAACCTTGGACGGCTAGGATTCACGTATAGGATGGAAGGGTGTCCGTTGATCGCCGCACGCCTTCGTTTTGGTAGCATAGGGAAGGCATGACATGGCATGGCGCGGCAAGGCATGCCATTGGCACATGTGGTATGGGTATGCTTTGCCGCTGGTTTGGCGTGGACAAAACTAGAGTTTTGGGCAAAGATTACCATGTTGTTTGGCGACATTGAACGATTAGGATTTGCATTTTAGGATGGAAGGGTGGCCATTGATCGCCAAACGCCTTTTCTGGTAGCGATAGGGAAGGCTAGGATGGTATGGCGCGGCAAGGTGGTTGGCATGCCATTGGCACGTGTGGCATGGCATGCCTTGCTAGAAGAGGGCGGGCCAAAACTAGGGTTTTGGGCCAAAGGTTACCATGCGTTGTTCATGACCTTTGATGTGATTTTAACAAGTTGTAGTAGATAAAGGTAGTAAAGTCTGTTCAACTCGGACTTGTAAAGACTCGATTTAAGAAAATACTAAAAATAAAGAGAATATTTACACAAGTTTTTAACGATATCGAGAGGTACTAGGACTCGTGGTTCCACAATTCTCATTCATGTGATTCTTATATTTATTCCAACAATTATAACTCAAATAAAATATTGACTCTGCTTTCTTTGCCAAGGTAGATTTTTAAAATATTAATTGTAAATCACAAGCATGACGATCAAAAGTACTAAAACTAAGCATACGTCATCAAACGAAATCATAACTAATTAGTGAAAATCATAAAACAATTAAATCAAGTGCAATAGTCATAAAAGAATTAAATATAATTACCACACGCATGAAATATGGCTTCCTCCGTCATCCTGTTGGGGTTTAGCCTCATATTATTCATGTGCTCAAAATAGTTGTTCATAGCTCAAATAGGTGAAAAACAAGAGAAAACTAATGACTCGGATAGTTTGCAACGCTGAAAGGCGTTACAAAACAGATCATCAAAAAGAATAAGTCTCATTATAAACGATACTATGGTTCTCATTGCTTAACAGCCGATAGTTTTCGCGACTTGTTCCTCGTGCGTCAATGTTCTTCGTGTCTAGGTTCTTGCAGCAGAAGAGAAAAACTTTTCGCGCTCTGCGTTTCTTCGGCTCGTGACCGCTCCCAAACTCCCGATTCGACCTCAAAATTCTCGACCCCCTCCGTGACTCCTCAGCAACCCATATATATGCACACAGGCCGAAATTATGGCGAGCAATCCCTGGGATATCTCTCGGTTTCTTTTATCCAAAGTCACGAGATTATTTCTCTCTTTAGCTTTGTTCACGCGTCCGAATTAATCCAATCGGCTCTCATTAATCCCCTAAATCTTCCTTTAGATATTCTCTTTAAAACCCACGTATTTCCATAACTCGGAAAAATATTCCGAGAATAAAAACTTACTCCTGTTTTGACGAAGACCATCTATTTCTTCGAACTCAAGACATGTACCAAGCTCTTTTACATTAGCAGGCCAAACCCACCCATACCCATGATAATAGCCCGACGGATCTTCGTAACTTCCCAACAAAACTCCGATGAACTCTTTTCTCGTTTAGTTTAATCGGAGAACATATCCCTTTGATTTTCGATTCTCGCACTCCTTTACCTTGCCTGCTTTGTCATAATACGACTAAACTAATCCAACCTTATGAGAAATTCCAATTAAGTCTCGCTAAATTCTCCGAAGTAAGTTACGCAAATGCTGGTTTTTATTCCGCCAAAATATTTGAATGTGTGGAAGAAGGTGGAGTCCTTAATCCGAACAGGTCCCTTTAGCCGAGGTGGGTGCAAATAGTAGATGTGTGCAAATAACGGTAGGTTAACCCTTATCAAGTGTACCCATTATCCATTTGAGGGTCCGACAGCACGCGTCCTCCTAAAAGCAAATTCCACTTTTTGAGCCAATTTCTCCCACAAGTGTATTTCTCCAAAACACCCTACAAAGACATAAAAAGCCATAATAAATACGAAATCGAGCACTAACAATAGATACAATTGAGATTATATCGTACACAAAAATGTGTATATCAACCTTGGACTCGCTAGGATTTGCATCTAGGATGGAAGGGTAGCCGTTGATAAATCATGCGCCTTCATTTTGGTAGCTTAATAGGGAAGGCCAGATGTCAAAGGCCAAGGGCAAAAAATGGCGTGGATGGTCTTGGCATAGTGTGGCCAAGGCGGTTTGGAGAAACTACGACTTGGCATGGTGGGTCCAAGGCAAGGTGCGGTTGGCTTGGCATGGTGGGGCTAAGGGTTTGGCATGCCGCCATGCATGGTGCGGCTAGCATGGTTGGGGCCAAGGCAAGGTGCGGGTTGTCTTTGCATGGTGGGGCCAAAGGTTTGGCATGCCATTGGCGCATGGTGTGGCTAGCATGGTTGGCATGCCTTGGCATGGTTTACCATTGGCATATTGGTGCGGCTGGCATGGTTGGCATGCCTTGGCGCGGAGATGTGTTGGCATGGTTTTCCATTGACACAAAGGTGCGGTACAGCATGGTTGGAATGCCTTGGCGCGGAGATGTGCCCGCATGGTTTCTCATTGGCACCTGGTGGTGCGGGCTGGCATAGTTGGCATGCCTTGGCGCGAGATGAGGCTGGCATGGTTTGCCATTGGCACAAGGTGCGCCGGCATGGTTGTCATGTCTTGTCGCGGAGATGTGCCATTTTGTAATGGTTTGCCATTGGCACACAGCCGCGGGGTCTGGTATGGTTGGCATGCCTTGGCGCGTAGATGAGAATTGGGTTTGGCATAGATGACGCTCGGTCATGTTAAGGGTTCTCGCTGTGGAACATGACACGTGAAAAAAAGGTACCTCGGTAATTCTTATGTAGGCATGCTTTGATCGATTCAATAAATGGTCATAGTGATGTCATGTCACCAGACAGCTTTTACGATTTTAACCCTAAGCTAAAACCCACCATCAACATTAAGTCCTCGCCTTGCTCCGGGCAGGGAGCATTGTCACAAGTAGGTAAGCATAAGATGGTGACGGGCAAAAAAAAAAAATCAAATGACAAGTCGTGAAAGATGGTCGGAAGGTCCGAGCTAACCTTTTCGAGAGGGAAGGAGAGTTCCATGATCTCCGGGTTTGGCGTCCTTGCATGGATTCTATTTGTGGTGTACTGCAAAGTGGTGGGATGAAGATCGGGGCCGGCTTAGTCTCGGCTATGCATCATCTTGGTCGGGTTAGGGAACACCATGACGCTCGGCTTAGCGAGTTGTTGGTGTTGGCGCGACGGCATCACTTGGCGGCCAAGGCAATGGAGTGGTGGGCCAAGGCAATGCGTGGTTTTAGTGGAGGCAAAGCATGCGCGAGACAGCAACACAAAGGTGATTTGTCTTTTTGCGGGTTGATTGCCTCTTTTCCTTACTCCGACTCAAATAGGAAGTCCTTTCCTCATTCAAATGTCAAAGTATCACGCCTCCTCTTGTTTGGCTTTCATTAGGTTTTTTTTTTTTTATGAGGGGTTTCGTTTGAGGCGATTTCCCTCGTGATGCAATCATGTTCGATTATTCGATCAGGTTTCTCTTTCTTCCTTTAGGGTTTCCATAGTATTTACGCCGGTGAAGTTGCATCGTCTTCCCGGTTTACAACAAAGATCTCCCTCTGTTGAGTCCACCTCTCTTCATCATGCCGACTGTAGAATCATCCTCGAGCCAGCTAGATTCTCCAACAAACGCGTGAGGACTGACTCTTGCGGCAATTCCCTATCCTAAGTTATTCGAGTCAAGAAGATTATTACTGTGATGTTTTTATTGATCAACAAGTGTTGCGTTGTTTGCCGATAAATGAAAAAGTTTTCTTACAGTAGAGATATGAAGTCGGAGGCGTGTGTTACCATCATTGATGAATATGATTTGGTTACTCTTTTCCTTCAAGCCCGATCCCACCAACCCCATGATCCGGGAGAACGCGACTTAGGAATTACTTGTCATGAGTATCCCAATGCAGGTTTGTCGTTCGGAACCCACATGAGGTGTCTTTTTCTAACTACCGGAATGTCAGGGTTTCTCAAAGTGAAGAATTCGTGACTCTTTACACAAAGATATGGAGGATATATGGCCACATCGCCACCGAGAGCGTGGTGCAATATTGTTCGGCCCGCTTAGTTTCCATAGTGAATTGTCTCTTGCCGATGGTCGCGAAATGGAGAGTATGTCTATCCGTTCTATCGCGGAATCAACTATTCAAAGTGGGAGAACATGGTGTCTACCTGAATCTCCTCGAAGTTCAACGTTAGTTGGTCACACATCGCCTTGATATTGTGAAATTCGACAGAGCCAGATTCTGCCGGCGTGGTCCTCGCTTTCGAAGGCTATTCTTGAAGAGGAGAAAGCTCGGCCATGGAGTCACGAGAAGGTGGAAGAGTCAATCCGAAACTTCGAGAGTAGGACTGAAAGGTATCAAAGCCATAAAGATGATGCTTTCGAGGATCACAATCTGTTGGATGGGCTTTTCGAGTTATGTGGTTGTGATATGTTTGGTTTCTTCTGGGTTTTAAGCGTGTTTTTTGCTCTATTTTTTTTTTGTTTTTTTTTTTTGAAAGAATAAGAGAATTTTTATTGATTTACTTCAATCAAACAAAGGAAAAGATACTTGATATTTGAGGTGTGGAAGAAAAAGTGGAAAGATGCCTGGCTATCCGTGTTTGTGATACGAGGCGGGCGTGAGGTGGTGGTCAAGCGTAGTATGCCTTAAGCCATTTCCATTGATGACTACTTCGATTTTCTCTCCATCTTATTTAATGACCTTGTAGTACCCACGTTGTACGCTTTTATGACTATATAAGGCCCTTCCCCACTTTATGGAGAATTTTTGTGCCCGGACCCAGCGTCTTGAATGTGTTTCGCGCTCTTAGCACCAAATCTCCCACTTGAAAACCCGAGGCTTCACGGTTTGTTATATGCTCGGAAACCCTATTTTTGTATGCTTGTGCATTTTTCTTCGCCTTGGATCTTCTAAAATATACAAAGGTCCACCCGCAACTTTGCGCTCAATGCTTGACTTCATTCCATCGAACTCCGCTTGCTTCGGCAATCTAGCCGACGGGATTTTAACTTTCCGCGGGAGGATGACGTCCGTGCCATAAACAAGGGAGTAGAGAAGCCAGTGGACCTTCTTGTTGATGTCCTAAGACGCCCAGTGCCATTGGCAATTGCTAATGCCATGTCCGGGATTATCATGCACCTTTCCAACAGTGAGGATTGGGACGAGTTTTGTTGGCGCTTTCACCCTATCCGCTCCCTTGGGGGTAGTACGCGGTGGAGAATACTTGCTTAATTCCGTATTCCTTCGAGTAACTCACGTACTTGCTTGTTTTGGTAAAGGAGTTCCGTTGTCGGTGATGATATGTTTAGGGCACGCCAAATCGGCAGATAATGTACTCCTTAATGAATGCCGCGATTGTGGTTCCATTCGTCTCGTAAGGGTATGGCTTGTATTTGGTGAAATATTCGGTTGTTGTTATTATGTACTGCAACGCTTTGAGGACGGCATTAATCTTTCCAATGATATCGAGTCCCGGCTGTGAAAAGGCCAATGAATCATTTATTGAATGCGGGGAGTTTACGGTACGGATAAGGTTTCCGTGAATTTGACATTTTTTGCACCTGGATCCTGGACGAAAACAATTGTGATCATCCTTCATGGTTGGCCAGTAGTATTTCTCGTGTATCTGAAGAAATAATTTCCGTCTTCCTAGATGTTCGCCATGCATCTCTTTTCAAGATGATTGGGATTTCTTCTTCGTTCAAACATCGTAGCAAACTTCCTCCAAAGCTTTTATTTATATAAGATTCTTTCATGGAATACTTAATCTCTCGACTGTGTTTTATCTTGGCTGCATCCTTATTATTGGTGGGGAGTATGCCGTCGTGAAGGTAACTCGTGTATGGCTCTGCCCGGTCCCGGATGACCAATATTGAAAAATTCTAATTGATGCGGCGACGCTGACCAGTTGGAAACAATTTTTTAAATAACTTAGATTGAGCCTCCAATTCTAGCCAAGAGGTAGCCAAGGCGTTGCAAGCGGCGATAGAGTGTTACCACTAATGTTTGCCCGCAGATCTCATCATGGATTAGCGGTTGAGTTGTAGTTGTGCTTCTCCCTCTCCAAGACATCTTGACAAGGAACCGCTCCGTATTTCGATGGGATATAGCACCCCTCGGAGCATGAAGAAATTTTGTTAGGTTTTGAGACCCACCTTTCCCCGAAAAGTGAGTATTAAGTTCTTGGATAATTGGTGTTCTCTAGCCACCACTTCATCCTCTTCGGTTGTGAAAGTAATGTTGAATCCACGGTTCGTCCTCTTCATCTGTCGGTGGTTTCCTCAAAACCTTCAAATTGCGCTTTGATGTTAGCGTGGCTAGGCAATCAACGTGTTGGTTGCTGCATTGCCCTAATATGTTACGGTCGCGTCGGCGAATTAGTTTAGCATTTTTGTGCCTCGGCTTTGTATGGGGCCAAGGTTACTTTTTCAAAGGCGTATACTCCGTTCACTCTGGTTGACAAGTAATTTAGAGTCCCCTCTTATTTCTGCACGCGTGGCTCCAAATTTCGTTTAGCCAAGGACGAAGATGAAAAGGCTTCATTTCTCGCTGAATTGTTGGTGCGGGGAAGTCTAGCTTGAAGGAGTGCGGGAGAATACTTCACATTTGGGATACTAGAATTCACACCCGCTCCTCCGAGACCATTGTTAGGAGTAGCGGAGCTGTCGAAGAATAGTAGCCATGTTTCTTCTTGGATGAAAGAGATTTCCTGAAAGTCTCGGGGAGGTCCTCGTGTAGTGTCATGGTATTTTCTCAGGAAAATCCGCCAATAAATCATAATCGCTTTCCCTTTGATGGCTCTCGGGAGACGCATGTTATGTGAACTCCGACATTTGGAGGAGCCATTTGGCCGTCTTCTTATCAGGGACGATTTTCAGAGGAGGAACTTCACCGGATCGGACTTAGATATCAGCACCACTTTATTGGATAGTAGCTAGGTAATGCCCAATCTCTAGATGGAGTGGATCAGCTAAGCACGCCTTTTACGCTTGGGATATCCGAGTTCGGCATCTCTTAAAGTTCGACCGAAGTAAGATATGGGATGCTCAATCCCTCGCTATCTTCTTGGGTTGAGGAGAGCTCA
>JAJJWW010002755.1:0-48629 GCA_023531295.1 Papaver armeniacum | reverse complement strand
ATTAAGTAATTATTTAATACTAGGTATCACCAGGGCCTTACGGCCCCGGCTCAACCTCTATTTTAATCTTAAGTGTACATACTTTTTTCCTTTGTAACAATTCATTTAGAAAAAGACCACAACTTATCTAATTATACAATAGATGACTTATACTGTTTCAGGGTACCCATACTTCTACACATCAGTACTAATAAAATCAGTTTATATTTAGTCACACTGTTCCAGCAAAAAAAATATCAATTACTTGATTTAATTTCATATATATCGTTACTTAATACTGAAATTGAGAAATCAAAAGAACAGGAGGATCCATGTTTGCAAGTATGAATTAACGATGAGAGAGCAACAAATAAGGTAACATTTTTTTCTACCAAACATATTTCAATATACTTAGAGAATGATACAGAATAGAAGTGATCAAATTGGGTCAACTCGATGAAAAAATTAAATTTTCGATGCTTTACTTTGAAAGTACAAAAGTATGATAGTATTTTTAGCAAAATAATTGTGAGCCTAATCTAGTCAAGCGAAGGGGAGACTACACAAAGGACATGTAGTAGACTACACGGGCTATAACAACGTGACATTAATGCATCAATATGTCTAAGCTCCCGTTTTAGCTAAAACCAAGTGGTATATCACCGTTGCTCAATTTTGAACTTAATCAAGTATTCCAATTTATAACCAATTGTCATAGGTTATAAGAGGACAAATTACTTAAACCCTCAATGATCTTCACATGTTATTGTTAATTTACTGAAGATATTATTCTTTTGAATTTATGATGCTCCCCATTTACGATGCTTTTATGAAATACATGCCGATAGGAAAAAAATAATATAATATTGTCTCATTAAACACCTAAAATTCATGCTTCAAAATAAAATAAAATATTAAACACCTGAAATACATCTATCTTAAAGGAATAAAAAGTATTTCATGAAATATATGTCGTAGAAAAAAAATAATGCGATATTGTTTTTGCTTATCACCCAAAGATTGGTATACATGCTTCAAGATAAAAAGATTGGTATAGGTCAGTTTTCAAATATAACTATTGATATACATGCTTCCACAGGCATTATAAGACTATTATTGAACTACGATAGCGTCATTTTCTTGATCCTCTGTATCTATCACGACACCCTTCTCTTCATATGTCATACAAACAAACTGATGGTAGACATAACAAACTGATGCTAACCTGCACAAACATCACTAAAGAAATTTAGCAAAACAATCAAGTTCATAAAACTCAACATCGTCAGTCACAACTACCGGATTGTTTAATATCAGGATCAAGTGATAGCCTAACTTGGTTTGGTGTTGCTTACATTGGCCAACACCTCTATTTTTTTTAACAAATAGATGGTACATACCTGCAAGTTATATGTAAACAACCATCTTGATCTTCTCCATACGTGCAAGTTATATTTACGAAGAAGTGAATGTTCACCATCCTTAGATTTCTCGGCCCTTTCCATCATATTCCATATACATGGGAAGGGTAAGAGTAGCGACTTGTTATTTCTAATAATAAGATAGAGCTTTGTGATTGCACCATCGATTCTGATGAAAATGATAACTAATAGTAGTTTAGATGCTTCAAAAGGGAATAAATAAAAAGAGACGGTTTGGGTTTAACATTCTGTAATAACAGGTATGGCGGTGGTGGTGAGGCTGACATTGGATATTACTTCTTAATGCCTCAGTCAACCCAACCACGACTTCAAATCATGTAATTTCAAGCAGGTTTGAGGTATTCATATGCAACTATGATGATGTCGATGGATCTTTCGAGTACGCTGAGTATTTAAGATAATAATTTTATTAATTTGTGTTAAACCTACCAATAAAGGGTGAATAAACTAAATAACACAAACGAAATAAGACGGCAATATATTCACCACAAATTTTTATGTTCAACCAAAAAGCAGAAAAAGTAGTAATGCTTCAGAGCATGACAAAAGTTACTTCATTGTAACATATTCTTCTCCTTTTGTATTTAAGAAGTTATTGAGGACCAATGAGGAACGATCAACGAAATAAGAAGTTAAGTTCTTCATGACTGCTAAAATTTTGATCGAAGGTAATATATTTCTTATATCTTAGTTTGATTTGAACGTCCAAAACTAACCGCTTATTAGAACTTTATATCTTACTAAGATCAATACATATGATAATGAAGGATATTAAAACAAAAAGATCACTTAATATTAGAATTTGATGAGCAACTACAGTAAACCATATGGTTCACTTGATATTACATGCCCCTATATTCTGCTGGTATAAGGATCAGTATGTATAAGACATGAATAACAAAGCAATTGGTCACTCTCTCCATACAACACCAACGTACCTCTAAATTTCAACTTCAAACAACAACCTATAAGGTGGGCCACTCGTGATATGCTTAACCTATGACATGGAACCTCCATTTACTTTTAGTAAATTCTCTGACAACCTCCAGTAGCACATTACATATACCAATCTGACACGAAATCTCTAATAATTTAAAGTAGTACATATTTTAGTTGATTGAATTTCTTCAAGAGTACCATAACTCTCGGCAGTATTACTATACGTAAGTCAGCCTTTACATAATTATTCAAGACTGACTGCACACGACCATTGCATACTTGCACGGAGAATACAAATTAACATTTGCTAAAACGTGATTTTTTTTTTTTTGAAAAATAACTGATACAATATACCTTTCTTATCTTTAGAAGCACACTAATTATTATATGCAAAAGCACACCAAAAAAGCAACATTTATTTAACAGGTTTACCTTTACAGAGAAAAATCCACAACCTCTCTTTGACACTTACACCTCATTTCCCCGCTTCGTACCTTTACGTCACTAATGAGTGTGCTGAGTTTGACATATTTCATATTAGAACTTTCAATGGGTTGCCCACTTTAAATTCTAGTAGGAGTGCCCCTCTTCAAGGGTAAACCTCCATCGGAAAGGATGCGAGTCTATATATGCTCCTTTGAAGCACTGTTATATTCAACCGAAATAATATGTAATTATGATATGGGTAGCTCGGAATACAAAATAGATATTCTTTTTTATTGAATTTAGTTGTTGAGTATCTAGGTTAAATAAGAACACATCAAGTATACATCAAGTATTTATACTTCTAAGCAACCGGCTTCTAACCATTGCCATGTATATGGAAACTTAAAATTATTTTTGATATTAAATTCGTGAATCAAGAGAACTATAATTCCAACTGATTTCTAACGTAACGTCGTTGCACCTAGTCGTCATCGTTGACTTGGATGCGGCTAACCCTGAGTTTAACCCCTCCAAAGTTTTAACCAAAAGTTAGATTTTCCCAACTGCTTTGTCTTATTAATCACCCGGATAATGTAACAATTGTGAGGAAAATAACTGAGACAAATCTTAGTTCTAACTAATCGACATTAGCTCATAAAAAGATTTACATACTATGTCGTTTGTGATTCATGTTGACGATGATTTTTCCCTCTCTTCCAAGGTTCAATATATTAGAAAATATTACAGCTTAGTTAATATATTTAAATACTTTAAAAAGTGATCTGATGGTTCTCAAACTCCTCCCCACTGCTTAGGTAGGGGTTCGAACCCCAAATTTCCATATAAACTATCATTTGAAAGGAGTTTAGATGTTGTCTAGGGACCACTGTACTACCTATAAAAAAAACTTTAAAAATACTACTACTTGGTCAGTTATACAATAGGCAACTCATACAGTTTCAGGGTACCCATATTTTTATAACATTAACTCATATCGTTCCAGGGTACCCATATTTTTATAACATTTGTAAACACCTAATAACATCTGTACTAATAAAATTAATCTATATTTAGTCACACCGTTCCAGCAAAAATATATCTTGAATAAAATTATCAATCAGTTGATTTAATTTCATTAATATTTATCCCTGTTAGTTGGTTTTCAAACCAACCATCGTAACTGAAGACCGAAAAAAACAAATCAAAAGAATAGATAGATCCATATTGGCTATTATAAATTAGTTTAGTTTAGTACGTAATTGTGATAAAGATGAGAGACCAACAAATGAGGTGACTTTTTTCTCTACAAAACATATTTCAATGTACGTATAGAATGATACAGAATAAAAGTACTCAAATTGGGTCAATTCCATGAAAAATTGAATTAATGGTACTTTACTTTGAAAGTACATTGTAGTAGTCCTCTTTAGCAAAAAAATGTGATTTATTTTTCATTTTATTGTGATCCTAATATGGTCAAACTAAGGCGAGACTAAAAAAAATGACATGTGGTAGAGTGCAAGGACTACAACAACGTGAAACTAATGCATCAATACGTCTAAGCTCCCAGTTTAGCTAAAAGCAATTGATAAATCATCCTGCTCAAATTGATGTCAGCTTGTGATTCGTATGCTTGAGTATATACGAAATTCTAACTTATTTTGGAAATCTTGTAGCTTTAGGAAACTATGTAGATTTAGTATGTCCAGTTGGTCTTAGACACTCAACAAACCTGTAAGTATCTTTTTGTTATATATGTGCATAATTGTGAAAGCTTTAACTTTATTTTAATTATCAAAAATTAACTAATTTCATAAAGTCGCATGGTAAACAGTTACTCGATAAATTCCTAAAATAGTTATTCGCCGAAACCCATACATGTTGTTTGTATTTGGGCAAAAAATAAAGCTGTGGATTAATCTAGTTGTGTTGGTTGTGATTTAGTTCTTACTTTTAGTCTGTAATTCTTGTGCCCCAGAAATGTCGAAAATTTAATTTTTGTGATAGGTACTGGCACTGCAACCATTTATTCTCTATTCCATTGTTGATTCTCCACATGTTCATGCTTGAAGTTAGGTTAATGCAACCACATACCCGAGCATCTAAGAAAACTATACCCAGTTATTGTGAACATTGTTTCTCCACCTTAGTGATCCCGATTTGACTTGACCTCACTAATGGAGATTGAAAAAATTTCACCAATCATTGGATATACAATTACTCAGGGATGACTACCTTGCTACATCCAAGTTTACTAATATTTGGAGATATTAACTTGATTTAACCTTTCTTATATTAAATGTGATATAAGATGGAGTATCCAAACAAAGTGGTGGTTCCAGCGAGCAGTTGGAGCTCGACTCGAATCATGCGATCGTGATCTAAGCTTATTGGGATCATGCTTGAACCTATGTAACATAGTTGGTAAGTAAAAAAATCTACCACACTGTGGACGAAGTTTCCGTCGAACTCTGGACACTGGTAAATATTAGAATATTTCCCTAAGTTAAATTGTCAAGGAACTAATTGGCTCATCAATATGTAATAAGCACTACCCGAAAAACCAAAAAAGGTTACTTGATTTTCTATAAGCATGGTTATTGTAAATAGTGCACTTCAGGTTTCCAGGGAAGAACATCAATAATCCTTGAAAAAGATAAACATAGATTTATAATCAATTGAGTTCTATTATTAAAAAAAAAAAAAAAAACTATAACTAAACCAATCAATTATTTTTTCGGATTAATTGAAAAAAAAAATATTGGTCGTCTATTCTACATAATTGGAGTGTGATAAATCAAAAAATAACCTCTAACATCATTGGATAGCCTTCATCCATTGATGATTTTGCATCCAATTTCAGGTAGGATTTTGTGCATTTACCATCATTCATGCAGAGCGCCGTCGGGTTTCTATGTCCACATGGCCCATGGGTGTCAAGCAGGGATGGATCATTCTCGTCATCAGGGAATTCGACAAAAAAATAAATAATTATACACCTGCTCCGGGGTATGCATCTAAGTACCTTATCAGGTGTCGCCAAATATATCAAGGCATGCATGTGTGGTTGCCCTCTCTTCCGGAACTCTATTGTGTATATTTTGTATTACATTCATCAACTTTTTACGTTTCTGCTTAAACACCCGAACGGTTATCAAGAATATATCGGGTTGATGGTTGACATGTTATCGCCATAGAATCCGAACAAATCTCGAACATGTCGCTAGGACTCCCCTAATATGAGGAAAACAAAACTACCGGCTGTCCCACTTCGCAAGTTGTTTTTTTCCCGAAATTCCGATGTCCACCAGTCCATGGTAGTTTTGAGCCCGCAGTTTCGTTTGATTTTTTATATCCACACCAAGTGATTTTGCTCTGTTGCTGCCCAAGCGTCAACTAATTCTTGAAATAGTAGTCCACCTCTGTGTATAGCTGGATATTTGATCTGGCGCTGCAAGCTTCGGTAGGAGTAGTAGTCCATCATAGACAAACGGAAGTCTGTTGATGTGTTGTTTCCTGTCGCGTACTGGGATCCCGTCCTAGCTTCCATATGGGAATAATAGAACATAGTGCAGTGGCAAGTAAGCAGGATGACATTTGATGATTCTTTTGAATCCCGGGCTTAGAGGCATAGAGCTCAATGTCTCATGTGGTATACGTCGTTGGTTCCATCTACCGTGTTATTTATAAGGCCATCTCCCGAAAACGTTACTGCAATCTCATCTGATGGATGGGAGGTTGTATCGATGTTGATCTGATGATGGGAGGTTGTATCCGTGTTGTGGAGCGACACATGAAAATCCTTAAATATAGATTCATTCTCACATTTCAAATGCCTTCTTGAATTACAGAATGAAAGCATTATAACGCAATTGAGTTTCTTGGATGATTTTCAGCACCTGAATGTCTATTACTGGATTCCGCTCGGTTCCTTTCGAAAATGCAAATGACAGAAAATTCGATCAACATATCCCAATACAGTCAGTCAGTTAAAACGCCACTAACTGAATGCACAAACTGGTACTATGAATATCCCACTCTGCAATGAATTAAGGAGTTAATCCTTGCTCTACTAAATCTCTTCAAAAAAAAGTCAGCGAATCTCAATTGATGAGATTGGATAGTAACTTGAACCCTCTTCTCCCCCCTTATAAGAACCCTCTTATTCACCAAAGTGAAGAGATGGTTCATGCAGGTTACTGGCCAATTCCAAAAATTCAATTTAACCGCTTCCAAAGTATGACCTTGGCTGCGAATTTAGACCAATAACCACATAAAAATACCAAAAGGATCACAAAAGGAAATAAAGGCTAAACAGTACAGAAAAAAAAAACATAAAAAAAAAACCTATTATTCAACAAAACCAAGACGGTTCTTAAAGATTACCGACCAATTCTCAAAATTAAATTTAACCGCTTCCAAAGAATATGATTTTGGCTATTAATTTCTACCAACACCTGCATAGCACGTACAAATCACTATTAGGATCAAAACAGGAGACAGAAGCTAAACCACAAAGAAAAAAGCAGGTGGAGGTCCCCCTCTCCTGTAATCTTCTTATAAAAAATTTCATCTTGGTAAAAAGAACATATAACTAAAACTTGTAATCTGACTACTACTAAAGAAGAATTATCTAACATCTAATCCGTTTGAGTAGAAGAATCGCCATAGATATTGGCTATGGTTGGATCTCCTGCAAAACTATTTTTTAAGAATAACATAGAAGATCAATACAGGTGAAAGTAACCACATGCCAAGGTTTATAAATCATCTAAACACAAAAGAAAGAAAACTTACCCTGATAAGACATACCACGTTAGTAGCTCGAGAGGGAAAATACTACAATTACCATGGTATCTGTACAGCCAGTGGAGATGTATTTGTTGATGGAGATATGGGTGCATTCGATGGATAGCGCGCACACACGAAGTTCATGTCTCGACGAACTCAAGATGCACATCAACAACAGACAGATTACTTCGCACCACAGGAGAATCATTAACACATCTCACTGCCATCAGTCAATTCTAAAAACCTGCAAAGAGCAATGAAGAATATGTATGAACTAAACATATATATCACATATCTAGATACTACTCCTGTGAAGCTATCCAAAGGTTGGAAAAAAATCCATTCCAAGAAACCTGATCTTGGATGTTTACACATACATTTGGATAAGCCTGCACAAACAGAGTCCATTTTTTAGGACCAAAAATGTGCATCAACAACAAATAGACCACCCCCAATACAAAAGACAAATGTATGTGAGAGGCATAAACAAACAGGAGAAACCACAAAATATAATAACGACACCAACAAATAAGGACACCACAGACAGAAAGAAAAAAAGTAACTTCACTAATCTACAAATAAGAAAACAGAATTTCAGTAGAATTTTCAGATTTGTGCTCAGCCTTAATGACTTATTTGAATGACATTGTGCATAATAAGATACATCAAAAAACTACGTAATCATACCATATGGAGAGCACAAATTTTTCAACATTTTACGGAGGGACTTAAATACTTTGGTACATTTTTTATTTTACAGTAAACTCCAACCAACAAAGTAGAAATAACCTAGATTTCTGGTGGATATTGAAATTAGCTACTACAAAGTCACCACACATTAAGTTGCAAACAAATTAGCTATGAAAAAAGAGATGTCAGGCAGTTGCAGTAAAACACTTACCAAGATGTACCAAAATCCCTTGATTACTCTACTGTTTTGCGATCAATATAACTAACCTGAATATTAAGAATGATGAATTTAATTAAGTAGCTTTAATAGTAAATTGTTACCTCTGCTGAATTATTATCATTCTCTAAGCAGTTTCTTTGATTGCCGTCTCCACAACATTCTCCTCTCTCCACATCTCAAACATCCGATTCCAAACAGTGTAAGTCTCCCAGCACCTAATTCATTTGAAACTCGAGTGCTAAAAATACGCACATGCATACACACAGTAGCTAGGGGATCAATGAATGTGCATCAAAATCATATAATGGGAGAGTTAGGTGTATGGAAGGAACTAATATCACAGAATTTATGATAGCTTGTGATTAGTGACCCAACCATCATAAAGCCAAAAAATGTTTACCTAATTTTTTATAAAAGAACTATGTACTTGTTAATACTGGTGGTGGCATGAATGTGTGGTGCGTCATGGAATGGAACCATTGCAGCTGCTAAGACACAACTCAATCGTCCATATCAATTTTATGTGCAAATTTTGTGGTGCTTACTTGTAAGTTAGTGTAAAGGATGCAAATAACAAAACGGTTATTATAGATGACTGAATATGGTGTGATTTGAACACACAACCTTCTAACTTGATGTCAGACGCACTACTGTTGTGCCACAGACTCATATGCATATTTCAAACTAAACCGATTTTGATGAAACTTGGTTCTAAAAGAAGTTGAACATGTCAAAATCAAAAATATAAAGGACCAACAACAATGTTAAGTTAAGTACTGTGAATGATTAATCTAGCAAACAAAACCAAAACCTTAAGACACATGGATTACAACGAACAAACGAAGAGTAAAGTTTCCAGGTTGCGCTATTATAATTCTAAAAGTCCTAATTATGAGAGATATATGCAAAATTGTCAATCCAACAGTTCAAGCATATAATAGGCAAGGGATTTGTTTCTAACCTAAGCAACATGAAGTCCACAATATACACTGCTCGAGCATAATAGTATTAATATATAAAACATAAACCAATAAGGGGTTTGATTTGTAAAATAACATATAAAGCCAACGATATCGAAAATAATCACTCACAAATAAGTGGTATCACACCAATAAACATAAAAAGCAGGTTAACCTTAAGTTTTCACTACAAAACCTGAGATTGAGATTCATACCGTTTTTTAATGTGAACCGATCTGTATTCTATATTTTAGTTTTGTGTTATTCACAAAACGATATCACCCTATTTTTATGGTTTGCGTGTTAAAACCTAACCACATACGTACACTGCCTGCAAAGAAAAAATTGCAAAAAATTTAAAGGAACACGGAGAATGCTCTATGAAGGGTTACTTCAGTTTCTATAGGGCGATGAGGAGTGCTTTTCTTACATGTGCCGCTGAGATACTTTTAGAAGAACCAAGGATACTTTTAAGGACGGACAAAAATCAGTATGTTGGCCCGCCACCCTGACACCCAGTGTATAACTAAACCCATGAGCATTAAGTGTGTGTTTCAACATATGCAGTAAAGATCCAGTCTCAGCACGTTCTTCGTAATAATCATTTACTGATGTTGGCAACCACGTGACACAAAATTTAGGTGGTAACCAAGCTTTGTAACTAAGTAAAATATGTATGAAGTATATGAGAAGTAGGAGGCAACAGGAAATTTACCTTCACCAGAAATTAGGAACTTTGACAACACAACAAATGTAATTTAATCACGCAATGATTGATACTTTCGGACATCATCTGTTCGTAAGCGCTAAGTTAACCAAAGGGCCTCACGCTGGCCATGTCATTGATAACTGCAAAACTATCCACAATGAAAGTGTTATTCTACAATATATAAGTAGACTGAAGCTAGAGTTGTATCGTAATCTATATACGTCTGTATGCCAAATTGGATTAGTCATACAGCTGTTGTAGAATAGTCCATTGCATGAGTTTCACATATGAAATTGCACAGACTAAAAACCTACCATCCACATACAAATTCATTTGGAACTGAAACACCCACAAACGTTTTCCATGAGACATGGAATGACACAAATTTTGTTTACCGCAAAACCAATTGAGGAGGGAATATTTACAAAGATTGAGTATATCGAAAGTGATACAAACTGGATATGCTGGTAATTGAATTCGGATTTTCCCTGGTACAGTTCACAGCTACATAGAGAGGGAGAAAGGAGACAGACTAATGTAAGTCATACCTTATTAAGTAAAGAGTGGAACTGCCTGGTGAGATCAACCACCAACCCCAATCTGATTTATTCCTAGAAGACCCTATAATATAATAAGAGTTTAAATTGGACATACATTAAGCATCAATTACGCATCAATTATATAGGAAAAAAGAAATATTTAATACTTTTTTTTATTCACAGTTTCACAGTGGGTACACATACATTAAGCATAAATTATATACAGAATTATAAAATTAAATCCTAAATCAAAAGTTTGAAATCAAACCCCAGCTATGTTCAAAGAAATCAAACCCATCTCAGAGTTTGAAGAGATGGAGAAGACGTTTTGAAATTCTGTCTCTGCATCTTTTTAACTCTGTCTACTAATGCATAAAAAAAATAAAAGGTTTGATTTATCAGTGCCAACGTTTGGGAGTTGGCTTATGCTTTGACTTAAGTCTCCCTTCACCCAAATCACAAAATCAAAACAAAATTCAAACAATCAAACACAAACCAAAGGGATAATAATCTCTGAAAAATCGAATGACTTCCCCCTAACTAAGATACTTAAACTAATTCCACTAACCACCAAATTAACTCAGAGTTGAAATCAAGCAACCCCAACTAATAATTGGATAACATTACCAACAACCAAAAATTGAGAGAGATAACCAACCTGAAAATTATCGGGAAGTAATCTTTCCGTTTTAAGTCCTGTGTTTGGTGCAGAGGTGTCAGTTGGGAGATCCTATCTTAGACATCTCATCCAAAAGTCTGCTAGGAAACATGCTTTTCAAACCTAAAAGAAACATGCTCTTGACAAATTTAGTAGGATAAACAACTAAAACGAAATAATTATCGGAATATATGAGTCAAATGGAAACTTAGTTGTTTGCAAACAATAGGCCTATAGTAGCATGTGTATGGAACGAACTAATAAAAGTAATGCAAATGCAATTAAGCCAAAAAAAACAAAGGTAATATGAATCCACTTAGGTAGAATGAGTTCCAGATAGAGGGTGAATACCTGGGAATGAGATTAGAACTTGATGACTGATAACCCGGCACTGGTAACATCATCTTCAACAACAGCTGCATGTGCATAGGGTGGGGGAGTAGGAGTAACATCATCTCCGGCTACGGGTGATGGCTGAGACGCGAATCTAATACCCCAAATTTGCTAAACCCAGAAACCTCAAGGAAAAAAACACTAATTTTGCCAAAACCTATTATCTAATACCTAAATTGCAACAATATTACGAATCTAATCAGGAACCATAAACAGGAGGAACTGAAATAATTCAAAATAATAACGAATCAGAAACCCTAGATATCATATAAGAAATTGAAAAGATTAGGTATTGAGATAATTATATGCTTTCTCTAAGAAGGATTTGCTGCTACAATTATTCAGAGATTCAAACAAAAAGCTACATCACCTTCCCCTCAACGATGTGAACACCTGCGGATTAAACACATAAAAATCTAATATTCTGCTCGAAGTAGTTTCAGAGAGGCAAAAGATAGAAGAGGGTGCTTGAGAAATCTTCAAAAAATAAGGTTTTACTGTTTTACATGACGAATCCCTACCCATCCCTAATTTTGTTCACCGACGTCGATCAACTTAACATTACCTGAAGGTTACGCACCCCAGCACTTAACATTACCGTGACTCTTTCATATCCGTCCAAACAAAAAGTCCTTCCGGAATTTGCCGATGGAGAAGAAAAGGGATAGAATGGAAAGTGAACATCAGAGTTTATATGACAGATAAATACACACCAACCCATACTCTGTCAGCCCATCACCGACCCACGCAAGCCGTAAGTCTTTCCCAGCCGTCCAATGACTTTCCAATCCGTAGCTTCCCGACCTTCGGATCAGGGTCCCCATTAAATGACGTCCGTCTGATAGCCCTGGCTATCATGGACACAAACCTCATACCTTTTTATAACTATGATTTGTTTTTATTTCTACTGTTGACAAATTAAATAAATGGTATATAAAATAGTTCGAAATGATAAAAAATAATAATATTTAGAACAATTGGGGGATATAAAAAGTAATTGGGGGATATTTTACTGTTCATGCCGGCATGGTTTTTCAATACCGGAAATCAAAACTGGCATGGTTTTTCCATGCCGGCATGAACAGTAAAATATCCCCCAATTACTTTTTATATCCCCCAATTAATCCTTCAATATTTAAAGAATGCAATATAAGAAATAGTAAAAAATTGATTGTATATAAATTTAAGGGTAACTTTTGTCATTTATAAAATAAAGTAGGGATAAAAAGGATAAATCAAGCATTAAATTTATGTGGGACCACATCTTATGCTTTTGTAGCTTTTTAAAAGCTCCTCCTCCTCCCAGCTTTTAAAAATTGAGGAATTTGGGAAGTGCTTTGGATGAAAAGCACTTTAATTTTTTCTTTACCAAACACCAACTTCAAAATTTATTGACATATATAAGTTTTAAAAGTGCTTTTGAAAAAAAATAAGCATTACCAAACTCAGCCAAAGTCCCGTGAGTGCCTGCCTACATTGGAGCTTGGACAACTTTATGATATACCACCAACATCAAGGCTGACTACGGTGGTCATTGAGTCGGTGCCATGCGCAACATTAGACATCAAAAATGCTTTTCCATACCCCGGATTCTTAGGCCGGTTCGGCGGTTCCTGTGGGATGGCTAACAGGTGGCCTGACAAACTGGCTGCACCACTATGGTAATATTGTTAAACTATGGAGTTTCTATCGAACGGTAAAGACTAAACCCGATCAAGACTCGTTAGTTGTTCGGTGGGTATTCCATCTCCAACGGCTATTTCTCTATCGCTAAATATGTGAAAGTTAAACATAAAATTTACCCCAAAATTTTTACATGAAGATAATTTCTCTTCTCCCAAAAGAATTCAAATGGCACAGTTTGAAAGTCAAGTTGATTTAGCAACCCAACTTGATTTTTCTGGAGTGGTGCTCGAAGCTGGTTAGCAAGATATGTGACGATTATAAAGAAATGTGTAAAAAACAAAGAAGTCTACAAGTTCTGGATATCAACTCAATCATACCTGCAGCTAAGAAATAACAAAGAAGAGTTCAAGTCAAGGAAAATTTGAAGGCAATGATGAAGATAAACAATGGAGACTTCGTTCATGAGCGCATTGATTGAAGTTATGTGAAATGAAGAAGATAAACAAGATGAAGAACACTGTCTCTGATTTTTATTTTTAACGTATTTAGATGACAAATTAGTTGTCAAATTTAGATGACAAAACACATTCTTGATTTAGTTTACTAAAGTCAGTTTGAGATTTAGATTAGGTTTAAGTAGTAGATTAGGGAATCAAAGTTGTCCTTGAAGAATGGAGATTGAAGACTACACGAAGACATATTGGAAAACTTCATGAAAGGTTAGTAAAAAATGCTTGATTCTCTTGTTTACTCTGCCTCTCTATCTATCGAAACAAGTGCTCACTCTATGGAACAATTCCTATGACGGTAAATATATATTTATATATACACTCGAGGATATTTGATCCTATGACTTTTTTGAGAATGACCTTTATCACTAGAAAGGTCCTCGTATTGTAGTGAATGAGAATACAAATGCAACGAGCCAAGAATCACTCAATTCCTAGTTATAACGAAGAAGTTATGAGTGATTTATTGAAGCAACATTTATAAGTATGGCTAAGGTTGATTTCGTGAATAGGAAAATGTACACGAACTTTTGGCAACAATTGGTGGACCTAAACCGTGAGTGTGTGATTAAAAGCCTGTTTTGGTCAAGTATTTGGGTTTTTCCTAACTTAGACAAGTAGCTTCGTTTCCAAGCAACATAGCCTTGATCATTCACTATAAATAAGGGTTTCATGTAACCACACAATTTATCCCTTGGAAAGTTGTGTTTGGTTGCATAAGGTTGTTTTCCATATCTTTGTTCTTCAAGAACAAGAGTGAGATTTCAAAATACTTTACTTGGGGATCGTAAAGCACATGGAAGCTATCTTCTTTGATAGTCACAGAACCTATTACTAGGTGTTTTTCATAAACCCTAGACTTAATAGAGCAAGATAACCCTAGTCTTTTCTAGGTGGTCTTGTATGGAATATTCAGTTAGGGTTACCGTTCCGTAACCTAATTGTTGAGGAGTATCTTCTGAAGAGAATTGGTGTTCAGCCAGGAGATTTTCAAGAGTATCTTATAAAGATAATTGGTGTTATGTTAGAAGATTTAAGAGAAAATTTACAAAAGATAATTGGTGTTCTGCTAGGAATTCTACGGGTGCACGAATACAACTGAAACAGATTTTACATTTATCCCGAAGTGGTAGTAGGTAATTGGTATAACGGATTATAATCAGTGTATGTTCAATCTAGACTAGGTCCCGGGGTTTTTCTACAAGATTGTAGTTTTCATCATTAACAAAATTCTCTAGTGTATGTGTTATTTTTTTTCTGCATTATATTTTTTATCTTTATAATTGAAATATCATAGGTCGTACGTATTTAAACCTAAATGATATTAACTCAATTATACAGAACCTACAAGACTCGTTCTTGTTGAATTTGTATCTTGAAATATAGATTACAAGACTTGTTCTTATTGGAATTCGGTTTGTGAACAGTTCAGGTATATACTAGGTTTACCTTGTTAAGAAATCTTAAATATAGTTTTGTAACTGAACGTATAGATTGTACAAGGATTGTTCATATATGTTCCAAATTTTAAAATTTGGTGGTGTATTTGGTACCCCTATGTTTTCATTATGACTGTCTAGTTTATATCTTATTATCTAGATTTATAAAAGGCTCCACTAATGTAAATTAATTCGAAAGTTAGATTTATGAACAAGAAGTAGTAACGTTGAAAATTAGATGTTATTTTTAGTTTACCAATTAACATAATGATATCTTAAAATTTTACTTAACTTAACTTAACTAAATGCATATAACTTACTTTAACTAATTAAATGCATCATGTTTGGACAACACTTTCAAGATTTTATAACAACTTTCGAATTGAAAATCTTTTCCGTTTCTGTGGCGTCATTCAGCCCTGACAGATTTGCATCACATCGATTTCGTTTTCACCATTTTTTCGGTTTCGATTGCTTAACATAAGCAAGGCAACAAACAAGTTTACATCCTTATTGATTAGTCGGAAGCAACCACAAAACTGATTTGCATATCGATTATCGGTTCAATGTTTTTTGTTTAAATCTCTGAAATATGTCTCCCAAAAAGTGAGTTGTTGTTGTTGTGTACGATTGATATTATCCAGTGTAAAAATTACATAATTCCTGCAAATGCATTCATCTTCATTCTAAGGAAAATATATGACCCAGAACCTCCATATTGAATTTGTATAGTGATAATATGAAAATCAAAATGAAATAATGAAATTGGGGTGAAGGTGTGAGTTGAAATGAAAGTGGAATTGGGTATTTATAGGGTGATTAATTTAGGACCTTTGGATGTGATATACTGGGCGGTCTTGACTTAATCGCTTAACCGAGCGGTCGATACTTCACTTCCCGGTAGAGACTCGACCTTACCTGGCTAAGTAGAAAATTATCCACTTATCTAGGTGTTGATGGTGGTTTTTAGACAAGGGGTAAAATCGTAAACCCCATGACCTAGTGTTACCCACAACACATTAACTAAGAGCATTTAACTCAGGTGTAAATAATTAATAGGGGTATTTTTTCAAAATACCGGATTAGGGTTTTCAAATACGTAACCCTAATTCCAAAACCAAGCCGCACTCTGCGCACCATGGCAAAGAATGCCAAACCAAGCCGCACTCTGCGCACCCATGGCAACCATGCCAAACCAAGCCGCACTCTGCAGACCATGGCAGCAATGCCAAACCAAGCCGCACTCTGCGCACCATGGCAACTAATGCCAAACCAAGCCGCACTCACAAGACCATGGCAACCATGCCAAACCAAGTCGCACTCTGCGCACCATGGCAAAGAATGCCAAACCAAGCCGCACTCTGCGCACCATGGCAAAGAATGCCAAACCAAGCCGCACTCTGCAAGCACCATGGCAAGAATGCCAAACCAAGCCGCACTCTGCGCACCATGGCAACCATGCCAAACCAAGCCCCACTCTGCGCATCATGGCAACCATGCCAAACCAAGCCGCACTATGCGCACCATGGCAGCAATGCCAAACCAAGCCGCACTCTGCGCATCATTGGCAACAATGCCAAACCAAGCCGCACTCTGCGCACCATGGCAACCATGCCAAACCAAGCCGCACTCTGCGCACCATTGCAAAGAATGCCAAACCAAGCCGCATCTCGCACACCATGGCAACAATGCCAAATCTCCAAGCCGCTATGCCTTTGGCACACGCCAAATATAGCGCCCTAGGCTTGCAAGACTTGCAACTAGGTCAACATGGCCGCACATGCCATTGGCACATGCCAATACATGTCGCAAGCCATATTCCAAGTCGCTATGCCATTGGCACACGCCAAATATAGCGCCTAGGTTTGCAAGACTTGCAACTAGGTCAACATGGCCGCACATGCCATTGGCACATGCCAATACGTGCCGCAAGCCATATTCCAAGTCGCTATGCCATTGGCACACGCCAAATATAGCGCCCTAGGCTTGCAAGACTTGCAACTAGGTCAACATGGCGCACATGCCATTGGCACATGCCAATACGTGGCCGCAAGCCATATTCCAAGTCGCTATGCCATTGGCACACGCCAAATATAGCGCCCTAGGCTTGCAAAACTTGCAACTAGGTCAACATGGCAACATGCCAATACGTGCCGCAAGCCATATTCCAAGTCGCTATGCCATTGGCACACGCCAAATATAGCGCCCTAGGCTTGCAAAACTTGCAACTAGGTCAACATGGCCGCACATGCCATTGGCACATGCCAATACGTGCCGCAAGCCATATTCCAAGTCGCTATGCCATTGGCACACGCCAAATATAGCGCCCTAGGCTTGCAAAACTTGCAACTAGGTCAACATGGCCGCACATGCCATTGGCACATGCCAATACGTGCCATAAGCCATATTCCAAGTCGCTATGCCATTGGCACACGCTAAATATAGCGCCTAGGCTTGCAAAACTTGCAACTAGGTCAACATGGTCGCACATGCCATTGGCACATGCCAATACGTGCCGCAAGCCACATTCCAAGTCGCTATGCCATTGGCACACGCCAAATACAGCGCCCTAGGCTTGCAAGACTTGCAACTAGGTCAACATGGCCGCACATGCCATTGGCACATGCCAACACGTGCCGCAAGCCATATTCCAAGTCGTTATGCCATTGGCACACGCCAAATATAGCGCCCTAGGCTTGCAAGACATGCAACTAGGTCAACATGGCCGCACATGCCATTGGCACATGCCAATACGTGCCGCAAGCCATATTCCAAGTCGCTATGCCATTGGCACACGCCAAATATAGCGCCCTAGGCTTGCAAGACTTGCAACTAGGTCAACATGGCCGCACATGCCATTGGCACATGCCAACACGTGCCGCAAGCCATATTCCAAGCCGCTATGCCATTGGCACACGCTAAATATAGCGCCCTAGGCTTGCAAGACTTGCAACTGGGTCAACATGGCCGTCGTGCCATTGGCACATGCCAAACACACACGCCGGGTCGCCTAACTTGCAAACCGTGCAACCTACCACCAAGGCATTCCGCACATGCCATTGGCACATGCCAAACACACACGCTGTAGCCTAACTTGCAAACCGTGCAACCTACCACCAAGGCATTCCGCACATGCCATTGGCACATGCCAAACACACACGCCGGTAGCCTAACTTGCAAAACCATGCAACCTACCACCAAGGCATTCCGCACATGCCATTGGCACATGCCACACGCGCCATTAACAAAGCACCACTTGCACTCAAGGCGCAACCAACGAGATATCAACACAAAATCGGGGATGCTTCTTTAGGGTTTTGGTTTGGCGGTCACAAAGATGCGTACACTACGCTCACAATTAAGAAAGCGTGAATAGGAATAAAGTCACAAATAAAAGAGGAAATAATGGTGAAAAACGTTTTCACCCATTAAACCATGCGATTACCACCTCCTCCCATTATTTCACCCTTTACTCTCTTCCTTCATGAGGACATGGTACGTTTCAATCTCGACTTGTATAAATAGGTCTTACCTATTTCCACCAGACAACAAGTCTCGGTCAGGAGAAATATACTACACTTACACTCTCAGAAAGGCAACTTTGCAAGCTCTCCAAAAAGCTTTCATCTCTTGCAAGCTTCCTAAGCTTTCACTTTCTGATACAAGTCGAGATACTACTCTCCTCAACACCTTTCTTTGCTTCCCTCCCCAAATCAACCCTTCTCCTCCACTTTGTGACCGAAGCAAGTCCTGGAACGGCCATTTCTTGGTTTAGGCCGGACTTGTACAGATTGATCTCTCGAATCTATAAAGTGCTCACGTGCAACACATTTGTTTAGGGGTTTGAACCAGTTTCTCACTCACCTACCGAATTTACCGAAATCGGCAGAAACGATTTTTACCCATAAACAATTGGCGACCACAGCGGGAGGATTGATCTATCGGCTACAATGTCAGACTGTCGATCTCGTTCTTCGACCCGGTTACCAGTTGTAAAAACTACACAAGAAAACTGGGGACTCGCTGAAGATGCTGCCAGTGATTGGGGACTTGCTGGCGATGCTACCAGCAAAACCGCCTTTTTACATGAAGAGGGGCATGTTCGCAAAAACCTATGAAGTGAGTAAATTCAGACTACGCAAGATATATGATTTGTTTTAGGTTTTTAGTAAAACCATTATACTACCGAGTATTGTGCCTATTGCTAGCGCACACTTTCATAAAAGCAATATTCCTTTCTCAAAACATAATCAGAGTTATATTATCAAAACCATTCATCCCAGAAATAATCCAATATCCTCAAAAGCTACCAACTGTCTACCAAAACTGGTCAAACCTTGAACCAGACATCCAATATGTCTTTCAAAAAAAAAAAAAAAAAAAAACTAAATAAAAGTTTAGCAGAGAAACGTTCAAGGAAAATTATCCAACAGAAGTCTGCTCTTCTTGGAGAAAGTCAATTTTGCATCTTCGAGAGCCGCTCTCTTCATAGTCAACATCTTGGAAAGCTCTTCGAGTTCCACCTCCTGTCGTGCAATCTCCTCGGCTAAAGGCTTTCGATTGCCGCATCTTTCAACTTTTGGATCTCAGCAAGGCCTTCGCAAACCACGAAGTGTTGAACTCCTTTTCTACGCACACGCCGCGATGGTGCTCCCAAATCGGCAATAACGTCTTCGAAACGGTGTGACCAACCACCTCACGCATATCCTCGATGGAAGATAAAGCCTCTTCCACACGCTTAATCAAAGCAAATCGACTAGTGACTTTCTTGGTTGTGGCCATATGTCCGTATTTCTCCTGGTTCTCGTATACAACGCCTCGTGCTTAGCCGCACGCCGAAGCCGCCAACCAAAGACATGACCTGGATGAGGAACCAAGTACGGAGGATCAAAATGGCGCCCGCACTCGGCCTCACAACTCGCAAAGGGTTTTCCTCCATGTCTACGGCAACAATCATCGAGAATCATCCACCGCTTGAGCCACATCTCAGTGCCCGACAATTGGCCAACGTCCATCTCCAAGTCACTGCGGCGGTCACCAAAGGCAAGCTTTCGTGTGCCTCTACCCTTAATCATCCTCCGAATCGGATTCCTCCTGCGAACTTGAGTCGATATTTTTCCCAAAAGAGGAAACAAAAGAAGAAAGAAAAAAGTGCGAAACTCACCAAACCACTTCCCGAAACAGAACCAGACTTTTCAGATCACGAGGAATCACTCTCACTTGTCGAACCCTCTTCTCTCTCTCGACTCATCATCGCTACGAGAAGGCTCAATACTGCTGGAGTTCTTTGAAGAAATTGCCGTCTCCTCGGCAACGTGCAAGAGCAAAGAAAAGCATTAACACTACCAAGCCCCAAGGAAACAAGACACATATTCTCAAATTAAATTCGCGTGTTTTGAGACAAACCAAAAAGGAGGCGACACATACCGGTTATTGGAAGAACTCATACAAGACACAAGAGCCGTGGGAGGATCTTGTGAAACCGTTCGGAACCCGCCAGCACGATTTTTCGTTCTCCGTTCCTTGGCCTGGGGACTTTCCGAATTGCTAGGCAGCTTTCGCTTGGGATCTCTCAACATTGGATACTCCTTCGTAACTCGCTGGGAAGGTTTGCAACGAACATTTTCTACCACGTTATTCACAAAAGCTTGGATCATGGTAAACTCGTCGCACCAGAACTCATTATAGCCAAAGGTCGTTGAAGTTACTCTTCCCATTTGTAAGAAGGGAAGACGGATGCCCGACTCGAGGGCACTGGCATTGAGGGCGGCACGCAACGAATCCTTAGGAAGCACCGGCTGGTAAGCAAGAGGTACCCCTTGATCGAAACCCATGTGATGAGCAACACGGTCAATATTGTAAGCAGCTATTTGGAAAGACCCCACGAAGAAAGACGGCATATAACCGGCAAGAAGCCTATGAATAAACAAGCCTCACCAACGCTCAAATCGCCATCGAAGACAAAGACATGAGCGAGCAGAAGCAAAAGTGTCAATTTGAGCCACTGACTTATGGACCGGCTCCCATGGACGGAAATTGATTTCGTGCAACTTGTCAAGAAAACTAACCAAGCTCACGCCAACTCTTGGACGCCTGTTCACCCATCGAAGAATTCGGGAGCCACCCCAACTCACGGGAAGCGAAGGCAACGGTTTCGGAGCATACTTCTCAAAGTGCTCCCATAGCCGGACTTGCGTAAAAGCAACGTGCACATATGAATCCACTTTCATGAAACCATTCAAACTCGCATGTTCGCAACTAGGTGATCCGGATGCACATACGGGAACCAAGGAACAACTTGCCAATGGGAAGAACTTCACCCTTTGCCAACTTCACAAAGAATCGCTAACAACTCGGGTCTTATTCCTTTCTTGCCAGAGCCGTCATCAAAAATGTCTCTAGACAACCAGAGAGCCAAAAACGCTACGACATGAAGATCACCGCTTTTTGTTCGTGCTCCAACTCGTCCGAAAACCATTGAGATATCCACCAACCGTAAGGGCACCTCTCATCCTCTTTCCGGCAGAGTCCTTCGACTTCGCAATGGAGTCTCTCCGAGCGAAATTCCCCAACTTAGCGGCAAGATCATCCCGCATCTTCACTTCACTTTCGATAATTGGATTTTAAGATTCCCGATTCTGGAAGATTCAAAGAAGAGATCCACACTCTCCAAGGAGAAAGTTATCTCGCCCATCTACATATGATTGTATGGGTGTTCGAACACCATCCGGAGAGGAAAGCAACCAAGACTGGGATGTCCTTCCTAACTGGAGATTTCATCAAGTCTTGACAAAGATCAATGACCTGCGCTCGAGTCAAGTTGGTATTTATACGCTCCTCGCTCACCATGAACTCAACCCATCTGTCAAAAGAACGCAATGGACTTTGACACATCCTGAAGTCAATGTTGGAAGAGGAATATACTCCTTTATGAAGACAGAACCGAATGGTGCTCTCGGGGCAAACCGAACGTGTCTTCCTGTCATCCTCACCACCGGTTAGCAAAATGGGCACGAAACCTGGGTGGTTCTTCCGAGCAGGGGCGAGGGCTCTAGTGAAGAATTCATCATCTATGTTCGGCTTGGAATTATGAGCATCCTTCGACGAAGTGAAATTTGGTTCAGTAACATCCTATCGAATTCCTTCATAACAATTTGGTAATAAGATATCCGCACAAAACAAACGAAGAAAGGCGAAGTTATCTCCCTAACACATAATCGTACCCAACAAAAAAAAAAAAAGAGAAAGGGTAGGAGGACGTATTTTCTTCGGGTTCGAGACTATATACGCGGCATTCTATACGGTACAAGTGTGTCTACAGTATCTTTCTTCGGGTTCAAAAATATATATGGAGCATTTTTCTATTGGTTCGAAATCACAGCGTGCGTGGTACTTCTCTCAAGAAGCAAAAATCACATATACAATATTTCCCGGGTTCAAGTCATATGAAGCATATACACGTATTCTTCTTCGGGATTCATACGGGGTTCTCTACGGGTTCGAAATACACACGCATGATTTTCTTCTTGGTTCAAATATTTCTTTCTGAACCGAAAATTCATATATGCAATATTTCCCACGGGTTCAAACAATATATGCAAAGATTCCCTTGGTTGCATACGTACAATATTTTCTACAAGAGGAACGTTAAGGAATCACATGCAAGGATTGTGGAAGCGCCTACTCTTAAGGTCTATACCTATGTGAAAAAAAAAATAAAAAAATAAAGAGAGAAGAGTACTTTCCGAGTCATACCTGAAGTCGGTTTCTCTTTGCCGCTAGTATGAAAAGAGGAAAGAATAAAGCGCATGAGAGGGGAAAGGGGGCTTTATGTATATATATATGCATATATAGGCGTGAAAGACTTTGAAATAAGGAAGGATTCCCCTTTTCACCAAGATCACGCGTGTAAGAAACGGGCCCACAAAGGGTGCGACTTCCCAATGCCGCCCAAGTCACGCCTGCAAACACGGTTTCTACACTTTGTGCCGGTCCCCACCAGCCTAGCACACTCAGGTTCCCAATTCACGCCAACTTCCCAACGTCGCCCCAAGCTGCACCGCCCCACCAATTGCACCGACCGCAAGCACACACGGCTTCTACACTTTGCGCCGGTCCCCACCAAACTAGCCAACTCGGTTCCCAACTCACGCCAACTTCCCAACGTCGCCTAAGCTGCATCGGGCCCACCAATTATGCCAGCCTCCCGATTTGTGCAAAACTACCAGAGGCAAGGATTCCAAATCCTATTTATAAAAGGTCAGACAAGCCTCTTTCAATTTTCTTTACGGTTTGCTGTTAATAGTTTGTCACCATCTTATGCTTACCTCGCAACAAAGTCCCCTGCTCCGATCTAAGCAGGGACTTAATATTGATGGTGGTTTTTAGACAAGGGGTAAAATCGTAAAACCCCATGACCTAGTGTTACCCACAACACATTAACTAAGAGCATTTAACTCGTGTAAATAATTAATAGGGGTATTTTTTCAAAATACCAGATTAGGGTTTTCAACACAGAACCCTAATTCCAAAACCAAGCCGCACTCACGCACCATGGCAAAGAATGCCAAACCAAACAAGCCGCACTCTGCAACCATGGCAACCATGCCAAACCAAGCCACTCTGCACTCTGCGCGCACCATGGCAAGAATGCCAAACCAAGCCGCACTCTGCGCACCATGGCAAAGAATGCCAAACCAAGCCGCACTCTGCGCACCATGGCAAAGAATGCCAAACCAAGCCGCATCTCGCACACCATGGCAACAATGCCAAATCTCAAGCCGCTACCCTTTGGCACACGCCAAATATAGCGCCCTAGGCTTGCAAGACTTGCAACTAGGTCAACATGGCCGCACATGCCATTGGCACATGCCAATACGTGCCGCACACCATGCCATATTCCAAGTCGCTATGCCATTGGCACACGCCAAATATAGCGCCCAAGGTTTGCAAAACTTGCAACTAGGTCAACATGGCCGCACATGCCATTGGCACATGCCAATACGTGCCGCAAGCCATATTCCAAGTCGCTATGCCATTGGCACACGCCAAATATAGCGCCCTAGGCTTGCAAGACTTGCAACTAGGTCAACATGGCCGCACATGCCATTGGCACATGCCAATACGTGCCGCAAGCCATATTCCAAGTCGCTATGCCATTGGCACACGCTAAATATAGCGCCCTAGGCTTGCAAAACTTGCAACTAGGTCAACATGGCCGCACATGCCATTGGCACATGCCAATACGTGCCGCAAGCCATATTCCAAGTCGCTATGCCATTGGCACACGCCAAATATAGCGCCCTAGGCTTGCAAAACTTGCAACTAGGTCAACATGGCCGCACATGCCAATACGTGCCGTAAGCCATATTCCAAGTCGCTATGCCATTGGCACACGCCAAATATAGCGCCCTAGGCTTGCAAGACTTGCAACTAGGTCAACATGGCCGCACATGCCATTGGCACATGCCAATACGTGCCGCAAGCCATATTCCAAGTCGCTATGCCATTGGCACACGCCAAATATAGCGCCCTAGGCTTGCAAAACTTGCAACTAGGTCAACATGGCCGCACATGCCATTGGCACATGCCAATACGTGCCGCAAGCCATATTCCAAGTCGCTATGCCATTGGCACACGCCAAATATAGCGCCCTAGGCTTGCAAGACTTGCAACTAGGTCAACATGGCCGCACATGCCATTGGCACATGCCAATACGTGCCGCAAGCCATATTCCAAGTCGCTATGCCATTGGCACACGCTAAATATAGCGCCCTAGGCTTGCAAAACTTGCAACTAGGTCAACATGGCCGCACATGCCATTGGCACATGCCAATACGTGCCGCAAGCTATATTCCAAGTCGCTATGCCATTGGCACACGCCAAATATAGCGCCCTAGGCTTGCAAAACTTGCAACTAGGTCAACATGGCCGCACATGCCATTGGCACATGCCAATACGTGCCGCAAGCCATATTCCAAGTCGCTATGCCATTGGCACACGCCAAATACAGCGCCCTAGGCTTGCAAGACTTGCAACTAGGTCAACATGGCCGCACATGCCATTGGCACATGCCAACACGTGCCGCAAGCCATATTCCAAGCCGCTATGCCATTGGCACACGCCAAATATAGCGCCCTAGGCTTGCAAGACTTGCAACTAGGTCAACATGGCCGCACATGCCATTGGCACATGCCAATACGTGCCGCAAGCTATATTCCAAGTCGCTATGCCATTGGCACACGCCAAATATAGCGCCTAGGCTTGCAAGACTTGCAACTAGGTCAACATGGCCGCACATGCCATTGGCACATGCCAACACGTGCCGCAAGCCATATTCCAAGCCGCTATGCCATTGGCACACGCCAAATATAGCGCCCCTAGGCTTGCAAGACTTGCAACTAGGTCAACATGGCCGTACGTGCCATTGGCACATGCCAAACACACACGCCGGTAGCCTAACTTGCAAACCGTGCAACCTACCACCAAGGCATTCCGCACATGCCATTGGCACATGCCAAACACACACGCTGGTAGCCTAACTTGCAAACCGTGCAACCTACCACCAAGGCATTCCGCACATGCCATTGGCACATGCCAAACACACACGCCGGTAGCCTAACTTGCAAAACCATGCAACCTACCACCAAGGCATTCCGCACATGCCATTGGCACATGCCACACGCGCCATTAACAAGACCACTTGCACTCAAGGCGCAACCAACGAGATATCAACACAAAACCGGGGATGCTTCTTTAGGGTTTTGGTTTGGCGGTTCATAAAGATGCGCATTACACTACGCTCACAATTAAGAAAGCGTGAATAAGAATAAAGCGGTCAAATAAAAGAGGAAATAATGGTGAAAAACGTTTTCACCCATTAAACCATGCGGTTACCACCTCCTCCCATTATTTCACCCTTTACTCTCTTCCTTCATGAGGACAGTAGTACGTTTCAATCTCGACTTGTATAAATAGGTCTTACCTATTTCCACCGGACAACAAGTCTCGGTCAGAGAAATATACTACACTTACACTCTCGGAAAGGCAACTTTGCAAGCTCTCCAAAAAGCTTTCATCTCTTGCAAGCTTCCTAAGCTTTCACTTTCGATACAAGTCGAGATACTACTCTCCTCAACACCTTTCTCTCGCTTCCCTCCCCAAATCAACCCTTCTCCACCACTTTGTGACCGAAGCAAGTCCGGAACGGCCATTTCTTGGTTTTGGCCGGACTTGCAGATTGATCTC
Source organism: Papaver armeniacum (assembly GCA_023531295.1). Lineage (NCBI taxonomy): Eukaryota > Viridiplantae > Streptophyta > Magnoliopsida > Ranunculales > Papaveraceae > Papaver > Papaver armeniacum. The sequence goes on along the minus strand of JAJJWW010002755.1, from coordinate 22,063 downwards.
TCGAATCTATAAAGTGCTCACGTGCAGCACATTTGTTTAGGGTTTGAACCAGTTTCTCACTCACCTACCGAATTTACCGAAATCGGCAGAAACGATTTTTACCCATAAACACTAGGTTTGTTTGTTATTTTTCCAGCTCCATTGTGGGTGCAAAACTGGCAAACTATGCCCGTAGGAACCGACCTTACACCACTTTTTTGTCCTGATTAGAGCAACTCAAGTGGGCAACGAGAAATTTGGTAAACGAGCAGATTTCCTAATTAAGACCCCACGGTGGAAAAAATTTGTCTAATCCCACTGGGATTGCTCTTGCATTTCATGAAGCTACCGATTCATGACATTCACAACAGGATCCACCGTGAGTTCCAAAAGATTCACCATTCTAGATCTAAGGTCTAGATGCAAGTCACATATTGGTCTAAAAAAGTGGGGGATCAAAGTGGTGCATGTGTAGCATCTTCGATCAGGCATCACCACTCAAATGACTGAGGGCCGAAAGGAGAAAACTAGAAATGGGAAAAATTAAATCTTCATTTACTTATTTACAACCAATACACCATGTTCGATTTCACTTGGGTTTTGGCATCGAATATGATGTGCGATAATATTATTTGTCGCACTTAAAAGTTAAGCTCCTTGATCTTAACTAATGTGTCTCGCCATGTGGAGTAAGCCAATTTCAATTATCCAACATGTATGGTTTGACTTTTTATATTTATAAAAATCGGATCTAAAATCTTACAAATATGTGTAAAACATCCTATAAAATCATTGTTTTTCCTTTCAACTTTTTTGTCTGCTTTAGATTTGTGATTTGGATGCTATTATGCCAAGAAAATACAAAAAACAATATAATACTCAACTACCATGCTTTATCCCAAGTATGAGACTGACATTTATAGCCTGTAAATCCGACTAAACTTGACGTACCAAAACTTGTGACCCGAGCAATATTCTAACACTTTTGACTTGTATCCTTACCGAAGTGTTGACCCATATCCATTTATAGCATGTAAATCAAACTAAATTTGGCAACGAGCTTGACGTACCAAAACTCGTGACCCGAGCAATATTCTAACACTTTTGACTTGTATCCTTACCAAAGTATTGACCTATATCCATTACTTTGAAATCGGTATTATCTTTAACGTTGCTAGCAAAGATTCACACGCGATGCGTCTGTCATTTCATTCCAAAATATTTAAAACACTGCAGGCACATTAATACAACTGAGAGCAAATGCAATTTCACTTTGTTCACTTATGCCACAATGAAATCAAACTTTACCTTCTATAATTTTTAATCAATTTTTTATTTTATTTTATTTGGAAGAACATACACATTATAGGGCCCAAGTTCCTTTTAATAGATTATTCATATCCCTGGTGTTGATAATATAGGTGTCTACTAGCACTATATGAACCATATTTATTTTTTGGATTACAAAATAAAATATTGCTATTATGTTGAATGTTCTCTGTTAGAGCATTGCTCGGTCTAACTCACAAGTGTTGCTATATCAAGCTTGTTGTCAAATTTATTTGATCAAAATTATATCTTGATTTCTAGTCTAAATTTAGTCAAGTCTCGGATTAGGATAGAAGTGTGTAGTTGAGTACCAGACATCACTACATTCAACTGTTTGAAGGCGAAGATCAACCGAAGCTTTTGGAAAACTACATCAACAAAAGGTAAGTGAAGACTGAACCACCTATAACTCAAGTTTTCACCTTTCTATCTATGAGACTATGTCGTATGACTAAAGTGGACTTTACATGCACAACATAAATTTCGAGACAAGTTTATCTTGATTAATTATTCTCGAAATATGCTGACTAAGCTTAAAAACATTTGTTCATACTTGATGAATTTGGTTTAGAACAATTATTGTTTATGACCGAAATTGTGATTCAATATTATCATTCGAAAATAGCATGGAATAATGATATGTGTCATTGATGTTATTCGGGAATCTTTCAAATTGATTATGTTAGAGCAATCGCTCGGTCGAACTCGCAAGTGTTGCTATCTCAAGCTTGTTTTTCAAGTTTAGGCGTCAAAACTATAAGTCTTGATTTCTAGTCTACTTATAGATATGTCTCGGGATTAGGATAGAATGTGTAGTTGAGCTTTAGACTTCACGACATTCATCGATTGAAGACGAAGATCTACTAAGGGGAGCTTGGAGGAACTTTATCGACAAAAGGTATGTGGGAGACTTGAACTCATCTATCACTCGTGAAGTCTATTCTATTTTATCTCCTATTGAGATTGAGTCGTATAGCTATTTAGACTTTTAGATTATACACATTTCATATTTCGAGTTGAGTTTAACTCACTTATATTTTTCTCGAAATATGTGTTGGAAAGCTTTTTGCTTTAACTACGTTCATCATTATACTTGACGAAAGTCAAAAGATGATCATATGAAAATCAGCTTTGGTAACATCTTACATGATTTTTGTGAGACAGTCATTTGATGTAGACTCAGAATATTTCGTATTGATCATTCGATCACTTGAAAAATTTCTTGTAAGCTAATAGTTTGTGTAAGACAGCTATTGTCGTCTTCTAATAATGTTTTAATGATTGAAATGGGAGTTTAGAACAATTAACCATTGTTCTGGATATAACACGTATGCATACCAAGATGCAAACTGTTGTAAGAATGATTCAGTCCTGGAACCAAGTATGCATACCCGTATGCGAACGGTTTTAATCATCACAAACCGGAACTAAGTTTGCAAACTGTTTCACCTGAATTTGGTCTGGAACGACAATATGCGTACCTGTTTGCGAACTGTCGAAAATGATCAAGTCTGGAACTTAAGTTTACGTACGCGTTTGCAAACTTATGTGGTTAAGTTCTAAAATCAGTTAAGTATGATTTCATACTAATGAACAAATATATTTACATAAGGAATGCAATCTTTGCAAACCGTGGCTAAAGTGTTCATGAACTGATTCTTTTGAATCAGTCCGATTTTGCTTCAATTGTGTCTTGTTTACTTTTATGAGAATATAAACAATTGAACAGCTCTATGACTAACTGTTTATGGGTAAAAATCGTTTCTGCCGATTTCGGTAAATTCGGTAGGTGAGTGAGAAACTAGTTCAAACCCTAAACAAATGTGCTGCACGTGAGCACTTTATAGATTCGAGAGATCAATCTGTACAAGTCCGGCCTAAACCAAGAAATGGCCGTTCCAGACTTGCTTCGGTCACAAAGTGGAGGAGAAGGGTTGATTTGGGGAGGGAAGCAGAGAAAGGTGTTGAGGAGAGTAATATCTCGACTTGTATCAGAAAGTGAAAGCTTAGGAAGCTTGCAAGAGATGAAAGCTTTTTGGAGAGCTTGCAAAGTTGCCTTTCTGAGAGTGTAAGTGTAGTATATTTCTCCTGACCGAGACTTGTTGTCCGGTGGAAATAGGTAAGACCTATTTATACAAGTCGAAATTGAAACGCACTGTCCTCATGAAGGAAGAGAGTAAAGGGTGAAATAATGGGAGGAGGTGGTAACCGCATGGTTTAATGGGTGAAAACGTTTTTCACCATTATTTCCTCTTTTATTTGACCGCTTTATTCCTATTCACGCTTTCTTAATTGTGAGCGTAATGTACGCTGCATGCTGTGACCGCCAAACCAAAACCCTAAAGAAGCATCCCCGCTTTGTGTTGATATCTCGTTGGTTGCGCCTTGAGTGCAAGTGTTGCCGCAATGGCGCGTGTGGCATGTGCCAATGGCATGTGCGGAATGCCTTGGTGGTAGGTTGCATGGTTTTGCAAGTTAGGCTACCAAATGTGTGTGTTTGGCATGTGCCAATGGCATGTGCGGAATGCCTTGGTGGTAGGTTGCACGGTTTTGCAAGTTAGGCTACCAGCGTGTGTGTTTGGCATGTGCCAATGGCATGTGCGGAATGCCTTGGTGGTAGGTTACACGGTTTGCAAGTTAGGCTACCAGCGTGTGTGTTTGGCATGTGCCAATGGCACGTACGGCCATGTTGACCTAGTTGCAAGTCTTGCAAGCCTAGGGCGCTATATTTGGCGTGTGCCAATGGCATATCGGCTTGGAATATGGCTTGCGGCACGTGTTGGCATGTGCCAATGGCATGTGCGGCCATGTTGACCTAGTTGCAAGTCTTGCAAGCCTAGGGCGCTATATTTGGCGTGTGCCAATGGCATAGCGACTTGGAATATGGCTTGCGGCACGTATTGGCATGTGCCAATGGCATGTGCGGCCATGTTGACCTAGTTGCAAGTCTTGCAAGCCTAGGGCGCTATATTTGGCGTGTGCCAATGGCATAGCGGCTTGGAATATGGCTTGCGGCACGTGTTGGCATGTGCCAATGGCATGTGCGGCCATGTTGACCTAGTTGCAAGTCTTGCAAGCCTAAGGCGCTGTATTTGGCGTGTGCCAATGGCATAGCGACTTGGAATATGGCTTGCGGCACGTATTGGCATGTGCCAATGGCATGTGCCAATGGCATGTGCGGCCATGTTGACCTAGTTGCAAGTTTTGCAAGCCTAGGGCGCTATATTTGGTGTGTGCCAATGGCATAGCGACTTTGAATATGGCTTGCGGCACGTATTGGCATGTGCCAATGGCATGTGCGGCCATGTTGACCTAGTTGCAAGTTTTGCAAGCCTAGGGCGCTATATTTGGCGTGTGCCAATGGCATAGCGACTTGGAATATGGCTTGCAGCACGTATTGGCATGTGCCAATGGCATGTGCGGCCATGTTGACCTAGTTGCAAGTCTTGCAAGCCTAGGGCGCTATATTTGGCGTGTGCCAATGGCATAGCGACTTGGAATATGGCTTGCGGCACGTATTGGCATGTGCGGCACGTGTTGACCTAGTTGCAAGTTTTGCAAGCCTAGGGCGCTATATTTGGCGTGTGCCAATGGCATAGCGACTTGGAATATGGCTTGCGGCACGTGCCATGGCATGTGCGGCCATGTTGACCTAGTTGCAAGTCTTGCAAGCCTAGGGCGCTATATTTGGCGTGTGCCAATGGCATAGCGACTTGGAATATGGCTTGCGGCACGTATTGGCATGTGCCAATGGCATGTGCGGCCATGTTGACCTAGTTGCAAGTCTTGCAAACCTAGGGCGCTATATTTGGCATGTGCCAATGGCATAGCGACTTGGAATATGGCTTGCGGCACGTATTGGCATGTGCCAATGGCATGTGCGGCCATGTTGACCTAGTTGCAAGTCTTGCAAGCCTAGGGCGCTATATTTGGCGTGTGCCAAAGGCATAGCGGCTTGAGATTTGGCATTGTTGCCATGGTGTGCGATATGCGGCTTGGTTTGGCATTGCTGCCATGGTGCGCAGAGTGCGCTTGGTTTGGCATGGTTGCCATGGTGCGCAGAGTGCGGCTTGGTTTGGCATTGTTGCCAATGATGCGCAGAGTGCGGCTTGGTTTGGCATTGTTGCCATGGTGCGCAGAGTGCGGCTTGGTTTGGCATGGTTGCCATGATGCGCAGAGTGCGGCTTGGTTTGGCATGGTTGCCATGGTGCGCAGAGTGCGGCTTGGTTTGGCATTGCTGCCATGGTGCGTAGAGTGCGGCTTGGTTTGGCATTGCTGCCATGGTGCGCAGAGTGCGGCTTGGTTTGGCATGGTTGCCATGGTGCGCAGAGTGCGGCTTGGTTTGGCATTCTTTGCCATGGTGCGCAGAGTGCGGCTTGGTTTGGCATTCATTGCCATGGTGCGCAGAGTGCGGCTTGGTTTGGCATGGTTGCCATGGTGCGCAGAGTGCGGCTTGGTTTGGCATTGTTGCCATGGTGCGCAGAGTGCGGCTTGGTTTGGCATTGCTTCCATGGTGCGCAGAGTGCGGCTTGGTTTGGCATGGTTGCCATGGTGCGCAGAGTGCGGCTTGGTTTGGCATTCTTTGCCATGGTGCGCAGAGTGCGGCTTGGTTTTGGAATTAGGGTTACTCGTGTTGAAAACCCTAATCTGCATTTTTGAAAAATACCCCTATTAATTATTTACACCTGAAAGTTAAATGCTCTTAGTTAATGTGTTAAGGTAACACTAGGTCATGGGGTTTTACGATTTTACCCTTTGTCTAAAAACCACCATCAACATTAAGTCCCCCGCTAGCTCGAATGTGGGCTTTGTTGCGAGGTAAGCATAAGATGGTGACAAACTATTAACAAGAAACCGTAAAGAAAATTGAAAGAGGCTTGTCCGACCTTTATAAATAGGATTTGGAATCCTTGCCTCCGGTAGTTTTGCACAAATCGGGAGGGCCGGGCATAATTGGTGGGCCCGATGCAGCTTAGGCGACGTTGGGAAGTTGGCGTGAGTTGGGAAACCGAGTTGGCTAGCCAGGTGGGACCGCAAAGTGTAGAAGCCGTGTGTGCTTGCGGTCGGTGCAATTGGTGGGGCCGTGCAGCTTGGGGCGACGTTGGGAAGTTGGCGTGAATTGGGAAACCGAGTGTGCTAGGCGGGTGGGACCTAGACAAAGTGTAGAAACCTTGTTTGCAGGCGTGACTTTGGGCGGCATTGGGAAGTCGCACCCTTTGTGGGCCCGTTTCTTACACGCGTGATTTTTGTGAAAAGGGGAATCCTTCCTTATTTCAAAGTCTTTCACGCCTATATATGTATATATATATACATAAAGCCCCCTTTTCCCCTCTCATGCGCTTTATTCTTTCCTCTTTTCATACTAGCGGCAAAGAGAAACCAGCTTCCAGGTATGACTTCGAGTACTCTTCTCTCTTTTTTTTTTTTTTCACATAGGTATAGACCTTAAGAGTAGGCGCTTCCACAATCCTTGCATGTGATTCCTTAGCGTTCCTCTTGTAGAAAATATTGTACGTATGCAACCAAGGGAATACTGCATATATTGTTTGAACCCGTGGGAAATATTGCATATATGAATTTTCGGTTCTGAAAGAAATATTTGAACCCTGAAGAAAATACTTGCGTGTGTATATCGAACCCGTAGAGAACCCCTGTATGAATCCTAAGAAGAATACGTGTATATGCTTCATATGACTTCGAACCCGCAGGAAATATTGTATATGTGATTTTTGCTTCTTGAGAGAAGTACCACGCGCGCAGTTTCGAACCAATAGAAAAATGCTCCATATATATTTTTGAACCCGAAGAAAGATACTGTAGACACACTTGTACCCGTATAGAATGCCGCGTATATAGTCTCGAACCCGAAGAAATACGTCCTCCTACCCCTTTCTCTTTTTTTTTTTTTTGTTGGGTACGATTATGTGTTAGGAGATAACTTCGCCTTTCTTCGTTTGTTTTGTGCAGATATCTTATTACCAAATTGTTATGAAGGAATTCGATAGGATGTTACCTGAACCAAATTTCACTTCGTCGAAGGATGCTCATAATTCCAAGCCGAACATAGATGATGAATTCTTCACTAGAGCCTCGCCCCGCTCGGAAGAACCACCTGTGTTTCGTGCCCATTTTGCTAACCTATGGTGAGGATGACAGAAGACACGCTCGGTTTGCCCGAGAGCACCATTCGGCTTGTCTTCATAAAGGAGTATATTCCTCTTCCAACATTGACTTCGTGGATGTGTCAAAGTCCATTGCGTTCTTTTGACAGATGGGTTGAGTTCATGGTGAGCGAGGAGCGTATAAATACCAACTTGACTCGAGCGCAGTCATTGATGCCACAAGACTTCAAGAAATCTCCAGTTAGGAAGGACATCCCAGGCTTGGTTGCTTTCCTCTCCGATGGTGTTCGAACACCCATACAATCATATGTAGATGGGGCGAGATAACTTTCTCCTTGGAGAGTGTGGCTCTCTTCTTTGAATCTTCCTAGAATCGGGAATCTTAAAATCCAATTATCTCGAAAGTGAAGTGAAGATGCGGGATGATCTTGCTTTGCTAAGTTGGGGAATTTCGCTCGGAGACTCCATTGCGAAGTCGAAGGACTCTTGCCCTAAAGAGGATGAGAGGTGCCCTTACGGTTGGTGGATATCTCAATGGTTTCCTGACGAGTTGGAGCCCAATGCAAAGCGGCACATCTTCATGTCGTAGCGTTTTTGGCTCTGGTTGTCTAGAGACATTTTTGATGACGGCTCTGGCAAGAAAGGAATAAGACCCCGAGTTGTTAGCGATTGCTTTGAAGTTGGCAAAGGGTGAAGTTCTTCCCATTGGCAAGCCGTTCCTTGGTTCCCCGTATGTGCATCTCGGATCACCTAGTTGCGAACATGCGAGTTTCGAATGGTTTCATGAAAGTGGATTCATATGTGCACGTTGCTTTTCGCAAGTCCTGCTATGGGAGCACTTTGAGAAGTATGCTCCAAACCGTTGCCTTCGCTTCCCGTGAGTTGGGGTGGCTCCCGAATTCTTCGATGGGTGAACAAAGGCCCAAGAGTTGGCGTGAGCTTGGTTAGTTTTCTTGACAAGTTGCACGAAATCAATTTCCATCCATGGGAGCCGGTCCATAAGTCAAAGGCTCAAATTGACACTTTTGCTTCGCTCCGCTCATATCTTTGTCTTCCGATGGCGATTTGAGCGTTGGTGAGAAACTTGTTTATTCATAGCCGCTGCCCGGTTATATGCCGTCTTTCTTCGTGGGGTCTTTCCGTATAGTCTACTTACGATATTGACCGTCTTTGCTCATGACATGGGTTTCGATCAAGGGGTACCTCTTGCTTACCAGCCGGTGCTTCCTAAGGATTCGTTGCGTGCCGCCCTCAATGCCAGTGCCCTCGAGCCGGGCATCCGTCTTCCCTTCTTACAAATGGGAAGAGTAACTTCAACGACCTTTGGCTATAATGAGTTCTGGTGCGACGAGTTTACCATGATCCAAGCTTTTGTGAATAACGTGGTAGAAAATGTTCGTTGCAAACCTTCCCAAGCAGTTCTGAAGGAGTATCCAATGTTGAGAGATCCCAAGCGAAAGCCGCCTAGCAATCGGAAAGTCCCTGTGCCAAGGAACTGGAGAACGAAAAATCGTGGTTGGCGGGTTCCGAACGGTTTCAAAAGATCCTCCCACGGCTCTTGTGTCTTTCGATTCTTCCAATAACCAGGTATGTGTCGCCTCCTTTTTGGTTTGTCTCAAAACACGCGAATTTCTACCGAGAATATGTGTCTTGTTTCCTTCTGTGGCTTCGGTAGTGTTAATGCTTTTGCTGCTCTTGCACGTTGCCGAGACTACGGCAATTTCTTCAAAGAACTCCAGCAGAGATATAGCCTTCTCGTAGCGATGATGAGTCGAGAGAGAAGAGAGGTTCGACAAGTGAGAGTGATTCCTCCGGCAGATCGGGCAATCGGGGTTCTGCTTTCGGGAAGTGGTTTGGTGAATTTCGCACTTCTTTTCTTTCTTCTTTGTTTCCTCTTTTGGGAAAATATCCGACTCAAGTTCGCAGGAGGAATCTGATTCGGAGGATGATTCTCGGGGTAGAGGCACACGAAAGCTTGCCTTTGGTGACCGCCACGGTGACTTGGAGATGGACGTTGGCCAATTGTCGGCACGTATGTGGCTCAAACCCAGTGGATGATTCTCTCATGATTGTTGCCGTAGACATGGAGGAAAACCCTTTGAAGTTGTGAGGCCAGTGCAAGGCGCCATTTTTGATCCTCCGTACTTGGTTCCTCATCCAGGTCATGTGCCGGGGTGGTTGACGGCTTCAACAGTGCGGCTAAGCACGAGGCGTTGTATACTGAATCTGGGGAGAAATACGGACATATGGCCACAACCAAGAAAGTCACTAGTCGATTTGCACTGGTTAAGCGTGTGGAAGAGGCTTTATCTTCCATCGAGGATATGCGTGAGGTGACCGGTCACACCGCTTCAAGACGTTATTGCCGATCGGGAGCACCATCGCGACGTGTGCGTAGTTTAGGAGTTTAACACTTCGTGGTTTGTCGAAGGCCTTGCCGAGATCCAAAAGTTGAAAGATGCGGAATCGAAAGCCTTTCCACCGAGGAGATTGCACGACGGGAGGTGGAACTCAAGAGCTTTCCAAGATGTTGACTATGAAGAGAGCGGCTCTCGAAGATGCAAATTGACTTTCTCCAAGAAGAGCAGACTTCATTGGATAATTTTCCTTGAACGTTTCTCTGCTAAACTTTTATTTAGGTTTTTTTTTGAAAGACATATTGGATGTCCGGTTCAAGGTTTGACCGTTTTGGTAGACAGTTGGTAGCTTTTGAGGATATTGGATTATTTCTGGGATGAATCGTTTTGATAATATAACTCGATTATGTTTTGAGAAAGGAATATTGCTTTTATGAAAGTGTGCGCTAGCAATAGGCACAATACTCTCGTAGTATAATGGTTTTACTAAAAACCTAAAACAAATCATATATCTTGCGTAGTCTGAATTTACTCACTTCATAGGTTTTTGCGAACATGCCCCTCTTCATGTAAAAAGGCGGTTTTGCTGGTAGCATCGCCAGCAAGTCCCCAATCACCGGCAAGATCTTCAACCTGAGAGTCCCCAGTTTTTCTTGTAGTTTTTACAACCGGTAACCGGGTCAAGAACGAGATCGACAAATCGACATTGTAGCCGATAGATCAATCCTCCCCTGTGGTCGCCAATTGTTTATGGGTAAAAATCGTTTCGCCGATTTCCCTTAAATTCGGTAGGTGAGTGGGAAACTGGTTCAAACCCTAAACAAATGTGTTTGCACGTGAGCACTTTATAGATTCGAGAGATCAATCTGCACAAGTCCTACCTAAACCAAGAAATGGCCGTTCCAGACTTTGCTTCGGTCACAAAGTGGAGGAAAAGGGTTGATTTGGGGAGGGAAGCAAAGAAAGGTGTTGAGGAGAGTAGTATCTCGACTTGTATCGTAAAGTGAAAGCTTAGGAAGCTTGCAAGAGATGAAAGCTTTTGGAGAGCTTGCAAAGTTGCCTTTCCGAGAGTGTAAGTGTAGTATATTTCTCCCGACCGAGACTTGTTGTCCGGTGGAAATAGGTAAGACCTATTTATACAAGTCGAGATTGAAACGTACTCGTCCTCATGAAAGAAGAGAGTAAAGGGTGAAATAATGGGAGGAGGTGGTAACCGCATGGTTTAATGGGTGAAAACGTTTTTCACCATTATTTCCTCTTTTATTTGACCGCTTTATTCCTATTCACGCTTTCTTAATTGTGAGCGTAGTGTACGCTGCATCTCAGACCGCCAAACCAAAACCCTAAAGAAGCATCCCCCGCCTTTTGTGTTGATATCTCGTTGGTTGCGCCTTGAGTGCAAGTGGTGCTTTGTTAATGGCGCGTGTGGCATGTGCCAATGGCATGTGCGGAATGCCTTGGTGGTAGGTTGCATGGTTTTGCAAGTTAGGCTACCGGCGTGTGTGTTTGGCATGTGCCAATGGCATGTGCGGAATGCCTTGGTGGTAGGTTGCACGGTTTGCAAGTTAGGCTACCGGCGTGTGTGTTTGGCATGTGCGGAATGCCTTGGTGGTAGGTTGCACGGTTTGCAAGTTAGGCTACCAGCGTGTGTGTTTGGCATGTGCCAATGGCACGTATGCCATGTTGACCTAGTTGCAAGTCTTGCAAAGCCTAGGGCGCTATATTTGGCGTGTGCCAATGGCATAATGCGGCTTGGAATATGGCTTGCGACACGTGTTGGCATGTGCCAATGGCATGTGCGGCCATGTTGACCTAGTTGCAAGTCTTGCAAGCCTAGGGCGCTATATTTGGCGTGTGCCAATGGCATAGCGACTTGGAATATGGCTTGCGGCACGTATTGGCATGTGCCAATGGCATGTGCGGCCATGTTGACCTAGTTGCAAGTCTTGCAAGCCTAGGGCGCTATATTTGGCGTGTGCCAATGGCATAGCGGCTTGGAATATGGCTTGCGGCACGTGTTGGCATGTGCGGCCATGTTGACCTAGTTGCAAGTCTTGGCAAGCCTAGGGCGCAGATTTGGCGTGTGCCAATGGCATAAATGACTTGGGATATGGCTTGCGCACGTATTGGCATGTGCCAATGGCATGTGCGGCCATGTTGACCTAGTTGCAAGTTTGCAAGCCTAGGGCGCTATATTTGGCGTGTGCCAATGGCATACGACTTGAATATGGCTTGCATGCACGTATTGGCATGTGCCAATGGCATGTGCGGCATGTTGACCTAGTTGGAAGTTTTGCAAGCCTAGGGCGCTATATTTGGCGTGTGCCAATGGCATAGCGACTTGGAATATGGCTTGCGTCACGTATTGGCATGTGCCAATGGCATGTGCGGCCATGTTGACCTAGTTGCAAGTCTTGCAAGCCTAGGGCGCTATATTTGGCGTGTGCCAATGGCATAGCGACTTGGAATATGGCTTGCGGCACGTATTGGCATGTGCCAATGGCATGTGCGGCCATGTTGACCTAGTTGCAAGTTTTGCAAGCCTAGGGCGCTATATTTGGCGTGTGCCAATGGCATAGCGACTTGGAATATGGCTTGCGCACGTATTGGCATGTGCCAATGGCATGTGCGGCCATGTTGACCTAGTTGCAAGTCTTGCAAGCCTAGGGCGCTATATTTGGCGTGTGCCAATGGCATAGCGACTTGGAATATGGCTTATGCACGTATTGGCATGTGCCAATGGCATGTGCGGCCATGTTGACCTAGTTGCAAGTTTTGCAAACCTTGGGCGCTATATTTGGCGTGTGCCAATGGCATAGCGACTTGGAATATGGCTTGCGGCACGTATTGGCATGTGCCAATGGCATGTGCGGCCATGTTGACCTAGTTGCAAGTCTTGCAAGCCTAGGGGCGCTATATTTGGCGTGTGCCAAAGGCATAGCGGCTTGGAGATTTGGCATTGTTGCCATGGTGTGCGTGATGCGGCTTGGTTTGGCATTGCTGCCGCCATGGTGCGCAGAGTGCGGCTTGGTTTGGCATTGTTGCATGGTGCCATGAGTTGGTTTGGCGCAGAGTGCGGCTTGGTTTGGCATTGCTTTGCCATGGTGCGCAGAGTGCGGCTTGGTTTGGCATGGTTGCCATGGTGCGCAGAGTGCGGCTTGGTTTGGCATTGTTTGCCATGGTTTGGCGCAGAGTGCGGCTTGGTTTTGGAATTAGGGTTCTGTGGTTGAAAACCCTAACTGCATTTTGAAAAATACCCCTATTAATTATTTACACCCGAGTTAAATGCTCTTAGTTAATGTGTTGTGGGTAACACTAGGTCATGGGGTTTTACGATTTTACCCCTTGTCTAAAAACCACCATCAACAATAACACAATTAGATTCATCCGATACGTAAGTGTTAAGATGAGCATGGTTAATACAAAAGTGTTCATATGGCTAACTTTTAAGAATCGTTATTGAGTCAACTCAATATACACGTTTAGGTACGGTTACCCATATCTAAATGAAGGATATTTCATTTGTGTGTAACAAGCTAAGACCATCTAACGGTGCAAACTTAGCTTAAATCTTAAATAAGGTTTTCATCCAACTAAAGGTGAATATTGATCCTTTTGTCTCAAAGTTATCAAACCCCCGATTTGAAGACTATATAAGGGACAACTCTAGCAATTGGGAAACCTAATCCCCACACATTATGTGTGATACTAGTTGCGACTAGAGTCAATTCTCCTTTAACCTAGGTTTTTCCTAAAACCATTATAGGTTAATGACTTAAAGACTTCTTTGGGATTCTGAAGCCAGACCCAACTATTTTCTGTAGTTGCGTGTTCTGATCTTACTTGTTCTATCGTATTGAGTATTATCTTCTCTAAGATTTGCTCGAGATTTATCTCCGATAGGTAAGTGTTTGTGGGTGAAAACTGTTTCCGTCGATTTTGGTAATTTTGGGTGTGTGGATGAGAAATCGAATATAAACCCTAAACAATGCACCGCACGGAGTACTTTTGATTCGAGAGATCAATCTGCATAATCTCTGGCCTAAACCAAGAAATGGTCATTCCAGGCTTGCTTCGGTCCACAAAGTGAAGGAGAAGGTTTGGTCTTAGGGAGGGAAGCGAAGAAAGTGTTGAGACCAGAATAGTTGATTCTGAAGGTGTGGTTGTTTTATGACTTGTATCGGAAAGTGGAACTGGAATGAAAGGTATCAGTTCTTTGGTGATTTCTGGATACTGTGATGTTTCCGACCAAAACCTGTTGTTTTGTGGAAAAATAGGTGAAGCCTATTTATACAAGTCATATTAAAACGTACACTGGTCTCGTAGGAAGTGGAAACGATTGAGTGGTGGAAGAATGGAGTAACGTATAACCGCCAGAAACCCATGCTTCCATGATGAAGGAAGTGGATCCGATTACACCCGTTACTTCTTGCCGCCATTAATTGTCCTACTTCATGACACTTTCCAATAACGGGTGTATTTCACGCCGCACGCTGTAAACCTCTAGACCAATACCCTGATGAGTATCCCCCAGTTTGTGACATGTTTGATGTCTCGAGTGTTTTCTTGGAAAACATATAGCACTTTGCTATGTGTGGCAAGCCACATCAAGAGTCTTGTCGAAGGAAAATAGCATGTGATGCCATTAGGTTCGCCTTGGCTGGTCGCCTAAAACTTGCCACAAGTCCGTCAGTTCGGTGGTGAACTTGGATGGCTGAGATTGCATCTCATGAGGAAGGGTAGCCGTTGATTATGGCTACCTTCTGTTGGCGCCCAGTAATGGCACGGTGTCGATTTTGGTGTATGCCGGAAGCGCCGCGCATGACCGACATAGCTCGTGCATGCTAGTGGCACGGTGGTGTAAGTGGCGCTTGGCGTAGCCATGGCCACTAGATTTAGCGGATGGTCGCCTAAAACTTGCCACAAGTCTTTCAAATTTCGGTGGCGAACTTGGATTACTGAGATTGCAATTCAGGAGAGAGGGTGGCCGTTGATTATGGCCATATTATGTTGGCACCTATTAATGGCATAACGGCATAGCCGCGGAGTAGTGGCATGCGCCTACAGCATGGTGGCATGGCCACGCCTGTGGCGTTGTGGCATGGCCAAAGCTAGGATTTGGCTCCGTGGCCAAAGTTAGGGCTTGGAGGCATGGCCAAGGCTAGGATTTGGCGTCGTGGCCAAAGTTAGGGCTTGGCGTCATGGCCAAGTCTAGGATTTGGCGTCGTGGCCAAAGTTAGAGATTGGCGGCGTGGCCAAGGCTAGGATTTGGCGTCGTGGCCAAAGTTAGGGCTTGGCGGCATGGCTAAGGCTAGGATTTGGCGTTGTGGCCAAAGTTAGGGCTTGGCGGCGTGGCCAAGGCTAAAATTTTGCGTCGTGGACAAAGTAAGGGCTTGATGGCATGGCCAAGGCTAAAGTGGCTTGTGGCATGTTGTGGACTATGACCAAAAATTAGGGTTTCGGCTAAAAAAGTCTTTGTTCCGATCACGAAACCCTAATTGGAGTCAGTTATGGCATTGGCAACGAATAAAAAGTGGATTAGCACGTAGTGGCGTTATTTATGGCACATTGGCATGTTACTGCGGCAGAGTGGCATGTTGGCATGCCGATTAATATGTTGTTGCGGCAGGGCGCGTTTGTTTTGCCAGTTAGTATGGTGGCGCGGCAGGGTGCGTTTGGCCTTTAATGTATGGTGGCGAGTTTAGAGCGACTTGATTGGTCAAGAAAAGGGGCCAGCCAAACATAAGGCGCGGCCACACCTCTAGTGCTCGTGGCACATTTTAAAGTGACCTGATTGGTCGGTAGGAAGGAGAGGGGCCGGCCAAGCATGGGCGTGGCTACACTTCTGGTGTGAGTGTGACGGCTTTAGAGCGACTAGATTGGTTGATGGAAACTGGGGCCGGCAGGTATGGGCCCAGCCACAACTGGTGTGAGCGTGGCGGTTTTAAGGCGACCTGATTGGTCGAGGGAAGTAGGGCCGGTTTAGGGTGGGGCGTGGCCAATGGCAAGTGGCGCCGGCTGGCCTAAAGAACGGCCACGCCTCCCTTTGCTGTCCTGTGGCTCCTTGTTTTTTGATTCTAGGCAAGGTTTTGCACCTACTAATCCATGGCGATTAATTACCTAGTTTGCCTAGGCTTAAATTTCGACAAGCAAGGTTCGATATACACGTAAGGCGCAAAATCCTAACTTTGCAAATTAGTCGTATTATCGATTGAATTCTATGTGTTGACACAGAGTTCTTTTAAGTTCATTGCCAGAGAGCAACATGCTTTCTGATTGAATACTTTATGCAAAGACCTTATCCTTGATATTTGGAAATTCGTGCCACTCTGCTGCGAGTGAACACAAATTGTCATGCCATATCAACATTAAGGGTTCAGCCTGGGAACATAGCACAAAAAGTATTCAAAGAAACTTATATTAAGTGAATATAGGCAAGGCGCCGAAATTTACAGAACATCTGGGATGGTTGCTACATGCGCCAGTCTGGATAAATTTCATGTAAATATATTGAACGACTCAATAATTATGTCAGTGGAGAGGTTAACACTCACGGCTCCATTTCCTTACAGAGTGACGTCACATCAGGTGCAAGGTTTTTAAACCTAAGCTAAAAACCACCATCAACATTAAGTCCCCTGCTTAGCTCGGAACAGTGGCATTGTTGCGGGGTAAGCATGAGATGGTGACAGACAAGGATAAAATCAAAACGGCGAGTCATGAACAGATTGTTAGGATGATTTGGATAACCTTTGTCAGGAGGTATGAAGAATTTGTGATCCTTGCATTGGCGGTTTTGCATAAATTCTGCTTGGCCTCGTGGTCTTGTGAGCTTTGCTTCCCGAACGTTGGTGCCAATTTGGGCCATGGGGCTGATGCTGACGCCACGGCTTCGGCCGCGAAGCGGTAACGATGGCGTTGCTGGCTTGGGCCACGAATCGGTGGATAGCGCTAGCTGGCTAGGTCACAAAACGTATGGAGATGGCGCTTGGCTTCAGTCCGTCGAATGATGGAAACTAGCTTCAGTTCGCGGAATGGTGGAAACTGGACTTGGAACTTTGGCTACCAAACAATGAGGATGGAGCCAGCTAGGTCACAAGATGGGCAGAGATAACACGGCTTTGATCACGGAGTCTTTGGAGTTATGGCGCCGCTTTCTGGATGTGGAGCGAGAAGATAGCGCCGCTTTGGTGGGTCAGGAGCGGGAAGATGGAGTTAGCTAGGTCATGGAATGACAGGATGGCTCACGACCGGATGCCAAACCCTAATTATTCGTACATTCAAGTATCTAATCCAAATGGTATCCCGCGTTCGAGCCTTGATACACTACTGTAAAAGGGCTTTCCTTCTCGGGCTTCATCAATCCGCTTAATATAAGAGGCGATCTTGAACCTTTCGTTCATTGATGGGTCGGTAGACCGACTTTGTTTTACCGCAAGTGCACGGTGTCAGAAAGAGCACACAGTAGCAAGCACGGTTCGTTCCCTCAAGGAGTGTGAATACTACTACTAATTGATATCAAGAACTATCCAACCAAATTCAATATTTTCATAGATTATTATACTAAGAAAATAATAACAAAATGATTCAAGCGGAGTTTATAAGAAAATGTAACCAAGGATTTAAAGTATTAGGGCTACTAATTCATTGTAGGTTAGGTTTCACTTATGTCTCTCACAAAAGTCTCTAACTCACTCATGTACAATAGCAAACCTAGCTATTGAAACACTAATATATTTTCATTTAAGAGTTATAGACAAGAATTATCAAGAGGATATGTTTGTTCTCAACCTAAAGATAGAAATCCAAAGTACTAGGCATACATGGCATACATAGTCAAGGAATTATCATAAATCATATATCACCAAGGTTCAATATGGATATTGTTCAAGAATTCAACTATGAAATATACATGGTATAAGACATGAAAACTCATTAAACAAGCAATCCAATGTTGAGAAACACAAACATTACGATTAAGCTTTTTATTTTTGAAACCATTGTTTGAGAACACAAGTAATATTAACCTACAAGTTCATCCTTCACCCTAACAATAGATTTAGCTAGACATGGTTTTCTTAAAAGCCATTCAAAAATGATAAAGACCGTATTAAGCTAAGCATACGAAGAAAGAAAATAGCATAATAGCAAACCCTAGTTTCTTCCCCGATTACGGCTTCCCCCATTCTCCCACTTTGCTCTTGTTTATATATACAGACGCGCCTGTAGAAATCCAACCCTAGTAGAATTTCCTAGGCCCACCATCCACCAACTTCCACTTTCTAAATTCGGGCCCCTTCATAGTCCGGCCATTGCACCTCCACTTCTTTGTTTACACCGAGCTTTCCCAATCCTGGTCACCACCACCGACCGCACTAAACATCGGTACTACCCATCCATTCTCTCAGAACTAACCGAGCATCACTCCCATTTACCGAATTGATGACAACATTCCATCCGTTAATTCATATTTTAGCCTTCTACATCTCAACAACTCTTATTCATGCCTAAACCCGTGTATAGAGCAACCAAACAACACCCATCCGGCTAACACACCCATCTTTACCTCCTTGTCATTTCTCATCTTAGTATCACCACCCAAAACAAAGTCGATCTCATCTTCATTGCCATCTCGCAGACTATTGTTGCTTGTCGTAGACAACTAGGGAGACCACCACCGCCACTAACATTTAAAACCTCGACTTCAACTACTCGCACCACCATCATCTCCTTGCTCTTCTCACCGAATCTTTGGCTTGAATTCACCATATTCTTCCAACAAATCAAGACAAACACCACTCATCAAAACCCCCAAAATATGAATTGTATAAAATTAGCCAATTCACTAGCTAACTTCAACTCCAAGACCAATTGTTCTCTCGTAAACTCTGTTCAAATTTCAACATCAAAACAATCACCATTCGAACCACATGAAAAACCCCACAAATTTGTTGTTGATAATACCCATCGAATTACATCATTTAACCCCAAAATTCAGACCTAATTCACATCTCGAATCGAGCCAATTTCTTCTCAATCGAATACCACGAGATACAATTTTTGATCTAAACTTGGATTGAATACAAGACCCCTAATTCCTTCTTCATTTCCATCTCAAATTTCGGATCAGTCCCACATTTCGACCACCAATTACTCTCCGCTTCCTTGTTGCCGTCATAACGAGATGCCAAGAGTAGTGCGGTCGCATGAAACAACTCCCGAAAATTCCATTATAGTATCATCCATTCCCATTCTATAAAATCTTTGCTAAGACAAGACCTCTGTTTGATAAGAAATGCAGTTTTTCTTTTGCTTTGAAGAAGAGGATAACATTCCATAGATAATTGTGATGGAGGAAGTGGCCACGTCTTCCATTTCCCTTCACCACTAGTGGGCCTGCTCGTCTGTGGAAAACTTTGTAACTCCCCGGGTCAGAAAAAAAATGTAGCCAAGCGGGTGGTTCCGTGAGTGACTTTGCTCATATTTCTAGCAAACGCGGTTTAGCTCCTTGTTTAACCATTTGTTCTTCGTGCTAATGAAATTGCTCGTGTTTCCTATAAAAGCCTTAAAACAATATTATTAGGTAAATAACGAGACCTCAGCGAATGTAAATATGGGCGTAAAATGTAGCACTTACGTGCTTATCAAATACCCCCACACTTACATTTTGCTAGTCCCGAGCAAAACAAGATAAAAATTATATCCGCTACACGCTTGGATATGGAGAGACGTCGCTAAACAACTAGATGGATCCACTAAACAAAGGTATCGAGATGTTCCGCTAAACAACGAGACGAACCACTAAACAAAAGGTTTAGAGAAGTCTCTGCTAAAACAAAATGAGACAGATAATCAAAAAGACCCGCTCAACAGCTGGTCAAATCATTTTATTTTTTATTTTTTTGAGAAAATTTGTAACGAAGGTAAATGCCTACCACAAATCTATATGTACTTAACCACTCCCCCACACTTAAACTTTACATTGTCCTCAATGTAATTGAGTCATCCAACGTAGAGTTAAGGTGGGAAATTCTAAAATGCGATATCAATAGGCAAACGAAAATAGAAGATTGAGTAAAGGGAACAAAACTGATGGGTTGACTCCCACAAAGCGAATGATGTCTGTTCCCTGCTTGCACATAGCAAGTAATCTCAAACTAAGTGAATAATGATGCATAACAACAACCTGCCAGCATATATGTAAAGCCTGAAAAGTTGGGGATCACCCAATACACAATTTCAGCTGCAACTATGAACCTGCAAACACTATAAACACCCAAAAAGATGTGTGAATCCATAAATAAATCACTCCCATAAACAATAAGTTCAGAATGTTTACCAATTTTGATTCCCAGTGGAGACTCCCAATTGGGTTTTAGATTAGGAGGGAGCAATGCATTAACAATGTCAATAAGCACAAGACCACAGGACTTGGAAAAATGAGCTAAGCAAACAATTCTTGGTTCTAATTTCTTATTGTGAATTAACTGACCAGTATCCATATGTTTCACACTTATATAAGCATCTTGATAACTACTACTAGTCTCACGAAAAACTAGTTCATCATGCTTGGCAAAACAAGATGAGCAAATATCTCGATGATTTAGTTTTTGTTAACTCCTCACAACCCGCAAAGTTTTCGAGACATGTTTTCGAGATTCTCACTATAATGAAGGAGTATACTCATTCACACCATTAACCATGCATACATGTTCACAAGTTTCATAAATCGCAGACGAATTTGAAAGGCTAAACACATTTATCTCCATTTTCATATTTCCAAAAGTAAGCTCCATGATTCCATTGCGACATTGATAACCGCATTCGAGGTAGCCAAAAAAGGTCTACCTAAGATGACAGAATCTGCCCACTAGATTAGAAACAAGTTGAGTATCTAAAACAATAAAATCAACGGGATAAACAAAACTTTCAACCCGTATAAGAATATCCTCTACCACTCGCCTCTAGAATTTTAATTGACCTATCACCAATTGGAGAGTGACATTAGTGGGTTTCAAATCACCAAGTTCTAATTGCACATACACGTAATATGGCAAGAGATTCACACTGGCCCCTAAATCTAACAATGCATGTTCAATCCTATGTTCACCTATAGTGCAAGCAATCGTAGGACAACCTGGATTTTTAAATTTGGGTGGAGTTTTCTGTGTAATAATCGAGCTCACCTGTTCAGCAAGGAAAGCTTTCTTATGCACATTCAATTTTCGTTTCACAGTGTACATATCTCTTAGGAACTTAGCATAAGAAGGAATTTGTTTAATGGCATCTAAGAGTGGAATGTTGACGTTAACTTGTTTAAACACTTCTAAGATGTCATTAGGACTAGCTCCTTTCTTACGAGGTAGTAATGCTTGAGGAAAAGGAGTGCGAGGAACATAAGAAATTTCAGAATTGCCTTTTTCTGGCCTCATCGATTTCTTTTTGTGTAGAAGGAGTAACCTATGTAATAGTAGGCAGGTTCCTATCTTGCACATTCTCCTCAGCATCACGAACATGATTATCCACAACCCGTCCACTTCTTAGGGTAGAGAAAGCTTGGACATGATGAGTAGGCTTAGCACCAGATGTGCTTACTTCAACAACAGAACCCTTGGGGTTGAGTTGTATTTGACTCCTTGGGAATGTATCCTTGTCTCGCTCATTCAACGGCTAGTAATATGATCTAGTTGTTGCTCTAAGTTCGCTATAATTCTTTGAGTAGCCTGCAAAAACAAATTCATACTTTCTTCCAAACTAGAAAATTTTGGTCGTAAAAAATCATTAGTAATAGAAGATGTATGCGTAATAGACTCAACATGCTTAATTTCAAAGATTTCTTTCTAACGACTCAACTCTTCGTAACATATCGGCAAACTTGTCCTCGCAGTCCAATTCAATGTCAACTCAGAACCCCGTGCTACTAGTCATTGATCTTACGGGTTAAGTAGCCTCTCATTCTTGTGTTTTTCCGCCATTTCATGCAAAAATTTATAACCTTCTTCTTCTATAGCCTTATCAGAAAATTACCACCACAAAATGATTCTACCATATTCGAGTTTTGAAATCTAATCCTTCATAAAGGATCAATGTAAGCCTAGGAGTATCAAATCCATGGTGTGTACATTGTAGAAGAGATCATGGAACCTCTCTATGTAATCATAAAGAGATTCTCCTTCTTGTGAGAAAACTATTCAACTTTCGACGAATGGCAATAGTTTTATGCCTAGGAAAGAATTTATACAAGAATAGATTAATTATGTCATTCCAAGTATTAAT